>MU825448.1:135474-152462 GCA_029204205.1 Desmophyllum pertusum | reverse complement strand
AAATTAAGGGCATCCCTTAATTTTCTTATGGTAAATTTTGCTCTAATTTGTTATTAATTTCAGCAATAAGTAATTTGGCAGGCGATGGCGATGGAGATGTGGACACCTTTAATGGTAAGTTGCTTGTCATAAAAGTTTTCAAGCATCCATGTCAAGGCTTTACTACAGCCATAACTAATGTGCCACTGCTAAAATTGGTCTGCGCCTATATGTTCATTTTATTGCATAGCATGCCAGACCATGTATAATTAAGTGCACTATATGAACTGATCTAATAGTGTTAAGCTTAGTGCTGATTGATACAATAACAGCACCTGTCCTGTTGAACTAATTTTCAAACGGTTAAATTAATCTATGTTGTGCTTTTTGTCCTTTAAAATTGATTCACTTCAAAATAAGTGAATTAATATTTATACTACATTTTAGTTTGATTATTTATCATTTTACCAAGATTGTGTGATTTAAAATACTACAATGTAAATTTCAGGTATGGATTTGAAGACACTGCGATTAAAATTCAAGCAAGCGAGACAGAGAATCGCGAGAGAGTTTTGTAACGAAAAGAATGCCAAAGTTGCATGATGAGGCTGCGAAGAACAGGCCAACACCCAACAAAGAGGTAACATGATGCTTCAGATTAACTTAAAAACATTTCAGGCACAATTTGTTTATTTTGAATAATTTGAACTTTAGGCCAGGAAATGAATCTTATACGCAAATGAAAACCAGTGTCATTGTGAGTTATTAAAAATGAATAAATTTTCTAATTAGGCTTTGAAATTGATTACATGTAGTTTAAATGTATTAATTCTACAAAGAAGAATGGCTGGAATTTTTCATCAAGATACACCAAACTTCAAATATGTTTAATTGTAGAGCACACTTATTAGGAGCCACAAGAAAGATACCCTGTTTCCCTTTATTTGTCCATGCAAACGTCACCAAACTAAATAATGCTTTACTTTTGTCTCTTCAGCACTTAACAGTACCGCTTCATGTGATGGAATACCTAACAACCATCCGTCCACAACAAGAATCATTGAGGCGGTTTTCGTATACACCCCACTCAGAGGCCATGCCATCTCTAATGGGTGTTCATACGAAGACTGTCTCTTTGAGGCCAGCACCATCGACAACAAGATGGCACATCAAACAGATGCAAGACATCCAGGTTGGGGAAATATTCCTCCGTGCTTAATTTTGTGAGATGTGGATAAATAAAGCTACTGACTTACTTACTTAAAGAAACAAAGAGATCATGGGTGTGTGGCAAGTGTGCCAGTACATTCCAGAAATGGAGGATACTATATGTGCACCTTGCCACACACTCCCTACCTTATACCTGTCACCTATGTAAGTATAAGGCAGGAAGATCGAGTTTACAGACTAAAGGTTCATTTACAAAAAAACATGGTCAGGTGACACCTCCAAAGATGGTCCCTCCAAAGATGGTCCCTCCAACAGAAGTAAAGTACATATATTTAATACAATTGAAGATCATAACAAACAAGCAATTTTTACTTCGAAAGATTACTCTACAATAATTTTCGTTGAATTATACATGTACATTTACGAGTCAATTATTGCAAGTTCTCCTTGCTTATTAAAATAACGTTTTTTCAAATTTTAAGTTGCATAATTGGTATCTGTCGCAGAACATATTTCTTTTGAATTCACTGGAAATCTTGCACAGATCTTGAAATATATGACATTACAAACCACTTTTTTCCTTCTCTGGCAACACAAGTAGTGACATTCATTGTGTGGTTGCAGACATTAAGCAGAAAAGAAATTTGTTTGCAAATGTGATTTTTAATGTATATGTATTAATTTTTGGGATTTAATTTTGTTTTAAAAATGATTATTCGTTTGGCAGACATTGGTATAAGGAATCGATTCATACTCTATGAACAAAAACCAACAAAAAGTTACTTGTGCACCTTCACAACTTTCAATCAAAAATCTAGTTATCTAGTTATGTACAGTGTAATATCTGTCACGCCATTTTCACTGACATGTCCATTTGTAGTGATTAGTTGTAATCAAAGGTCATTTTATTTCAATTTGTTTCACTATTACTTATCAACAGTATTTTAAACCACTGATTTCTCAAACCAATATTTATTACATTTATAGGAGATTTGATAAAGCTTGATTCCAATGTATTGAAAAATGAAATTTGTTCACTCATATCAAAACTTCTCAAGTAAATCTTGCGTGTGTTATTTAATTGCTTGGGTAATTTAAATCACGTTCATCCACCCCATCCCATTGGTATTCATTGGGCATTTGTCTTTTTTTTTACTCAGATTCTTGCAAATGCCCCACAATGGGGTCAGCTTATATGTACAAAATTCCGATGGATCCGATGGGCTCCTTTAAAGAGTGCAAATTTCCCACTCCTTACACAACATCATTTTATTGACCCAAAGAAGCCAAAAATAGATTTCATGCAGAAATACACTATGGTAATTCACCTCACCGATTCATTTCTGTTGTCGTCATTTCATGGAAGTCGTATAAGTATTGAATTCAATTTTATATCAAACTCAGTCAATCAAGGCGACCAAGTCATTTATCCTCAATCAAGAGTTTATGAAGTATGCGTTTATGAAAATCCTAAATAAATAAAAGTTGAAATGGAAAGGGATTTCGATACATCAGTGGTACAATGCAATTACATTACTTATGAACCCAAAGGTGTGCTTAAATGCAGTGAAACCTATATTAAGCAGCCCTTTGTTAATTGGTTGTCCACCATTAAGCGGTTGACAATCATCAAATTTCCAGAAATTTGTCAATAATATGTAAAGGCTAAATATTGTTAAAACATCTGTTCTTTCTTTCTTTCTTTCTTTCTTTCTTTTTCAGAAAGTAGCATCGTTTGATATCTACACCTCTCACTGATAAAAACAAGCAAAAACAATAATCAATACTTTGATCTCAAGATATAAACCAGTACCAGCATTTTACCGAATAGCGTGCTTCTCACCGGAGAAGCAAACCGGTGAGAAGCAAACTACATTCAAGCACAAGTATGAATCATCTTCTCCAGTAAAGCTGACAAAGTTTCACTTAAAAATATGAGAAGACTTCAGAACAGGAACTTCTGATCAACAAGAGAACCAAAGTTGAGAATCCAAGTGACAATGAAACAGACTTTGACTATCGCACAATAAAGACAAGAAATATAAACAAAAGATAAAATAAAAGACACCTCAGCACAGGAAATATTGGACGGTGAAACAAACATTCTTGTGACCATTTGTGGAAGAATCATATTTACCGGAGGAACTAAAACCCTTAATATTAACAGTAAATATTTGCAAATGCAAGAAGCTCTCCTCGCTGATAACACTGCATCGGTATGCACTGTATTATGGGAAAATCATACAGTATACACAAAGTAACATCACAGCACTGTTACAACATCAAGAACACTTCATCAGGGCTAAAAATTAACTCCAGTGCTTGGTGGCCAGTCGGGCCAGTTTCCTTGAATTCTTAGTGGCCCAGGCCAAATTAAAGTGGCCCTTATTTTCCTCAAGTTGATTTAAAAAAACATATTTACTTGAATAAACGGTTTAATACTGCCGCCTCTTTACAAAGGGAGCAAAACGCGTTATCTTGGACAACAAACCACGGCCTCCCCTGAGTCCAGCTTTTCTGAAATTCCTGTTTCCTTTTCGTCTTTTCGTAGTTTTTGCTACTTTCTATGGCATCTTCCTTGGTTTTAGGTTTTTTTGGACGGCAGCGGCTCACATCCTTGGAGAAATCTCCACATTCTGTGGGTTTTACATCAGAATTTCTATGCCAAAACCTGGCGAGAAGTATGTTGACGATAAAACATGCGAGACTCGAAAACGTGCCGCATAGAACTCTGGGTAAAACTGGAGTCACGTGGCAATAACAAAATCAAAATGGCGTCCAGATATATTTGCGGATCGATCTAAATACTCGTGAAAACCGTTAAATCGGCTCGTTTAAGAACTAAAAATCCACTAAAGTCAATGAACTTAGAGTTGAGAAAAAGAAAGGAAAGGTAGTCCAATTTAACTACCGGTACATATTTTATTTTTATTTTAACTTCGTAGTTTGCAACTTTTCTAAGCTTATATCGTAGTCGCCCTTCGGGCGATCAAACCTCAACTTTTAGTCGCCCTGGTCAGTTTTAAATCGCCACTGGCGACCTGGCGACCGTTAATTTTTAGCCCTGCTTCATTACGAGAATACCAAGACAGCAACTATTTAGAATTCAACAAGCACACATCACTCCAGGAGGTCAACACAACAATCAAAGACCGGATGACGTATCCCATGCAGCAGACCAACAAAAACTTAACTTTCCACTAGAGGGCATAAATTATGTACAAACATTCTTTTCCTGTAACAAGTGTCATACCAAAATAATGGCTGCAGACAGTGGAAAGAAAATTCTTCAATGCACGTAGTACAAAATGTCACAGTTGAAATCCAAATGCAAAAGCAAAATCATTGCCAGTGCTTTTTTTAGGGACACAAACAAAGAAACTATTTTATGTTGATGATGTCATTCAAAAATTGTTCACTCTCTACCAAGAACAGAATACAGATACCAATCACAAATCATTTCCTGATCTAACTGATGATGAAATCACTGAAAGTTCTTTTAATCGTTGAGGCCACAGCAGTCTTCAATGACAAAAACACTGTCATTAACATGAAAAACTATCGACAAATACACTTTTAACCATTCAGGACACAGTAGTCTTCAATGACAAAAAACACTGTCATTAACATTGAAAAAACTATCGACACTTAAATGACAAACTACATTTGCAACATGTTCATATTTATTGTAATTCATTAAAGGGAACCAATTAGTGTTACAACAATAATACCTCATTTTCTTCAGAGTAATAAAATGTTGTAGATCGCAAACCATTTGTCTGTAAATTGACTTGAAATATCGCACTTTCAAGGCTAAGAGATCGCAAAGCCGCCATCTTTGAAGTACGCAATGACCTCTGGGATTGATGACGTTTCACGGCTCCCCGTCGGCGTGAAACATACTTGTTTTGTGGCGGTTTTTTTTCTGTTGTGACATTTTTGGTTATGGCTCAAATTCAACCATTCCAGCTGGAGCCAGAATATTCTTCAGATGAAGATATTCCAAATAATGAAGAAGAGGAGGAAGAGGAAGTTTTGGTTAGCGAATTTAGTTCATGAAGCCAGGTTAAAAAAATACGTTGTTGTGTTTGTGCGGACATTGCACGGATATGTCATCACAGAAGGAATGCCTTTGTTGTAAAGAAATGAAAAAATATTACAGAAGGTAAGTTAACATTGAATTAAAGAGATAAACCGGGAAGTTAAAACTATAGGCCTTCATGACTTTTTTTATGTTGTAGAAACAAAATAAAAGCCTCCCACGTCAAAGTCGAGTAAGTAAGCTTAATAATTTTCATTTGAAAGAGAGTACTGTAACTGTACTGTGTAAGAGTACTGTGATTTGAGAAACATCTTGTACACCCACATGTTGAGCCAGAATGGACATAGAAGCGGTGTTTTAACGAACAGAACCCTCGACGAATACAGGAAAATGACCTGTGATGATGGTATGATGATCACAAGACCTTTTCACACTATGGTCAAGCCAACCTCTTTCCACAAAAGTCTAAAAGCATGGGTGAACATTTCAGGTTGACACAGGATAAAGCAACGCTATGTTTTCAAATTGGAAAGGATGCAAGATGTCAAGCAGTGATTTTTACCAGGACTTGGAAAAAGGCTGGTATGATTGGGACACACACGTGCATATCTGGAACTATCATGAGGAAATCCTGCACCACAGCTGTTCGTAAACACAACAAGGAAGTGAAAGGATGAAATAAGATGAAATAAGCCGCCAATCAGTCACCTTGAGAGAGGTCTTGACACTGAAGAAGACCCACGTACTGCTAGTGAATCGTGAAAACGAGAGACTGCTAGACAAAGTGAGAAGCTTATATAGGTTTAAGAAAACAGCAAGTGCTTGTGTGGAAGAAGTGCAGACAAGTGGTGATAGTGTCGAGGATAGTGACCTGAACTCAATTATAGGTCCATCTACAAATCGAGGTAAAGCTGAGCCAAAGTCTGGACGAGCTACCCTAATAGGTTTTCAAATAGTGTATCAGATGACGGGACGCGTATTTGATTAGAGACGCAATTGTGTGTGAGCTTCGGAGATGTCGAGAACGATTAAAGAGTTTAGAATCATACGTTTCTAGTGAGATTTGATATACCGTTAACGTTCGGTACAAAGCCAGAGTTTTCGAAGAGGAAGATATCACCCTATTTGAAGAACGTTTTAAGGACATGATTCAAAAGGGTACAAAAATAGAGCAAAAGATTGTCGCCAAGCGATTGAAACAGAATGGCCATGAACAACTTTGTTTAAAATACAGCAAGCACGAAGTGGCAGATAAGATAAGAGGTCTCCGTTGCACACATCAGGCAGTGGAGAATGTAATCCCCACTGCCTGGTGTGTGTGCAAACTATTAAGGCCACGTTGATATTACATTTCGTTATTGCATGCCAAATCCTAAAGTTGTTCAGATTTTCATTTGCCCTTGTTACTTCCTAGTGTAATCCGGTGTACTACACATAAATCGTTTCACAAGATAGTTGTTTAGTTATTGTTTTATCATGGAATGAAATTTAAAGACCAAGTTAACTTCTAAATCTTTAAAGAGTTTATTTTGACAAGTTACGTCGTTACTGACATTGTGATAAAATTCTGCAAAGTCTATTTTATCTGTTTTTGTTTGCAAAAAATGTTGTGTTACGGACATTACACAAAATGTTACGGACATTACTGTCTGTGAATTTTACCTTAAAAACTATACATATTATAATGCTTTATACAAATATTTTAGTTTATTTGTGCTAGGTTAAACATATGCTTAGAAAAATTGCAGTATAGCAGCCTTGAAAATACATACAAATCACTCTTAGGTTTCATTTCTCATTAAATCAAGCAAGGCAAGCTGTTTTTAAAGTTGGTCAGTTAATTCACTATCAGAGCATGCTCAGAACATTCTTTTAAAGAAAACCACTGACCAACTTTTTTAATTATAACATTTCACTGTGGTCTGTAAACTCAAGGATTTAGATGGTTAAACTATTCCAAAAACACGGCCAAAACAGTGGCTGAAAGGGTCCGAATTTTTCGAACAAAGCTTAAGGCTGATGATGAAAAGTATAAGGCCTATAAAGACAAAGAAAAAGAGAGGAAAAGAGCAAAAAGGAAAGGTGAAGTCCTTAGCCCAGGTGAAGCTGCTAGAACGAAACAACTTAACAGAGAAAGAGTCAGAAAATACAGGCAAAGAAAAAAAGAGAAGAATGCAAACAACTGCTCTCAAGACCAAGAAGTATCACAAGCTTACCAAACACCTCAAGCTCTTGGAAAAGCTCTTGGCAAGGTCAGCAAAGTCCTTCCCCAAAGTCCCAGAAAAAAGAAAGGCTGTGGTTTTTAAACTAGCACATTCTTCAGGTTTTGTTGTTGGAAAAAAGAGGTGCACCAAAGGTAACAGGGGCCTTCCAAAGGAGACAGTGAAACGTGTGAAAGATTTCTTTCAGCTTGATTCTGTCTCTCGGCAAGCACCAGGCAGAAAAGACTTTGTCATTGTTAAAGAAAAACAACACAAAGCAGCAAATCCAGGACAGAAAAGGCACTTGTTGTGGTCCTTAAGGGAATGTTATGGTATATTCAAGAAAGAAAACACCCACTTTTGAGATTGCAATTCCCTAACGCCAGTAAATGTCTTGCTTTCAGCTGCCATGCCAAGAGATGTTTGGCCTCTGGTTCAGTATCACGAGAATATCAAAAATGCTTTTCGTTGAGGGCATGCTGCCACAAAAAAATCACTGATTTCCGCTGCTGTAATCAGGGACGTTTTTGTAAACAATTTTGTTTAGCAGTTCTTGAGTCAGAAACTTTGCATGCTGGGAAGGTGTGGAAAGTGCTGCGTTGCCATAAAATAAAGGACGAGGCAGACCTTGCACAGATGCGAGGGGAGCAACAATGGTATCAGTGGGAGCGTGTGGGACCCCCAAGTGGTACAAGGCAAGTGAAAAGTGAACAAGAGCATGAAAAGCGGTTCAAGAAAAAATGCAAAAAGTAAGGATGGTTCTGAATTTTCCCTCCGCCAGAATTTTTTTAAACTTTGCAAAAAGGTGTATCTTAACATGCTGTGATCATTATTCAATTTATAAAAAAATGGTGGGGGGTGGCGTCACCCGGCTCGTTTTTGAGTTATAAGCACTTAAAGCTAAAAAATACAAGGGTGTTTGTTTGACAGGTTAATACTGTTGCCTATGCGTAAACCTATTATGTCACCAAATATTATCATAAACTTGTTTCACCGATGATTAGGCAATCGTTTGACACCTTTATTTTAACCTCAACTAATATAAGATGGTAGTATCGATCAATCAAAGCGCAAGGGCTGTAAACCGTAACCAGCCACCTTAAGGAGGGTACAGTTGATGGCACACTCAAGGATCTAGAAAAATCAGCTGCCATATTTCTTGGAACATGTGTTCGTTAAACAGCTGGGCAACAGTGCAAACATTTCTTCCAAGACAAGATAGAACATCTGACAGAAGGAGAAGCAAAAAGTGGTACAAGTTGATTTTGCCGGAAATTACAGTGTGCATACAAGTACCAGGGAGAAATTCAAACTGCACATGGGAACCAAGACCAAAGTCACCTTGCCAATTTCTTTCATATTCGTTCACGTTTGCAATCTGGCACCAAGTCTAAAGATAAGAACAGCTGCTGTGACTCTCATGTCATTGTTTCAGATGAACTGAAGCATGACCAAAAAATCTGTTGCGGTGTTCATGATATATATAAAGGTCATCCAATGACCTCGTGAAGGGGAAGCCACCCAACACGTAACTTCAAGCTTACATATTTTCAGATGAGACCAAGCTCCCCGGTCAAGATACAGGTTACATTGCCCATTTTCTCCACCATCACTTCAAGGTCAAGGTCATTAATTCAAGTGGTTCCCACTCATTTTGGAAAAAACAGAAGAGTCCCCAAGGACCCCACGTTCCAGTAACTGGGGGTCCTTTTCTATTTTTTAAGGGCTTGCCCCTAGTGAGAAAGGAATTCATTTTAAGTGAAAACTCAGTAAAAATGATATACACATCATGTAACTAATATCTACATGAAGTATTGACCGCTCTGAACCCATCAATGAGCCGAGAGTTGTATCGCTCGTTCGCGTGATTTCTTTGTGATTACTTGCTTCCGTTTTCGAGTTTGCAGCCAAATTTTCATAGTTTCCAGCTTGGAGAGGTCAATGAAAAAGGTAAAGGGAAAACTAGTGAAACTTTAACATTGTTTCTTATGTGTGTTTTGTATCTTGAAAAATCCTATTTATCTCAAGAGTAGACCAAACTATGAAAACACTCGAAATTTAGTGAGCGTCTTGATTTATTGTGCGTCCCTGGGACGTATGACTGTGGCACTAATAAACTGTGCGTCCTTTTTTATTTTTTGTGTGCGTCCAGATTACGCACCAGCTTGTGCGTTTTAATGGGAACACTGCTTAATATCCAGGTGGAACTACTTTGCCACATCGCATGGACCAAAGGGGCTGTTGACGGTTATTGGGGGAACTGTGATGAAACGCATGGTTTGGAACCGCTGTATCCACAAGGAAGGTGGAACAACAAGTGGAAAGCAGTCAAAGATGCAAGTTCCATTTGCAAATGTTGCCCCACCAACTTGTTGTGACAAAAATCTGTTACCATGAACTTTGTTGTGATCGTGAAGAGTTGGAAGCTAGCCACAGATTTACTTGGCTTAAAGAAATGTTCTCTGCAGCAACCAGCCACTGCCATGGAATTGCCAAACGTTTCCACAGGCATTGAAAGCCACTTAAAAATGGCCTGTATTCTCTGCCGTTTTTTACTCCTACCAGAGTACCTGGGTTGAAAGTGCGTGTCCAGATTCCTGGTTCCAAAAGAAGCATGCAAGAACATAGAGCAAAAGTGATAGTGAATGAAGAAGGCTCACGCTGATGAAGAAGATTCCACGGTACAAAGAGGAAGGAGACTAGTGTATCAGTAAATGCGGCAAAATGTTAGCCTCTTATAAAGAATGTTCAAGTGAGAGGGAGGAAGAAGGACAGTGCAAAGTCGATTGCTGATGAAGATGGTTCAAGGAGGAGGAAAGAAAGACAAACAGTGTGAGTGGAGAAAGAAGGTTCAAGTGGCCCAGATGAAGAGGAAAGAGCAAGCAATGCGGATAAAGGTTCAAGTGAATGAGGAAGAGGTTTGCCAGAGCAGATTACCATCTAAGGTTGAGCAGGACCTTTACTTCGATAAGCTGCTTTCACTATTCAAAAGGAATGCACTTCATCCAGTCTTCCGCATCCATTTAGCTATAGACAGGCCAAATAAATGCAGTTTGTGATGGTTGGATCAGCTTTGAAGGAATGGTGGCATGATTGACACTGGTGATCTGGATATGATTTACTTGGCAGGGGAATGAGAAGCCAAGATAAATGGCTTTTGTCCAACTTTATTCTTGATGAATACCTCTTGTTTTGATTAAATTGTGCTTTGTGCTTGCTAACAAACAGTTTGGCAGTTGAAACCCTTCCATCGGGAAATGTTTGAGGGTAGTTGGTTTGATGCCAGCTAGGTTCACTTGTCTTTGAAAGATTTAAAAATCCACTTCTGCTTCAGGATGTAGTCCTTGATGGCATGTAACACCTCAGAGGCTGAGCACTGGTTTCTTTAGCAGTTCCTCGCCCAAGAATAACCAATCTGTTGTTGAGTCTAGATAGCATGCCATGTCATGCACACAAGGACTATATTTCCCCAAAAGTAATTGCCTTATGGAAACCATTATTTTGCCCAAAAAAACTTCCAAGTTTGGAAATTGCCATTTTTTTTTACAGCTATTCAAAGTTAGCGAAAAAAATCATAATTTGATGCTTCCTGTGTTCACTAATATATCGGGCGATAAAAGAGTCTGGGGACAAGTGTTTTATGACTGTATGTTCTCTCGGAAACACGCTCTCTGACCGGTCTCAGAGAAACTCAATGCTTTTTTCTACTCTCTAAAATCATAAAAAAAATGCAGATCGATGCCAACGGTATACGGGTGTTTCAAAAACACAAATAGCATAGAAAGGGGAATATTCGTTCATTCGGATTAACCATTTTTTGGGGGAAAGTCAGAGGCCCGAGGAAAAGAAAACGAAGGAAGAAAGTGGGTCAAGTTTTGTTGAGAGCAAACGACAGAAATGGGACTCCGTCTAGGAGTTCGGTAGTTTGTTCTGCAACCACTTCCTTCCAGAAGACTACAAGACGTTTTATGTTCTTCTCAAAGTCTCTGTTTGAACAAGGGAATTACACACCAAGGTTGAAAAAAGGACGCCAAAGTTTGCCAGGCCACCGCCCACAATCAGACCGAAAGGTCGGCGACAGGACCAGCGACAGGTAAGCATTTTTTTGCACATTATTGTCAAAGTTTGCGATAATTTTACATTTCTTACATATAAGAATTAATGACTTCATCCTGGTTTGATTTTCTGATATACATTAGGACTGCTAATGTTGACCCTAAAATCCCAAACGGTATCCACGAGATTACAGTGACTTCGCCAGGAAAAAACCCCCCAAAAAACAAGCCTATTACAGCAGAACAGAAGATATCCAAACCTCCTCCAGTGTCGCCTCGGTTCCCTCAGGACAAGCGTGAACCAGATATTTCATCTATTTGATCCGGTGCCTTGATGAACCAGAGACTAATCCAATATGGCGATATGGTAGAGCGAAAAACTAGCGTATACTACAAGGTTAGTAGCAGTAAGATGGAGAAAAAGCTGTCTCGTTGCCTTTGGAAGCTATCAGATTTTGATGATTTGACATGGTACCATTTTATCTGGTTCCTATTAGCTTTTACCACTCAGTCTAGCCACGTTTCAAATGCCATTATCACATTGTTAATGATAACAAAACCTCTGGCTGATTTGAAAGAGCATCCTCTGACTGAATATTACTCAGTCAAGATGAAATAAAGTGGTTAAGGATCAAGTAACCTCATAGTGCTTGTAGCTAGTGTACCAACAGAGATGGTGTCAACAACATACATGTATCCTTGAAGCAAAGACATGGCCAAGAAATCTGACACAATTAGTTTACCTATTATACAGTACCTATATATATATTGGCTCTCGAGGTATATCCCAGAGAATAAAACAGCAAGAGAAAGGCCTGCAGGCAAGGTTAGCAAATGTTTAAACGGTGTCAGAATACACCTTGGCTTTGAAAAGACAGCAAGTGAAAGAGTAACTGAGTGTAGCATTATATGCCTGGTGGTGTGACAATGTCACAGCTCGATTTGACGAGACGTACCAGAGCTATGGCATTATAATACATATTGATATTAATATTTTATTAATATTCTTTATTATAACCAAATTAAATTGTTAGGTGAGAAACTCATTAAATGCACCTCATGTAACCTCCTGTAACCTCACCCAACTTGCTACGAATGCCCAGAAACGATGGCACCTAAAGGGTTCCATAAAGAATGTTCAGACAGGAGACCACTTGTACTTATCATTCTACCATGCCATGGTAATCAAACTAAATGACGTGGGTAAAATGCAAGTCAATCTCAACAAGTGCACAAAAGCAGAGTTAGAAATGGCTATACTAACCAGTGTCAAGGTATCAAAATAACATATGATCCAAGAAATAACAAGGTAACAGAGCTTACCTAAACCCTGTGAAATACTGAAAAGCATGGCATATACTGTTACTGTTACTTACGATATCATTTATTCATTTAATGTTACTGTTACTATTACCTGTTACTATTACCATTACGTTTTAATTTTTGAGTGGAAAATAAATTGAGTTTGAAATTTATGGCTGATGGATTTACACTTTTAAATGATATAGCTCCAATGAGACGAGATCAATCCCTAGTATTGCTTCAATATTGTTCTCCCAATCGATATGATACTGCTGTTTCTATATCAAAGAATCAGCCGAATTTCCTGGCCCAGATAAAAAAAATCATTGCCATTGTGATATAATACGGATACGAGCTTTTAAAACTTAGACTATACCTTCGCTCTACCTGGCAACCACTGATGGAACTATGACAATCATCTATGCACCCCAGCAGCAACAGATAAACTACCACAACAAATCCATATCCATCACTTTCCCTTCAAAATTGTGTACAGTACTTGCCATGTGTTTCTTATTATTCCTAGTATTATAACCAAATGCTCATGATTTCCACCGGCAGCACTTCACTTTCTGTTAGAAATTTATAGTTTAAGTATACACTTGCTGCTGTGATTTAAGCAATTCCCAAAAATTGAAGAAAGAGCAAAGATCGAGCAGTACTGTTCCACAGCGGGATTTCATATCATCAGCAGCTACGATATTCAGAGTGCACAATTTGTGTTTGAAAGTACCAAGATCCTTCTGAAGTGGCTATGGTCAACGACCCACGGCTTGTTTGATCCCGACGTGGTAACCGAGGAATGTTTGCAGAAGTATTACCCATATTCAAGCCAAGGAGGTCGACCTCCTTTTGATTTCTGCGGAATCAAAGAGGAATCGACCATCTGTCGATTGGTAGCTGAGAAACAAGTATTGTACACTTGACACGCGTTCTTTACATCCACAATGTATCCACTACCGAGCCAAACAAGCCACCAAATAAAGACGCGCATATCGTTTATTTCTCGTTCTTTATACATCTACTGCAGAGCCAAAAGAGTCACCAAATATATAGACCCATCATTTATTTCTCGTTCTTCATGCCGGCCAAACAACCGTACCCTTCAAATTAAGTGGCCCTGCATTATGCAGTTGTATGGCATTTCAGTTTATTAACAAATTAAAGCTAATTAATGGCAAATCTATGTTCGCGTGTATCAAATTTATGCGAAATGACTTCAGCCGAACCTGTACTAACATAATATTATTGTAACCGGCATTGTTTGCGGATTAATCGTGATGTAGAAGCATTTTTTGTATTTTTAAAAAGTGGTGTGTCTGTTCAAAAAATTTAGAATGACTATATAAATGTGCTTTAAAATCATGGCATGTGAACTTGAAATTATCAACTTTCTTGATTCGACTTACGTGTAAATAACAGATGCAAATTTGTTGGCATCTGATAATTACAGTCAAAACAGCTGAAGCGTTTCGCTGAGTCTACAATTCTTTGTTTTCCGCATACGTTATTGGGTCATCAAATCACGCAACGCTTCTCCCGATAAGTTTTGTGTCTCCAATGATATGGCTGAAAACAAAATCATCCCAAATGAATTACAACAAATGGTTCATTGGTTTATGGACACAACCACACATGTTATGCTCCCATCCCCATCACTAATTTACCCGAGTACCCTCCTAGGTGCTAGGACCAGTAATATGCAAATAGCATGTCAAGTTAGCTGGCTCCATGTAATAAGTCTCATTCATTATTTCTTACTATTTAACATTTGTTGAGAGTGTGGCAGAAAACAATGTTTTCTGTCAATTATAAGTTCCAACCTTATCATAAATGTAAGTGTTCATAACATTTCAGCACATATCGGTTTATGTGATGCTTTTTTTTGCCCATTTTAAGAAACGTTTTGGCTGCCAAAGAAAAACTTGGTTAAGCAAGGATGTCCATTACCATGAGGGAAATTACCAAGCCAGTGCTTGTCATGAGTTGACTGATGAAGAAGTGAAGGTTGTTGAGTCAGGTGATTTGAATTTAGAACAAAAGAATAAAAGCTGCACTGGGGTAATATAAAGCTTTTGGTTGAGCACACTAAACCATGAATTAGTTCTTTGGGCAACAGAATGAGGGAACAAGATCATGGCATGGGGAACTCAGCGATGAGGTTGGCCACAACTGCCAGTTCAATTCCAAAATATTTTGTCAATGGAAACACTAAATTATGTGCTGTCTTCTAGAAAATGATTTTTAAGAATCATTGTCCACAGTCTAAAGAGAACGCTAACAATAAAAAAGGCCAACATATCCTGCAGTTTATCGCACAAGTTGGCACTTAACAGTGTGGTAGAAATATTTGAGCTGCTTGGTAAAAACGAGATGAGGAAATTCCTTGTAGCACAGAATCACACAGAAGAATAAAAGAAGAAAATAAAATTGTTTCTTGATGCTGGTGTTTTCAAAAGATTAACCTCCAACACAAATCAGCCTCACCAACGCACCAGTAATGCATCCCAGACACATTGAGTTGAGCTTGAATAAGTGAAAAGTGGCACATCAACCATTGTTTACCAAGATTTCTCCATGGTATCAGATCACAACCAAATCTGAGCCCTTGTAAAGAAGCCTGTAAAGGGCAAAGACTATTTTCTGGCACCACAATAATGGTTCCATTTTCAAATGCATGATCATGGTCATGATCATGATCAACATCACTACACCAGAAAGTATTTCAACAAAACACCAGAGCTCAGCATGAGGAATAATTGCTGCATGTTGTGGTATGAACTACTAACAACAACTTTATCTGGAAAGTGGCATAATGAACCAATTTGTGACATACTGTTACAAATCCAGGGATAAGTGCCCTACAACCTCATATGGAAGACTGCAGTTACAAGGGAGGATAAAGATTACTGAGCCAACTTAAAATACAACAATAAGAAATCTATATGCTCTATATATTATAAATGCAAGGTCATATTTGGTTTTGCCATCAATGCCAAAATGCCATATACAAGTTCACAGTCAGGCTATTATTAATATATCCTGGATACAAAGAAACCAAGGATACAGATATGGAATACCAACACTGATTTGATAAGTTCTTTTAAGTACCTACAGTCTCTTGAAAACAATTTGAAGTAAACTCTTAGCCATGAATTATTGACAGGCATTCTAAAAGAAACAGATTAAAGAGTGACTCCTATGTACAGGCACAAAGAAAAGCCCTCAATTACTGCTTGGCCCTCAAGCAGTTGACAGTTGTAATATATTCATTTAGGGTATCCAAAGCAATTTTTACATAATCAAAACTTCCAATATCTTGTGCCCATGTATAACCAGAGCAGACCTAAGTCCAAAGATCAGAACTCAAAAGCAATGCTTGAGAAAGATTTTGAAGCGTATTGGCATGGACACCAAGACAGAAAATTATCCAGTGACCACCTACAAGCCAGGCTCAGAGAGGTAGAAGTGAGTTAGGATGAGTTAGAGTCAATATATGAGTTGATTTCAGAAAATATTTTTTTCTTTCTAATAATTAAGGTTATAAACTTGGTGTGCTGCTTGAGTGCTACATACATACAACCTTTATTTATACACAATAACAAAATTCAAAGCTACAAGCTTGTGGGGTCGTGTGAAAATTAATAATTAAAATTAATAAAACATTAGTTATATTATTAATTATTAATATAACTACTTCCATTTAATAACATAGACTTTAATAGCCTTTATTAGTGCTTATGGAAAATTTATGTGAGGTTACACCAAGAGTGATCAAACCTCAAATAGTGTCCCTTGCCAATTTTAATTTACTATGGGAGATCAGGCATCAACCACCAATTTTTAGCCCTGTACTTTTAAAACTTATTTTGTACTATTTACCCATTGTATTATATATTTTTTCAACACGATTTTTCTATCTTTTGTTACCTCAGGAGAAGACACAAAATTTTAACTACACCAAGTGATTTTGTTTACCACTGTATTTAATAAAAAGTAACTTTACTTGGCATTGGTCATCCATAATATTATTATAATGAATCATTTTTATCACTGCACAACTAGACTAAAAATATATATATAATAGTAATCACCTAGCTACTTTCAACTTTAATAATATTTATTGTAAATAAATTAATCACTAATGATACAGTTATAAACTTGGTGCAGTAGTCAGGGCTTATTCAAAATTATAAGAAAGAGTTTGCCTTTTGGATGTTGGGAAGTATGAATTATGAA
>MU825448.1:75678-125428 GCA_029204205.1 Desmophyllum pertusum | reverse complement strand
TCACTGTTTATCAACATTACGTCAAATTTGTTTTGTTATTCCAATTTGCCAACCGTTAAACAAAAGAACTCTTTGTTTCAACAGCCAATAGTTCTCTGGTTGGCACATTAAGAGCGGTTTGCTGTAAGGACCGACTAAGGGATGCAAGATAGAAAAAAGCGTTTTCCTCAAACTTTGCCAGAATAAAGTCCTCGGTGAACTAGTTCTAAAAATATAAGTTTCGGGTCGTTTAGAATTTTATTTATTTTTTAGTGAATTTTTCGTGTTTTGCGCTTGGAAGCAGGCTAAATTTACGCTGAAATCGGGACTTTTGCGAAAGCTCCTGTTTAAATATTGAAAGCCTTTTCGAAAAGATTGACCCAGGGAGTCAAAATCTGTTATTTCCACTGGTTATTAGCGGTGTAAAATTTAAATTAAACGTAAACCTGAATTTTTGACAAAATTTTTAATTTATACCCTTCAACCTTTCGTTGCAACAACCGAATTTTGGCTAAATTCAAGGCTCAAAAAAGCAATCTGGTACATGGATTTACCCAACGAGACTATACTCCGAGGAACAACAATCATTTCAACTAAACACCAGGCGAAAAAAAAATTGGGGTAAATAAAACGGAAAATTCTGAGAGCGTTTTCAAAACAGGTCACTTGAGCAATATGAGCGACCCGTTGACCTTGCGTGACAAAGGAAATCAACAAACGGTAGCTCTTAAAATGGATTCCTTTGTTGAAATACTCGTCAGTTTGCTTTTCTGTTATGTTTTTAAGTAGAGGAAACTAGATTCTTGAATTTGGAGTTATGTACTCGCAGTGCTAAGCGATGAAGGGAGATTTAGACAAGTATATTTTGAAATTTGACCCACTCTGCTTAGACGGTTCCGAAATGTTGATCACGGAATTATACATTGGAAGTCTGTTTACAACGCAAATGTGGCATCATCTAAGAAGTAAAAGTCAATTGACCGAATATTCCTAACCTTAGTAAGCTTTTCCTGCCTGGAAACCACAGCTTTTTTAGCAAAACACAGAGCGAAATCGCCGAGTCATATCGCACGTGGAGCCAAGTTGTCAAATGTTTTTATATGTTAACGATTAACCAGGAAAAACCACAGGGCACCCAGCAGTTGTAGTCACATCCCATCGTGGCGCTCAGCTCTTTATAGCACAACAGTGCATTTTTACGCTATAAATTTGACACCTTCACATGCAGCTGTATGTCGAACGCTATAAATATATATGTATTCGGTTATCCTGAATTGGTCAATCACACACGTAAAGAGCACCACACCCCGGACGTGGCACGGCTGAGAAGCGAGGTACTTGCTGAGCAACCAGTAGAGTTCATGTTAGACGTGGCCTAGTTTGGAGTATGGGCAGATTGCCCAGGGGAATATGCGGTCATAGTGTGGACCGGCAGCCAATCGCTGAACAGTACTGTAATGCTTGCCCCACGGTGTACCCAAAGCCATACTACGGGCATTTCACGGTACTTTAGACTCGGAGCCAAAGCTGGCACGGGCACGTATGTTGTAGCTGTTTGGATGTTCGCCCAGCAGACAATTAGGCAGCCTCTCGCTTTCTTTTCACATGTAGTGAACTCGATGTTAGCGACTAAAACTTATGATTTATTGTGGCATCTTGATTTGCATCCTGATTCAGATTCAACTTGAAGGCCTTGCAAAATTGCGTGTTGCAACATTGCGTGCAATATTGCGCCCTTAACATTTATTCACTCTATGTGGCTACACGCTGCAACATTGTGCGCATCATTTGCTATTAAACATTTCCATTCTATTTAACAAACTTAAGCCTAAAACAGGCAAATATGTTGAAGAAAGAGTTATTCGGCGTCTTTAGACACGAATTAAATTTGTTGCCTCGCAATGTTGCAGGAATGGAGAACGAGATTCTAATTCTGCCGGGGGTGGGGCGACGCTATGTTGTCACCGTGTGTCTCGAGCCTTAGGTCATTCCTTAGTATTGCACCTGCGCATCCTTTCTGCGCATAATTTAGCGCGTAATTAAGCGCGCGCACATTAAAAACAAGGCGGCTTTTTCATTGTGGCCTATGACTCGCCAGAGACAAGGTAAATGATTGATTGTTCTCGTAAACGAGCGTGGTGACCTATCATTTTTTTTCCGCCATATGTAAGTCTAGTAATAATTCTTCTTTCCTATACAAGGAGTTACTAGTACCAATTGTCAGTGCCGCGGAAATTAATAATCACTGGAAAAACGCTGAAAAAATACGTGTTTTTGGTTGATTTTGTAAGGAATTATGAGGTATTTTAGTCGATTATATAGTCTTTCGCGGGGCTGGTGACCTGATTCTTTGTCATTCTATACTTAGAAACATTACATCACAATGTTCAACTAGCTGGAAGTTTTCAGAAACTTCCCAGTGTAACTTCTATTTCGATGGAATTACCGAAGCGCATGTTAAACAACTGGCGACCACACCGGTGACGGTACTGGAGGGCGTTTTGACGTTGGCAAAGGATAAGCAAATCCTCGAATCAAAAGTATCAAGGTAATTAAGAAGAAAGCTAACTGGGAATAACTTATTCGTCACGGTTTATACTGAAATGCTAATAAACAATTATTGGATGAGCGTCGAGCATGTGATAGCGATAATTATCAAGGCCTGAGGTTGTGGTGTTATCTGTCCGAAAGCGAAGGCCCTGAGATATTAGAGACTGCGATAAGAGGAGCAATAGTTCTGTGATAACCGCCCCCGGGTGAGGGGGGGGGGGGGTGGGCAGAGTGAGGGACTTGACCCATTGTTTGGGTATAGGGCGTGCCGCCTGAGCGCGTTTGAAAACCTGACACTTTGTTTAGCGACAGAATCGCATAAAATTATATATCCAGTTCAGGGCAGAGAGGCCCAAAAAAACCATTACCCTGTCCAGCCGGAAAGTCCCCGTATAGGCCTACGGGGATCACCCGATGAGATGAAGTACACCACAGCACCCCTTGGTTTTTAGAACAAGCTCCTACTGCTTCGTCTTCCACTTTTCGTGGCGAGCATGCAAAAGAAAGGCACGCATATCTGGAGAAAACCACATAGCAATCGCCATTCACTGTAATTATTTTGGCGTTGTGCACAGACGGCATTCCATGCAAGGCGCATAGGCGGAGTAACTTTCTTCCTTTGGCGGACGAGAGAATGTCAACCGGGTGTGGTCTGATTTGCCGTCGACCCGATCTAAGAGGATTAGGCGGATGTTTATTTAAAATTCGGCCTTACAGACCCGGCGTTTGTTGATTTTACCATAACGTTTGCTGAAATAACGGACTTTTAACAAAGCATTTTAAACAAAATCATCCACTAAACAAAAATTTCAACAACTTTGTCTCTATTCAGACTAGTGACAAACTTTGATACAAAAAAGTCATTGTGAATGAGTGGTTGGTTGGTTGGTTGGTTGGTTGGTTGAATAGTGAGCAAAACTGATACATCGAGCTGTTATGCCCTGGTGGCTCGTGAACTTAAATCAAATAAACTCCGGAACTCAAATAAACGCAGGGACCTCGATTAAGCGCCGCGGGGCGTTTGTTTAAAAGTCGGCCTGATAGACCTGGTGTTTAATATTTGAACTCAGTGTTTATTTTGGACCCGGCGTTTAATCAAGAAAATACGGTACTAGTGAAATGACAGCCGTCGTATTCCCATCTTTGTTTCACTTGAAAATTCATTGTATTATTTGTTGCCAATTGGTATTTATTAGCAGATAAAAATGTTTTACTGTGAATTGGAGTATGCACATGCACAGTGCATGGGATTGTGTATTACCCCACAGTTTGTTAAAACTGGGTTATGTGTCATGGAATAAATAAAAAGCAAATCGAATATTACAAAAAGGCGCTATGCATGTCTTTTTAACTATTTATATTTAATGGAGTCGATTGATACGTACGTATACAGGGACTTAGTTCTATCTGTACTCGGAAAGGGGTTGGCAGGGATCTCCCACCCCTCTCTTAAAGGGGTTATTTGAGTCTATAGAGATATAGAGACACACCCATTTGGAGACATGCTTTAAGAGCCCAATGCGTCTTGTGCCCGTCTTTATACTGGAGACACATAAGCAGACGGACAAATGTTTGCCCAACTTTGTCGAGACGAACTATCTGCTTAGTTCGTCTTGGCAGAGGAACTACGTAGATAGTTCGCCTGGACGAATAATCCGTCTGTTTGCCCGTATTTATACACAGGCGGATTATCAACTGCCAGACAGAATATCACCGTATTGTAGTCACCTGCGCAGCCATTATTTGTGTCGACACGCAACGCGTAACGACACAAATAATGGCTGCGCAGGTGACTAACCGTACTACTGGGTGTCCTGTGGCTTTCCCTGGTTAATCGTTAACATATAATTAACAATTATTCGCCGAAGGCGAAGTGAATATTGGTGAATATTCCCCGAGACGAAGTCGAGGGGAATATTCACCAATATTCACGAGCCTGAGGCAAATAATTGTTTTATAATATACAAATTACAGGGAAAAATGTCGAATTTCTCCGAGGAGGAAACTGAAAAATACGAAAATGTTCCTCCATTTTCCCCGAGACAAAAAAATTTGAACTTCGCAGCATTTCCAAATAAGGTAGAGAGGGTATATTGTCTCTGAGACCATGAGCAGGGAACCAATCAAATTGCTTGAAATTGCATTATCCCATGGTTAGTATATTAAACATTTATTAACTAGGCTCCACGTGCGATATGACTCGGCGATCTGGCTCTGTGTTTTGCTAAAAAATGCTGTGGTTTGCAGGCAGGAAAAGCTTACTAAGGTAAGGAATATTCGGTCAATTGACTTTTACTTCTTAGATGATGCCACATTTGCGTTTGTAAACAGACTTCCAATGTATAATTCCGTGATAAACATATCAGAAACCGTTCTAAGTACAGTGGGTCAAATTTCAAAATATACTTGTCTAAATCTCCCTTCATCGCTTAGCACTGCGAAGTACATAACTCCAAATTCAAGAATCTAGTTTCCTCTACTTAAAAACATAACAGAAAAGCAAACTGACGAGTATTTCAACAAAGGAATCCATTTAAGAGCTACCGTTTGTTGATTTCCTTTGTCACGCAAGGTCAACGGGTCGCTCATATTGCTCAAGTGACCTGTTTGAAAACGCTCTCAGAATTTTCCGTTTTATTTACCCCAATTTTTTTTTCGCCTGATGTTTAGTTGAAATGATTGTTGTTCCTCGGAGTATAGTCTCGTTGGGTAAATCCATGTACCAGATTGCTTTTTTGAGCTTGAATTTAGCCAAAATTCGGTTGTTGTAACGAAGGTTGAAGGGTGTAAATTTAAAAATTTCGTCAGAAATTCAGGTTTACGTTTAATTTAAATTTTACACCGCTAATAACCAGTGGAAATAACAGATTTTGACTCCCTGGTCGAATCTTTTCGAAAAGGCTTTCAATATTTAAACGGGAGCTTTCGCAAAATTCTCGATTTCAGCGTGAATTTAGCCTGCCTCCAAGCGCAAAACACCAAAAATTCACTAAAAAATAACTAAAATTCTAAACGACCCGAAACTTATATTTTTAGAACTAGTTCACCGAGGACTTTATCTCTGGCAAAGTTTGAGGAAAACGCTTTTTTTCTATCTTGCATCCCTTAGTCGGTCCTTACAACAAACCGCTCTTAATAACACTAGGTGACGTAACGAGAAATATCGCGACAGATGGCCAACTATAAAACTTGGAACTAAGTTCCATTACTTTAACTGTATAAGCTAAATAGTGCTGCACAGGCTGAGGGGATGGCAGCTTCCCAGAGCTAAGCAAATTATGAAATATTCTAGTATTTCCTACAACACACTGGGCGCGCAATATAAATCGATTCTAACTTGGGCTTTTTAGGCACGTCACGATTTTGTCTACAAAATCTATGATACGTAAAACTTCTCACCCTTCACCAATTGGGCCGGCTCGAGGAACATGGATGACTCCTGTGCTGCCAAAGGTCCAGCAAGAGGTCCGTTACGATTCTTTATCGTGAACGAGGAAGAGTTTGTCTGCTTGGGCTATGCATTAAATATCCGTACCCCCCCCCCCCCCCCCCCCCCCCCCCCCCCCCCCCCTGTTGAGGACTTGTCTTTTATTTGGTAGAACCCTCAATAATTCCTGGAATAAGTTCACCCTCAAGAATTCCCTCCTTCCCCCAGCTTATATAATAACCACTGAAGAATTCCTTAGTTCTGCCAGCCTAACCCCTGAAGAATTCCAATGTTCCTCGACAGGGGGTACACATATTTAATGCAATAGACCATTGTTTATCACGTTTATTTGCTGATTCACTGAGTAGCCCGCAAGCAGTAAATCCAGCGGTGTCTGTATCAGTTATTCGTCCCGAATTTGAGTCGGTTGTTATACTCTCCAGGACTATGACTAGAGAGGATGATCTAAGAGAAGGATTACCCGTGCCCCTCGGTAGTTTTTATGAAATCTAAATAGTTTCGCGCCATGTTGTGAAAGTTATTTTTATTTCCTTCTGATCGAGGCTCCGACCGGAACACGAAACGGGCCACTTAGATAACGCTTTTAAAATAGCTAAACTATATGTACTGAACTGATTGAAAAACAAATTGTTAAAAAATTAGCTCTTCCATCATTAGAAGAGACTCATGTGTGGCGAGAATGCTTCTCTGAGATCATCCTTATTTGACGACGATCAGGCTTTTTCTTTTGCCGTTGATTGCCGCAATTAATAAATTTCCGCTAGGGTGCCAAAATATGTGCAGTCTAACAACAACAACAAACTTTATTTTACCCCACAGGTTACTAAAAGTATTTACAATAATTGGACAGAAAAAAATAATAGGGGTACTGGCTACCCGAAATAACCTTGAAGTTTAAAAATGCCAGGCAGCCAGTTAATATAAATATATAATTTACATGTTAAGGTCGGGCACACAAACAAA
This sequence comes from Desmophyllum pertusum, assembly GCA_029204205.1. Classification (NCBI taxonomy): domain Eukaryota; kingdom Metazoa; phylum Cnidaria; class Anthozoa; order Scleractinia; family Caryophylliidae; genus Desmophyllum; species Desmophyllum pertusum. The sequence continues at coordinate 118,488 of MU825448.1, read as the reverse complement.
CAAAGACACACGCACACATGCACAAAAATAGGAATAAAATGCTCTTAATAACTGCTGACACTGTTTTATCACAGGAGCACTGATGATGATCTGACCTAAACACATTCACTGATCTATTTCGTCTTTATAAGGAAGCAGTAATGACTCTACAGCCATTTACGAATGAACAGGTTGAATTACTTCAAATTTGCTTTTGTTGTGCCTCAATGAATTTCCAAAGGCCTTACGTCAAACCTTCCAACATTATGTGGGACAACGCCTTTGGACATCTTCCTCGTTTTCAACCCTGGGATGACTCCATTGCTCCGTGCGGAATATGTTCCTCGGTACAGAGGGTGGAAAAACCAAAGTCCCCACGCACCTATCTTACGATGAATGGGATTGTACCGCCTTGTTCCAGGCTACTATCTTCGCGCGGTCCTTCAGCGCTTTACCAGGCAGCCACAGGTCATCACGGAGACACTAAGTGACTTGTACGTGAAGCCCCATAGATTACATGGAAATTTCCATGCTTCTGTGGTGAGCCCGGGTGGAAACAATGCTGAAACGTTTGCAATAGCGATCGATCAACTACGACTTTTAAGAAATGCGTTTTGTCACTCATCCAGTTCCAGCATTGACAAACCAACATTTGACCAATACATACAAACATACCAAAGACGCGATCCAAGCCCTTGGGATTGACGTCAGGTCCTGTTGATACCCGTTGGAAGTTTGACTGAGGCAGACTTTCCTATAGAAAGAGTTCGTCAGCTAGAGGATGACATCAGAAAAGAAAGCGCATTTCTCAAGGAAGATGTGAAGGATGAGTTAATGGGCATACGGTCTGATATCGCGCAATCGAACCAGGAACGACAACAAGATGTAAACCGAGCAAGGAGAGAAAGAAAGGAGGAGACTCACGAGCTAAAGAAGCAGCTGGAATTACACCAAGAAGAAACTTTGGAGAAGACAACCGCAGCTAATCAACAAATGAATGAGAATATTGCCGAGCTGAACCGGAAGTTTGATGACGTACTCAACAATAAGAAATCAGGTAAGTTTTAGATATTATATATTTATTTTTTGCAGATATAGTGACCGATGTTTTTTTTTATCAAGAGGAACTAAACGGAACCATTGAAATTGATTTTTTTTTTCTGAAAAACCGAGCAGCGAGAGAAACAAAGGAGGCCGAGATTCACGAGCTAAAGAAGCAGTTGGAATTTTATCAAGAAAAATGGAAAGAAGAAACTTTGGAGTCAAGAAGAGCAACGGATAGAAACATAACGACGATAACCGCAGCTAATCAAGAAATGAATGAAAATATTGCCGAGTGGAACCGAAAGTTTGATGACGTACTCAACAATAAGAAATTAGGTAAGTTCGTTAAGTAAATATATATTTTTTCTTTGCATAGAGGCCGATGTTTTTTTTTATCAAGAAGAACCTGAATGGAACCATTGAAATTGATTTTTTTTCTGAAAACCGAGCAGCGAGAGAAACAAAGGAGGAGATTCACGAGCTAAAGAAGCAGTTGGAATTACATCAAGAAATATGGAAAGAAGAAACTTTGGAGTCAAGAAGAACAACGGATAGAAACATAAAGACGATAACCGCAGCTAATCAAGAAATGAATGAGAATATTGCTGAGTTTAACCGGAAGTTTGATGACGTACTCAAGAATAGGAGATCAGGTAGCAATTGAAAAGTCTCATATACCGTAAATCCTCGAATGAGCGCCCTCGGCGCTTATTTAAATTTAGGATAAGGCGGGGGCGCTTATTCGAGGGCAGGCGCTTATTTAATTTTTCCCAAATCATGGCCAGACGGTCATTTATTTTTATAATATAACATTAAACAACAACATAACCTGAAGTATTAATATACAGTTATGTTGATTATCAACTCGGAGTTGATAAAGGTAAATTAACCGCCGTAGCGAATTTTTAGAAGCTCAGTGACGTTTCGAGCGTTAGCCCTTCGTCGGAGCAAAGTGGAGGATTGTGGGTTGTGTGTGTGTTTATATACAAAAAGTATGTGGAGTTCCGTGATTGAAGGAAGCATGGTAACGGAGAATGCATGAATAAATTAGTTAATGAAACGAGAAGCGTTCGTTGATCCCATGGCGAGCTAAGGTGCAATCTTGTTCCCAGAAGTCCTCGTTACGCTTGTCCAGCGGTGGAGCGAAAAAACACAGGTATGTACTTTACGTATCCCTTATTATATTGTATTTAGATATAATTCATCTTTTACCACGTATTCCCACGCTTTCCCCTGTATTCCCATGTATTCTCCTGTATTCTCCTGTATTCCCCTGTATTCTCCTGTATTCTCCTGTATTCCCATGTATTCTCCTGTATTCTCACCTGTATTCTCCTGTATTCCCCTGTATTTCTCCTGTATTCTCCTGTATTCCCCTGTATTCCCCTGTATTCACCTGTATTCACCTGTATTCCCCTGTATTCACTTGTATTCTCCTGTATTCTCCTGTATTCCCATGTATTCTCCTGTATTCTCCTGTATTCCCCTGTATTCACCTGTATTCTCCTGTATTCACCTGTATTTACCCTGTACTCACTTGTATTCCCATGTATTCTCCTGTATTCTCTTGTATTCCCCTGTATTCCCCTGTAATTCTCAAAATTGCGTTTTAAACACATTGTAAGGATGGCAAACAACACCATGTAATGTTTCCTGAACTTTATTCAGTAATTTCAATTTTATTTATTGCTCAAAATGTTCCGGTTTGAAATCCCATACAAACTCTTATATTTGTAAATACATTGATATGCAAATATTATGCCTGGGTTTCCTATGATTTGAAAGATACATTTGTGTTCTGAAGTTTTGCGACTTTCAGTGTTTCCTTGATGAAGGGAAAGGCCGCAAACAATCATGTTTCCAAAATAATGATCTCCCCCCGAACTCGAGTGAGCGGCGGAAATCGAGCCTAGTTTAGAAGCGTCTCTATCGTTGTTTTTAACGTATCTCAAATGTTAGCGGAAGCAATCTCCTAGTCTTCTTCCTTTCTCTCAAATGTAAAGCATTTTGCACAGAGTGCAAGTTATGCAGTAGATTACATTAGTGGATATCGGTGAGGGTAAAAGGCGGAATGATTTTGCGGAATGGCATGTGGCATGACTTGCGGAATGGCATAATTATGCGGAATAAATTACTTAAAGAAATATATTTACTGCAAATAACCGCTTTACGTAATGCTGCGGGCTCAAAACATACGATCTTGTCACGTTTTCAAGAATGTCGGATGTTCGGTGACAAGAAGCGTTACAAGCGTATAGGTTAAACTTTTTACAACGCCACTTTTGTGTTCGTCGTAGCCATATTTTTCGGTCAACACAAAGAAAAATTATCCTTCAAGTGATATTCTGTATTCTGGAGGTAAATTATTTTGGTTATCAGGTTGTATTTTTAGGAAGAAATCCATCACTTTTTTATTTTTTTATTGCTGCAAAGTTTACACAGAAAATGGCGTTTATATATGAAACTGCGTGGTGGAATTTGCCGAAAATGTCGGCAAGTTGCTGTTCGAATGTGCATGAATCCACTAGATAGAAGGTGCCTCTAAGCGCGACTTATCTTCTTGGCGAATTTAGTGCTCGAAGTTGGGTTGTTTTTGTGAAGTGTCACGCGTGAGCACAGTCACACAGTCTATCATCAAATCCAATTTTAATTTATTGATATCTTCTGAGAGCTGCCGTTTTCCAAGAAATCATAGCACCCATATAACTGGCAAAATATAACCCATTGATCTGTTCATCTGGATCTGTCATGGATTTATGCTTATCACTCAAATAATTTTATAATTCGTGACTTTCATTTCTTGCACAGAATCGACACAGAACACTTCTTCCTCGTGAAAATACAACCTGATAACTAAAATAATTTACCTCCACAATACAGCATATCACTTAAGGGAGAATTTTTCTTTGTTTTGACCGAAAAATATGGCTACCACGAACACAAAAGTGGCGAACCTATACGCTTTCGAACGCTTCTTGTCACCAAACAGCCGCCATCTTGAACAATATCGTATGGTTTGAGCCCGCAGCATTACGTAAAGCGGTTATTTGTAGTTAATGTATTTCTTTAAGTCATTTATTCCGCATAATTATGCCATTCCGCAAGTCATGCCACATGCCATTCCGCAAACTCATTCCGCCTTTTACCCTCAACGAGTGGATATACCGGAGGTGCAGTCAAAACGATCGGTGATTTTGATCGAGCGTTTTGGACCTAAGATGTTGACAATGTTGTGAATGAAGGGACAAGTGTTACATCGCGCGCGCGAGCATTTCAAAGAACCTGGTTGTTCGCCGGTTCACAGGGGGCCGGCCCTCACATCAGATTGTAAAATGAAGAAACGCAGGATAAAAGATAAAACTTTAATACCAGATCGTGGCGCCATTTTGAGATTTTTTTACATGGTCAGCTCGGTGCGAGATCTGGAATTGAGAATTGAACCGCGCCAGGTCTGGAGCCGAGAATTGTTCTGAAAACCGATCGGAAACTTTTCGAGCAACGATCGGTAAGTTTATCTTTTATCCTGCTTTTATTCATTTTACAATCTGATGTGAGGGCGCCCTGTGGTCGGTTCAGTTTTAGAGAAACTCTTAACTAAAAAGTTGCATAGATTCTAGCTCGTTTGAAGGAAACAAAGTGGTGATTAGAAAAAATTCTGCCTGTTTCCGGGTCGTCTTGGAGTAGTTTGAAGTTAGTTAAAAGTAAGTTTTTAATGGCATGGTTTTGTGGGAGGTAGGTAAGTGTAAATGGAATTCTTTCTTCCTTAGGCCCTTAGTGGCTTTTGTAGCGACTGTTTGTATTTGTCGGTTTGTTGTGCACGATCTCGCCCTATAGAAAGAGTTGGTCAGACTAGAGGATGACGTCAGAAAAGAGCTTCAGGAAGAAAGCGCATTTCTTCAAGCAAGGTGTGAAGGATGAGTTAAATATCATACGGTCTGATATCGCGGAATCGAAACAGGAACGACAACAAGATGTAAACCGAGCAGCGATAGAAACAAAGGAGGAGATTCACGAGCTAAAAGAAGCAACTGGAATTACACCAAGAAAGAAAACTTTGGAGAAGACAACCGCAGCTAATCAAGAAATAAATGAGAATTATTGCCGAGTTGAACCGGAAGTTTGATAACGTACTCAACAATAAGGAAATCAGGTAATTTTTAAGAAAAATATATATATATTTCTTCTTTGCATAGTGACCGATTTTTTTTTTTTATGAAGAGGAACTAAAACGGAAACCATTGAAATTGATTCTTTATTTTTCTGAAAACTGAGCAGCGAGAGAAACAAAGCAGGAGATTCACGAGCTAAAGAGGCAGCTGGAATTTCATCAAGAAGAATGGAAAAAAGAAACTTTAAAGTTACTGAATAGAAACATACAGACGATAACCGCAGCTAATCAAGAAATGAATGAGAATATTACCAAGTTGAACCGGAAGTCAAAGAAGCGTGCACTTGACATCACAGTGAAAATATTTCGTGAAGAACATTCAAAAGACCGCTGCCAGCTATTATTCATTAGGGGTTACACAACACTCACTAGGAGACTATACCTCAGCTGCTGAGTCAAAGAAGCATGCACTTGACATCAGAGTGAAACTGTTTGGTGAAGAACATTCAGATACCGCTGACAGCTATTATTCATTAGGGATCACACGACACTCACTAGGAGAATATACCAAAGCTGCTGAGTCAAAGAAGCGTGCATTGACATCAGAGTGAAACTGTTTGGTGAAGAAACATTCCGATACCGCAAACAGCTATTATTCATTAGGGGTTACACGACACTCACTAGGAGAATATACCACAGCTGCTGAGTCAAAGAAGCGTGCACTTGACATCAGAGTCAAAACTGTTTGGTGAAAGAACATTCAGGGACCGCTGACAGCTATTATTGTTTTTTTATTTTTTTATTTTTATTTTTTTGAGTAAGTAAAGAATTTATGGAGTATTATGATTTACTTATGCTACTTTATTACAATTGGATGCTCTACTTACAATTCCTTACATTACATACAATACGATACTTACATTACTTATAATACGATACTTACACTACTTACCAATACGGTACAAAAGAAAGAACACTACTTACAATACATAACTACAATACTATTACAATGCGGCAATTTACAAAACTCTTACATTGATTCCTTTCGCTATTACACACAATAATTTTTACTACTATTATACTCAAGATCAGCGGCTTTACAATGACTGTGATTCCTTTACTTGTACGGCATAGCTTTTTTAATACAAAACAGATAAATGGTAATAAGGAGGAGTCAGTTTCTCGGAAGGTTTAGAGTAATTAGATTATGATTAGAGTGTTTTGGAAAAAATTTGTTAGTTTAAGTTTTCCGACGCAGTATTTCGGGAAGGAATTTATCGACAAACTCTGGAAGAAGAATAGCCTTATTATGTAGTTTACATGTATAGATGTAATATCGCATAAACTAAAGATATGAAATTAAAACTATTCTTTATATTATTGTCGAGAGAGCTGTCATGGATGCCCGAATAATTGTTCTTCTATTGTCGGATTGATTTGGGATGCATATGTTTTGTTGAACCAATTAATTACGTTTTGCCACAAAAGACTTGGACAAATGTGCAATCTATAAATGTATGATTGATAGAATCATGTTCCCCGCAGTACAGACATTCATCGTCTGCCTTAAAACCATATCTTGAAACAGTTCTTTCTTGTTACTATGATTCTATGTATGAATCTAAATTGAAAGTCTTTTAACTTATTTTCTTTGCAGATGTTTTTCAGAAATTTAAAGATAAGTGTCCAGGATTGTTCGTTTAATGAAAGCGTTTGAACTCCATTTCCCAGGACCGGTTTGACTTACAAAGTGGGTTTTATTATTCAGTAATTGATAGAATTCTCTTGATTGAGCTTTTTCCAGGTTTATTTGCGTTGTCTCATTTAATTGAAATATAGAGTCGTTTTGGACATAGGTTCTTAAAAATTCCATATTTTTCGCTTTTGTTAGTAGGTGCTTCGGTATAGCGCTAATGATTTGGTAGAACTGAAGGTAATTCGTTTTACATGGATATTTATGGGACGAACTCACTGATGAAAGAAGTTGACCGTTGGGTTTCAAAAGGTCTTTAATATAAATGATGCTTTTTATTGAACCACTCCCAGATGAACACGGGCTTATTATCCACAAGAATTCTTTGTTATTGAATAGGATTAAATCGTCTTTGTTATAGCCATAGAGGGTTTTAAGTTCAGTGAAGATCCGAAGTATATTTTTATAAAAAGTTGGAAGTTGCTTTTAGATGTCCTATGTCATAATGCATCTTAAGAGAAAATTTAGGCCTCCCATTTTCCTAAAGAAATAGCACAGTTTTCCAATTCTGGTTACCTGGAATATGAGTCGCGGAATCCAGGCAAGTTTTAGAGCTTTTAACAATTAAACCTACATCCGTCATTCGTAGTCCCACCGCTGTCAAAATCCTGATAGAGGCCCGCCCTTTTAATTTTGTCACGCTTACCATTCCAAAGAAAATTGAAAAGTTTCTTTTTCGCTATATCAGATATTTCCTCAGGGACATTGAGGTTTGAAGCCGAATAGACAAGTTGTGACTGTCCCAAGGTTTTCAGTATCAACACTTTTCCAAACAAAGTGAGATCTCTTGATTTCCACAGATCAAGATTAGATGCAACTTTTTTTATTTTTAAATTGAAGTTTAGATTATTGTTTCCGTTCTCATCGTACGCAGAAATAGATTCTAAAATTTTTACTCGGACTGTGTAACCATTTTATTTTCAAGGGGTTATTTTTATTATTTGCCAAGATCCAAGCCAGATCGCCTTTGTTTTTTTAACGTTTAGCTTCAGACCAGCTATATTTCCGAATTCACCAACTATTCTCAGAGCGTTTTCCACCGAGTTCAGGTTAGCGCAAAAAAGATTTGTGTCGTCCGCAAACTGACTTTTAGTTTAATTTACATTCCCTATACAGTTTGGATTCCTTTGTATACTTGAGTCTTTGTCGGATTTTTTTTTTTTTTTTGGGAACAAAAATTTCAGTTGAAAGAATGAAACAAACTAGGGTGAGAGAGGGCACCCTTGGTGCTTATATAACCTCCCTTTTTGTGATGGCCTGAAACCAATTCGTTGCCCAAAATCCATTGTTGATCACTGCACTCCGCGATGTTTTTTTCGTAGAATGATGCTGACCCATCGTTTCATGCTGTGAACCGAAGTTGAATTTATCTAAACGTTCCTTCCATTATAAAAACTGGCCCATTCTAAACGAATCGAAAGCCATTCTGGAAAATCTAGCGAATACTTAAATTCCTGGTATCTTTTGCGACTTGGTATAGATCCATTATATCGCTAATTAATCTAGATATTTTCCACCTATATTATCTACCTGTTATATAAATGCCTGCTATTGGATCCGAGTGTACCAAGTTTTTGGAAGAATTGGGTTCTACATCCTTTTTGCGATTTTTGCGTTAGCTCGCTATTTTACAAGTCAAACCATTGAGGCAGAGTATCGCGCCCTCCCATCCTCCAATTTGGATAATTCCAGTAGCGAGTCATCTTTCTTTAGGGCTCAAAGTAATTTACTCACCTCCGTTTGTGAAGCAATGGAGAGTTCGTAGTGCCTGCATGGGCCCTCGTTTTTTGCTAAAACACGCAACAAGTCGTCCATGTACCCAAGCATATCAAAGAAAAAGTTTGTATTAAAAACTCAGACCGATTTTTGGGGGAAAGCCATGCCTCGCCTGGAGCCTTATCCACTTTTGAAGGTTTCCCAATACTTTCTCGCATTCTTCATAAGATAAAAGACCTTCCAGATTATCGCGATTCTTCATCAGATAGTATGTGGGAGGGAAATTTTGGCAAATCGTTTACAAGTTCGTCTATAATCTTGTTTGTGAAAAGGTGTTTGATCCGAAGTGTCACAGATCCTCCATAATACTGATTTCAATTGACTTCCTAAGATCAGTTTCCTCGTTATTTGTTGTAGGTTTCATCTTGTGAAGGCACGAAGCTCAGAGATTAGTCTTTTTATTATAGTTTCTTTTTCTCTAGGTTGTGAAGAAATACTTACGGTACGACCTGATTCTCCCCGTTTTCAAATCCAGCGCGCATATTCGACCCGTGAAATATCCGCCCGCTTTCCCTTTTGGTGCTCATAAATTGTAAACGGCCGGAGTGAGGTTTCTAGGAGTTTCAAATTTAAGTTTATTCGTATATTCTTCGTAGAATATTATTCTGTCGATATTTGGTGACGTCAAAGTTAGTCACTCAAATAATGTTAATTATCCGAATTCGTCTAGCTGGCCTTTTGAATTTCAACTTCACGAATGTGTGTTAGGCACGTTTTTGCTTTGTTTTTAAGCGTAAAACAATGATTGACAGCTCTAATTTCCATTTTCAGCATCTCCCAAAAAAGGCGCCTAAATTTTCCAAGTGAGGAATAATAGTCACGAGTTCTTGAGTATGTTTCCTTACATTTCTGCAACATAGGCGTTCATCATTTAACAACGGATGTATTTGTTGAATTTCCAAAGTCCTCAGGGTCCCACGGTGGACCGATAGATGTTTTTCGCATTGTAATTGACAAAAGAAAATGTAAATTGCCATTGTAGGTCTTTCGGACGTGTGTATAGGGGTGCTATAGCTGGACCAATATTTCTTTCTGTAGATTTCACATAATTTCTTCAAACTTTTGCGCAACTAAGAAAAAGTCAATTCTAGATTTAAATTTAAAACCTATGAGAAATTTTGACGTCATATGGAAATTACCTCTTGGTGCGGAGTTTGGGGTGGTCGTTTGGTCTTTGAAATGGTCCCCCGTACGAAGTGTTGTTCGAAAACATCCAATGGTGAATTTAATACGAGATCTCTTGTAGTTTGTAGGCTTCCAAGTTGAGCCTCCTATTTTGTCCTATTTTTTGACAGGGTTGCAGGCTCCAATCACCAGAGACCGACAATTAGTTCGCTAAGGCTCTATGCCTGATTTGTCTATAAAGATAAATTATTTAGTTCCTGAATAAATTCTAGTGGTGTTCTGCCCAGACTATTTGGAGCGTGAGAATAATTTACAGAGTGATAATTTTACGGGAATTCATGGACAACAGTTTTATTATCACTGATTCTTCCAGAGTTCTCGCGAAATATATTTTTCAACTGTTGATTTGGCATAGTAGGTATCAATCAAGTAATACAAACACCTTTACCTGATGTTTTTCTATAATTGCGCGTGGGAATAAAAAATCGTCACCGCTCCCCATTCGTTTTCTCCAGATAATTTTCATCAATTGAGGTCAGAATACCGTTTTTCGCTCCTGAAGAAGGAAAAGAAAAATTTACCTTTTTTGAATTCTTTCCAGATACGAGAAGAAAAATACACTCCGTTCCTTTTTAACCGCCTCGGTCTCTTAATCCTCGGACATTATAGCTGATAAAATATCATACTATTATTCATTAGGGGTTACCACAAACACTCACTGGGAGATTACACCTGCCGCTGCCGAGGTCAAACGCAAGCGTGCACTTAACATCAGAGTGAGTGGAAACTGTTTAGTGAAGGGAACATTCAGATACCGCTGACAGCTATTATTCATTAGGGATCAACACGACACTCACGTAGGAGAGAGAATATTCTACCAAAAGGCTGCTGAGTCAAAAGCAAGCTGTGCACTTGACATCAGAGTGAAAACTGTTGGGTGAAAGAACATTCAGATACCGGCAAAAACAGCTATTATTTCATTAGCGTGTTTACACACAACACATACACTGGTAGAGATTACACTCAGCTGCCGAGTCAACCAAGCGTTGCAACTTAAACATCAGAGTTGATTGAAACTGTTTGGTGAAGAAACCAAATTCAGATACGCGCTACGGACTAGCTAATTATTCATTAGGGATCATACTGACACTCACAGGATAGGAGAATATACCATTGTATAAAAAATATTAGTATTAGTTTTTAATTTATTCCTCGAAAGAAGCTGCTGAGTTCAAAGAAGCGGTTGTCACTTGACATCAGAGTGAAAACCACTGGTTTGTGTGGAAGAGAAAGCAGTTCAGATAACTCGCAAACAGCCTATTATTTCATTAGGGGTTACAAACGACACTCACTAGGAAGAACATTTATAACCCGACTATAGTCTGGCTAGCTGAGTTCCAAAGAAGCGTGCAACTTGAACATCCAGAGTCAAACACTGTTTGGGGTGAAGCACCATTTCATGGCGACTCCGCTGACAGCTATTTAATACAAATGTAGGGGAGTTACAGCAACACCGCTCCACTGGGGAGATTTACAACTCAGCTGCCGAGTTCAACTCAAAGCTTGCAAATAACAGAGACTTAGACAGCGCATGCAGAAGTGAACATGGTGTTGGTAAAGAACAGTCAGATTAACCTCGCAAAGCTGAAGCGCTGACCACCCCGAGGCATTATTATTCATTAAATAGTGATCAAACGACCCGAACCAATCAAACATAGGAGGAATATTTTTTACCAAAAGCTGCTTGAGGTCACAATAAAGCGCTGCACGTTGACTATCAGAGGTGAAAAACTGTTGGTTGAAGCAACATTCAGATACCGCAAAAACCAGCTAAAGCTATTATTCATTATGGGTTATACACGACACATCACTAGGAAATAACTATCCACCACAGCTGCTGAGTCAAAGGAAGCTGTGCACTTGACATCAGAGGTCAAACTTGCTTGGTGAAGAACATTTCAGAAGCGGAGCCGCTGGACAGCTATTATTGTTCATTCGGGGTTTACACAACACTCACTTTGGGAGACTTAACACCTCAGCATGCCGAGTCCAAACCAAGCGTGCACTTAACATCATATAGTGGAATCTGTTTGGTGAAAGGAACATTCAGATACCGACTCGACAGCTATTATTCATTAGGGATCACACGACACCCCTTTTCACTAGGAGAATATTACCAAAGCTGTCTGAGTCCAAAGAAGCGTGTGCACTTGACATCAGATGTGGAAACACTGTTTGGTGAAGAAACATTCAGAATACCGCAAACAGCTATTTATCAATTTACGGGTTACACGACACTCACTAGTGAGAATATACCACAGCTGCCGAGTCAAAGAAGCGTGCACTTGACCATCAGCAGTGAAAACTGTTTTATGGTGAAGATCAGTTCAATAAGAACCCCCCGCTGACGTAGATCTATTATTCCATTAGGGGATACCACAAAACACCTCGCTTAGGGATACCGATATTACCTTGGCTGCTTGAAGTTCAAACACAAGAAAGCGCGCGCTTGACATACGAGACATATGCAAGAAGATTCAGATGACTGCTGCCTGGTAGCGATAGTGAAAAAAAGCCAACGCGTACGAAACACAAGACGTGGTACCAATGACATTGGAGTGTGAATAGTGCCATTGAAAGTAGCAAAACAGGACTTTTCACGGGAAAATTTCGTGAACAATTTTACTTAGCCTCAGAAGTGGTTAAATTGAAACTTTTCGACTACGAGTATTACTGCGTGTAAAATTTTAATTAAATTAGTAACACCATCACAGCCCCTTGTGATAACATTCTAAGCGCTCAGAAGTGACCGTACAAAAACGAAGAGCCGTTGTAAGAATAGAGATACTATAGGATAAAACCAGTAGATGGTGCATCTGCCAAGTCCGTTCTGGGGGGAGGGAACATCCGACAGCCCCACAGTAAAAGTGACGGGCTTGATCGTCACCTACTTTTTTTTTTTCTTTCTCTAGAAGGGGTGTTAAAATCTCGTAGGTTTGCGTAGCCCGAAGCTTAGGCACGCAGCGCAGTGTCATTATAACTATCTAAAATGACCACCGTTAGGAGTTATCGCCCGTAGTTTTGGTTTTAACGCAACCAACAATTGCTACCTGGGCGCTCTCAAGGGTGACAAAATGAACTTTCGTGGCCACACCCCAACGCAAAACCGGAGAAAGTTTCACACAGGCTTACCTATTTTTATAGGGGGTTCTTTGTTCAAATTTTCCGCTACGATTCACCCCCGGTCAAAACTTTTATATCGGAGTCTCCCTCGCCATCCCTCCTGCTCTGTCTGTCCCGCAAAAGAAAGCCACCCAAAGAGAGCACGGGGTTAATGCAATCCTAGACTGCTGTATTTGATTGATACAAGGAACAACCAGACAGACGCCTAACCTAATAATTAGCGGCGTCCAGATGCTAAAGTTGTTTCAAAATTCCACTGCATAACGGCGTTTTTTTGACCCCCCAAAAAAGGAGCAAACAAACCCACGAACAAAAACAACCGAAAACACAAACGAGCCGACCCCCCAAAAAAAAAAATAGCACAGTGCAAAGTTCGTCTTTGTGAACTTAATCTACATAGAGGAGGAGGCACGAAGTCGAGACACACTCGTAGGTGTAGAGGAGTACGTTATTGTTGTATAAAAAATTTTTGCCTGATCATATAACGCGGCGCTACCTCTGAATGGGTTTATCAGAGTAGTCGGGTTTTGATACTGAGGCTGAATGTAAATATGGTTATGACAAATAGTACCATTGCATTTTGTAGCTCAGTCCATGGACATTTGCCCATGAACAGCAGCAGCAAAGGTCCAGCACCGTGAAGGTGCACAGTCATGAGCGTAGGAATAGGCCCTTGGCATAATACGGTCACATGACCATGTCAATCATATAAAATAGGTGGTAGTACAAACCACCCCCTTTTAAGATTTTATGGTCAGTTGAAAAAAATGTAAAGAGGTTTGTATGCCTGGCCATCCAGCCATACAAATCCTTTAAATTTTTCAAACTTTCAAACTACCATAAAATCTCACGCTTCGCAACAGCTGGTTCTCAAAATCTGGCAACCCTTACTCATTTCATCATGCTTCTTTCCATTTCTGGACACAACCAGTTCTATACTACCACCTAGTTTATCGATTTGACATGGTCATGGGACCGTATTATGTAAAGCGGTCTATTGTCAAACAAAACTAAAACAATTTTCGTTGAATACTTTTCTCTGGCTCCCGAGTGCTCCGAGTACTGATCACGTGACGGTCATAAGCGATTTTTGTGGCGCGCCTCAGTTCCACGTGACAATAGATCACGCCAAAAACAGTATCTGCTTCGCACACAGGCTCTCCAACAATGTTGCAAGAGGTCTTGCCTGGCATGAAATTTTCGCGGGAAATAATTGTCGACAGGTTTTCCAACGATTCGCGAAAAATTATGATCCCGTAAACCACATAAACCTTCGCAAAAAAGTAATCTGCGAATATTTACTCCATTTTATTTAGATTCACCTGAATTTCAATTAAATAGACCGTAAAACAACGGGGAGTAGGACCGGAAATATTTTTTTGAGATATTTTAGCAAGTTTCTAGGATTATTTAGAAGAATTCAGAATATTTAGAAAAAAAATTGAAATTTTGGGTGATATTTAGAATTTTCCTATAGGCTTTATGCATATTTTCTTTGTTTCCTTGACGCTGAAAGCTGTTTTATTCAATTCAGTGCCAACAGTAATCCGATTCAGTGGTTTTCCCCTTGAACGGACAAGTGAACTGAGTAAATATTGTTTATGTTTTGCTTTCAATATCATTATCCACATGTAGCCACAATTACTGTACACGTAGAGACTGTGTACAGGTTGTACATTGTGACAAAAATGAAACTTTTATTTTATTGAGTCGTAATTGTGATATTTATAAGAAAAATCACAAGATATTTAGAAACTGAATTTTCGAGTTATTTAGAAAAAGTTTCGAGATATTTAGAACATTTTGTGGGAATTTCCGGAAACATATTTAGGCGATTTTACGTGATATTTGTGTGTAGGCCTAACGGGGAGCTGTATGATTACGACCTTTTTAATCTTCCCAGATGTGAAATACATCTTTTTTGATTACACAATAAAGTTATTATACTTTTTTCATCAGTCTTGTCTTTGGAGTCTTTTGCCAGTTAACCCTTTCACTCCCAAGAGTGTCAAAGCTCAAAAATTGAAAAAAGTCTCAAATTTCATTTTGCAAGATACTGAAACAAACCGTACCACATGAAAGTACTGTTCGTAAGGTTTCATTTGAATGGTCACACACTAGGGTTTCATCCACAGACTTAAAAGTTAGAACCACCTTGTACAGCATAATAAATAGTACCACATGAAAGTACTGCTCAATAGCTTTTATTTGAATGGTCACACACTAGGGTTTCATCCACAGACCTAAAAGTTAGAACCACCTTGTACAGCATAATAAATAGTACCACATGAAAGTACTGCTCAATAGCTTTCATTTGAATGGTCACACACTAGGGTTTCATCCACAGACTTAAAAGTTAGAACCACCTTGTACAGCATAATAAACAGTACCACATGAAAGTACTGCTCGTAAGGTTTCATTTGAATGGTCACAGACTTAAAAGTTAGAACCACCTTGTGCAGCATAATAAACAGTACCACATAAAAGTATAGTACTGCTCAATATCTTTCATTTGAATGGTCACACACTAGGGTTTCATCCACAGACTTAAAAGCTAGAACCACCTTCTACAGCATAATAAACAGTACCACATGAAAGTACAGCTCGATGGGCAGTTCATCCACATACGTAAAAATAAGAAAGTGCCACGTAAATTTTCGCTTAACTACAAAAAAACGGCTGTGGACAAACTACTCCCAAGTAAATGAATCCAAATCCGCGCTTTGGGAATGCTGATTCAAGGCTATTTAATTGTTTTTTTACAAGAATTGCCTAAAATTACATCACAAAGTAGTGATAAATTATCCAATAAATATTTTTTAAAGGGAAAGTTCTTTTTGCTGCGCAGGAGGAAAACATTCTCTGTTCACCCCAATGTGCCCGGCCAAACGAGGATTAGACGATACCGAAAATGGCTCTCATGAGAGTATTCGTCAAACTATCATCGGCATCATCAGCTCGGGATCACACTAGAGAAAACTCTAAAACGACTCTCAAGAAAAATCTTGAACGGGTTTTCAAAGTATCGATGAACTGAGAGCCTGAGAGAGCTCGAGAAGGCCTGAGAGTGCAGATGAGTTTCGCCTGGAGAGTGCATTAGAGTTTTCAGGCCAAAAAACGAGAGGGAGGCAAGAGTTTGAATTATCCGCAATCTATTATCTTCGTTTGACCATCTACGGGATATAATTCCGGTTGGACGCAACCTCGTTACGCCAAGGTTCTCTCTTTCGCCCGCCCCTGACTCTGTGCGCTCTTGCGGGGGCGGTGAAAGAACGAGAGACCTTGGTGAACGCGGCTGCTTAAGTGGATTTGAGACTTGAGAGGAGCAAAAGGTAAAGATTTAATTCTAATCAACACACAAAAGGACCAAGAAAAAACGACAAATGTATATCAGTGTTCATTAGACGCATTGCCTACGTAAACACCGATTTCAATTCAGAGGGATATGAATGGGAGGCTTTGTAAACTCTGTGAATTTGCTCGCAACAGGATGGAAAGTTTTACACTTCTTAACTTCTCAAGCCCATGCAATTGGGGTTGCGCTGTCAATAAACTCCAGGAGTCATTTAAATCTCTCTTTGGAAAAAAATATAATTCCTTTATATGGAGTTGTGACTTTCAAAACAAATTCGAGTGTCCAGGCATAAAAGACTACCGACATTGTGTCAGATGATCATGACAAGAAAAGTTTTTTGATTACCCAGACTGAACGAGCACAATGGTTTATCGGAGCAAAATTATTGAGTAAAATGCATGGTTTTCTTTTCTCTTATTCCCATATACAAGTGATATATAAAGACGAGCGGTAACGGCGCGATACTTATGTGTAACATCACGCTGCGCGAAGCGCGCGCGAGTCATGTGTGGGAAACAAATTTTTCGCTGACATACTCGCGCGTTGTGCTTGTGCTTTATTACACTGCGTGTCAACCACGCAGTTGTTAATAAACCGCGCGCGAAAACGCGCGGCGCTCATATATAATAAATACGATCAACTTCGAGCAAGGCTAAGAACACGGGTTATTTACTCACCAAACACGAGGAAAGATGAATGTAAAATTCGGCTTCACACAAACACTGATTTTAATTAGAGGTGAGATTCTGGGATTCTTTTATTCTATTTATGACAGTTTCCTGGACTAGTGAATTCTCGAGGCGGACTTGAATTTTTCGCCTTGATTTATGACCGAGTCTCCATACCCTTGAGGACAAATGAATACAAGTCTTAGTTATAAATCGCTCTATCCTCAGAGCAAATGACGCAAAAAGCAAGAAAAACCGTGGAAGATACTGTCAAAACTATTAAAAACATTGAAGAAAGCGCGTTTTCACAAGTTGATAACTTTTTGTGATATCTGATAAGAGCTTTACTTATCGTGCGCGTGTAAATGCATTTTCAAAGCAACTCTGATTTGATTGCCGAGTGTTTAAACTGGATTAAAAAAGGTATTTGACCAGAACTTAGAGAATAGGTGATGTTTGTCAAACAAAGCTCCACACACGGAACTCTACTCGCCGACTGTGGCTCGAAAGAGATTTCTTGCTCTTTCTTTGTGTGTGTGAAAATGCTGGGTTTGGAAGTTTGACAAAAACAATACACAACAATTAGTTCACTTTAGGTGCGAGTGTGCATAACAATGGCTAAAAGTCACAGGATGATAAAACAAGTGAGTAACAATAGAGGTGAGAAATAATTTACTAATTAAGTCAGTAACAAGTTTATTGTGTGTTATGTTTGTGTGCCCACCCACAATTGAATAACGCGTGCGTCACTTGCTATATAAAGCCGCAATGAATCCCTCGTGTTCAGTTATCTCTTCTAGTAATCTGCGAATATTTACTCCATTTATTTAGATTACAATTAAATAGACTGTAAATAACGGGAAGTAGGACTAGACACAAATATCCGGATATTTTTTGAGATATTTAGAAGTTTCTATGATATTTAGAAGAATTCAAAATTGATATTTTGGGTGATATTTAGAATTTTCCTACAGGCTTTATGCATATTTTCTTTGTTTCCTTGACACTGGAAGCTGTTTTACCAGAGGTCTATAACTAGAGGTTTCCATCTAGCATTGCGCGCGGCCCATCAGATTAGGAGTTAGGCTATTTTTAGACACTTTTCGCGCGAAACCAGCAGCCAATCACGCACCATGCCTGACAAATATGGTCATTGAACGCGCTAGCTCGACAATTTTTGTTCAAGACGGTTTGTTCGTCGATTGAAAAGATGGCTAAAATCACTAAGTAAAAAGCCTTGGCTCTTCTAAATAAAACAAAAGTTAATTCTACTAAATAATGCACGAAGTTTGGAACGAAATATTTAATGGGAAATGCCTGTAAAATGTACAAACTAATGCGACTGAAAGAGCACTAAAGGCAGCCTGAAATTAATTTACGGGAAGACCGCGGACACAATTAATTCGTCCAAAGAATGAAAACCTGTTTACAACACAAGTTTAAGCTTAGTCTATTCAGTATTGTTACCTTGTATTCGACGAGGCTTGTCAATTCCAGCTGAATTAAGTTTTAAAATCAGCACAATAAATATCCATGGATCAGTTAAGCTGTTATAAGCTTATAACTTGAGCTTACGGCAGTTCGTCAAGCGTTCGTGACAGTCAATCATTCAAAGATCACTTCACAGTGAAATTCTTTCCATCCATGTAGACATTGAGGGTTTCCTTTGTTCTTTACTTCAATGAAATTGATTTCAAGCTCAGTTCGTTAATTCTGTAGTCGCGCAAGTTTCGCCCCGCCGTTATAAACAAGTGAAACCTTCGGCTGCGTATAGCTGTCCGTTCAACTTGTAAAATGAATATAATGTTCAGCTCCACAATTATTTCGAAACTTCCCATGTTAAGCTAAACCATCTGCCACAATTTTCCAGAATAATACGAAACTTTGGAGAGATTGAACGAAAGATATAATCCGCGGAGAAACCTTTGTCTTTTCATTCAACTTTCGACAACTTGCAAACTGGACACCGCGCCAAGTTTTGCCGCCGAATTCATACAAGTCATGCTTCATTTAGATTGAACTGAAAAATCACTCAGTCGATTTATAGTTTTACAAAAAGTATACCGAAGTTTGACCTAAATTTAGTGAAGTATTGAAACAATTATTACATTCTGCTGTGACGCTTTTCGCTTTTCCTTGGCAGGCAAAGTTTCTGCCTTTGCGTACCGAGCGCTCGCATATTAAAAATGGTTCAACGTGATTGGCTGCTGGTTTCGCGCGAAAAATGTCTAAAAATAGCCTAACTCCTAATCTGATGGGCCAAGACCCAATACCAGAGATGGAAACCTCTAGTTATAGACCTCTGGTTTTACTCAATTCAGTGCCAACAGTAATCCGATTCAGTGGTTTTCCCCTTGAACGGACAAGTGAACTGAGTAAATATTGTTTATGTTTTGCTTTCAATATCATTATCAACATGTAGCCACAATTGCTGTACACGTAGAGACTGTGTACGGGTTGTACATTGTGACAAAAATGAAACTTTTATTTTTATTGAGTCGTAATTGTGATATTTATAAGCAAAATCACAAGATATTTAGAAACGTTTCGAGTTATTTAGAAAAAGTTTCGAGATATTTAGAACATTTTGTGGGAATTTCAGGAAAGATATTTAGGTGATTTACGTGATATTTGTGTCTAGGCCTAACGGGGAGCTGATTACGACCTTTTTATTCTTCCCAGATGTGAAATACATCTTTTTTGATGACACAATAAAGTTATTATACTTTTTTCATCAGTCTTGTGTTTGGAGTCTTTTGCCAGTTAACCCTTTCACTCCCAAGAGTGTCAAAGCTCAAAAATTGAAAAAAGTCTCAAATTTCATCTTGCTAGATACTGGGAAAACAAACCGTACCACATGAAAGTACTGCTGTCACTGCTCGTAAGGTTTCATTTGAATGTTCGCACACTAGGGTTTCATCCACACACTTAAAAGTTAGAACCACCTTGTACAGCATACTAAACAGTACCACATGAAAGTACTGCTCAATAGCTTTGATTTGAATGGTCACACACTAGGGTTTTATCCACATTACGTAAAAAATTAATAAGAAAGTACCACGTGAATTTTCGCTTAACTACAAAACCCCCCGGGGGGGGGGGCGTACTCAAAAAAGTTTTATACGGGGAGGCTCCGCCCAGAGGTCCAACCCCTTACCCTTTTATATACAATTTTTGACAGAAAAGTAGACTGCAAAACAGTCGCAAAACAGTCGTATTTTTCGCGTTACGATTCATACGCGCGCGGTCTTCGAATGAAAGGTCTGGAGCGAGTGTGAAAACGGAGAGTAGGACTGGGGAGAGACGCTGAAAAATACGACTGTCGGCTTTCCATACAACGAATTCGTTCGAATTTCCCGTTGCTCCAGGAACGGGAAATTCCCATTGGTTGAATTTTGACGCTACCTGTCAACAAAATGTTCATCGCACCTCATCAGAGATATTCGAAGCCGTGTCAATTTCACGTAAAACGAGCTCTTCGTGGAATTTGCATAATTTACGACAACTGAAGTTTCGGCGGGTCTAAAATGGGTCTGTTCCGTTGTGGAACGCGTTCTGTTCCGGGAAGATCTGGGAGAAAATTTTTCCTTGTCCTAGGAGCCTAATGTCAGAGAACGACGAGCTTAAGCTTCTTTTAATGGCTGCTGTTCGGGAAATAATAATGATGGCGCTACAATAGCTCTGTTGATACACGCGCGCACTTTTATGGAGATGTCGGAAATTTACCGGGGATATTTACTCCTTCGTTTCAATCTCAAACCGTCCTCCTCTCAAGTTGCGGCGTCGTGATCAGTAGCGATGGTAAAAGTTTGATTGCTCTTATTTAATTTCTCTTTTAAAATTTGCGAACACAGAGCAGAGGGCACACGGCGAGCAAACTCTCAACGAAAAGATAGTTCCTTCTTCAAATTGAAGCGACAGATCGACTTTGATAACCTCGGTCAAAGGCTGCAACGTTTTTTTGGGGCTCGGCAAGTATGTTTTCTGTGGATATCCATTTAGTTTTAAAATGTCCAAATATTAATTGCGATACAAATCTGCCATTGTCTGGCGCGCTCGCTACGTGTACTCTTATTATTTTTCCCTCTTCGCGAGGCGGGTTTCTTCAGTGTTGTTTGATTCATCCGACCGATTTTTCTTCAAACAGAACACTTCCTACATTTTACAGGCAATATAGAACCAAAATTAATCCTCAAGACTCTCGTTGACATCAACACTGAAGAGCGAACTTGGACAAACAAAAAATGTGGTTGGAGCTGTCAAGTATTTTTAACACCTCAGCGATATTATTTGAACCCCCGGTCAGAACGAATTCGTTGTATGGAATGCCGACAGTCGTTATTTTTCTCGCCTCACCCGCCCTGCGGGCGCGCGAGGCTTGCGCGCTTCGCGCGCGAGGATCACGCTTTACGGCGCGAAGCGCCTTATTGAGCGGAAAAATAACGACTGTTTTGCAGTCTAACAGAAAAGGTACCCCTTTCATATACCTTCCATGGAAAATGGTACCCCTTTCATATACCTTCCATAGAAATTATGAAAATGGTACCCCTTTCACATACCTACAGTAGAAACACTGCATCCCTTTTCTATACCCTTGGAATGAACTTAATGAACAATATATATCCCCAGAAGGAAGTTGATTAGGAAGCTGTCTCACGATGGCTAAGAACTTCAAATCTGCAGTCCACCTCATACCTAAACAAGAACTCCTAAAGTAGTTTACAAGCGGCCGATTACCTTAATAATGGGGGAAACAACAATCGATCTCTCCTCCCCCGACTCCCCCTCGGTCACTGTACTCTGAGGTGCACCCCTAAAATGAGCGAGAGTCAGCATACGAACATGCGTGACGAGAAATATAAATATAAGAAATATAAAATTAACTTTCGTTACTTCGTGACACGGACCCCTCCATTTCCTGCTCTGTAGTGGCTCTTCTCGAGTAGTTGAGGTTATTTTCCCTTGTCTAATTAAATATTTCGCTTGTTTTCTTTACATGAAAAGAGCTCTTACACGACACGAAAACTATCCGCGGTCACTGGACTCTGAGGTGCACCCTCCAAATCCTAAGAGTCAACACACGAACCTGCGTGACGAAAAACGTGACTGCCTGATGTAATATATTGCATCATGCTCCGGTAGCCGGAGAAATTCTCTTGTGGTTAATTTTAGCTAATGTAGATTGGCATCATATTCAACGTGGGCAAATATATGTTTTCGCTCAACGTGAAAATAAATTGTGAATGACATATATGCTGTGGAATTGTGTTAAGAAAAACTGTTATGTTTTTGGGACCGGGTTTTATCGTTCGTTTACTGGTTGAGGTGCATGTATTAAACAGAACAGAAATTCTCTTGTGGCTATTTATTTGCATGTCTCCTGGCTACGTTTACAATGTAACGGGAAACTGCCCCTCACGCGCAAAGGTCACACCGCCAAATTTAGCACATTTTGCAACAACACTGCTGTTCACTGCTGTGGGACATTTGTCTTTGCTTTTTCAATGCGATTCCTGTAATAAACTAAATACATGTACGCACTTACACGACACTACAGAAAGAATGTGGAAGAGAAATTCTCTAATGGCTAATTTTAGACCAAGATGCGATAACATCATATCAACCGTGAAGAGGACTAAGGCTAGCGACATGAAAAAAAGTCCATTTCTTGAAGCGGCCGCTATGCGTCGGCCGCTTAATGACAGTTTTTCCCTACCCTTTTCTATACTCCAACTCGTGAAATCCCTACCCTTTTATATACCTCCAGTCGGAAAAGGTACCCCTTTCGGGCGGAGCCTCCCCGTATAGTCCATTATAGGGAGTACCCCCCCGGGCAAAAAACGGCTGTGGACAAACTACTCCCATAAAGATAAAAATCCCCTTTGAATGCTGATTCAGGCTATTTAATTTTTTTTACAAGAATTCATATTACATCAATAAATATTTTTTCAAGGGAAAGTTTTTTCTGCCACAGGAAGTCGAGCGCGCAGAGGAAAACAATTTCTGTCACCCTATAAATGCCCGGGCCAACGAGGATGAGAGATGCCAAAAGTTGGCTCTCATAAGAGTATTCGTCAACTCTCATCAACTATTACCCTGGGTGCTGGAGGGATTTTTTTTTCCTTTACGCAAACTATCATCAACCCGGGCCAAACGAGAGAAAACTCTAAACGACTCTCAAGAAAAATTTAAACAGGTTCAAAGTCGATGAGAGCACACGAGAGTCGATGAGTTTCGCTGAGAGTGCATTAGAGTTTCAGGCCAAACGAGAGCGAGAGTTTGAATTATCCGCAACTATTATTCTCGTTTGGCTGGGATAAAGTGCCAACCTCGTTCCCAGGGTCTCTCTTCCTCCGCCCGGGCGGGAAGAAGAGAGACCCTGGGAACGAGGTTGCTTAAGTGCATATGAGAGACAAAAGGTAAAGATTTTTCTAATAACACACTTATTAGAAAAGGACAAAAGACAAATGTTTGTCAGTGTTCATGAGACGTAAACGTAAACACCGATTTCAATTCAGAGGTGTGAATGGAAGGCTTTGTAAACTCTGGAATTTACTCGCAACAGGATGGAAGTTTTAACTTCTTAACTTCTCAAGCCATGTCATTTATCTCTTTGGAAAAAATAAATTTCAGTTATATGGAGTGTGACTTTCAAAACAATTTAGGCCAGGCATTAAAGACTACCGGCATCGTGTCGATCATGACTGAACGAGCACAATGGTTTATCGAGCAAAATTATTGAGCAAAACACATCAGGACTTATGTCTTGCCTACTGTATCTATACTAACCTGCTTTACCAAATAAACCATGTATGTATGTATGTATGTATGTATGTATGTATGTATGTATGTATGTATGTATGGTTTTTCTTTCTCTTTCCAAACAAGTGCTAGTTTAAGCGAGCGTAACGCGCGATACTAGTACATCGCGTGCGCGAAGCGCGAGTCATGTGTGGGAAACAAGTTTTTCGCTGACATACTCGCGCGTTGTGCTTGTGCTTTATTACACTGCGTGTCAACCACGCAGTTGTTAATAAACCGCGCGCGAAAACGCGCGGCGCTCATATATAATAAAAACGATCAACTTCGAGCAAGGCTAAGAACACGGGTTATTTACTCACAGACACGAGGAAAGATAATGTAAAATTCGGCTTCACACACAAGACCGATTTTAAATAGAGGTGAGATTCTGGGATTCTTTTATTCTATTTATGACAGTTTCCTGGACTAGTGAATTCTCAAGGCGGACATTGAATTTTTCGCCTTGATTTATGACCGAGTCTCCACACCCTTGAGGACAAACTAATACAAGTCTTAGTTATAAACCCTGACTCGTCCCCAGTCGTCTCTCTTGTCTCCTGTTAATATTAACGAGAAGAAAAGTCCTTTGTTGGGAGCCGCAAGTCGCGGGGGATGCTGCTCCTTCCCATCACCCCTTGCGCTCCCCTGGGCCGCGCTAAATATTAACAGGAGATAAGAGAGACGACTGGGGACGAGTCAGGTGATCAATCGCTCTATCCTCAGAGCCAATGACGCAAAAAGCAAGAAAAAACCGTGGAAGATAAAAAACATTGAAGAAGCGCGTTTTCACAAGTTGATAACTTTTTGTGACATCTGATAAGAGCTTTACTTATCGTGCGCGTGTAAATGCATTTTCAAAGCAACTCTGATTTGATTGCCGAGTGTTTAAACTGGATTAAAAAAGGTATTTGACCAGAACTTAGAGAATAGGTGATGTTTGTCAAACAAAGCTCCACACACGGAACTCTACTCGCGGACATAGTGCGCAATGTTGAATTCATCATTTACGGAAGGGAACTTGCATTTTCACTGTACCGCAGAATGATGTCATTTCGTCAGCTTGCATGCATTTGAATACCGTGAGTGCCAGAGGGTTTTTTTCCTTTGAGCAAACTATGTGAGCGGCGAAAGCCGAGTCCACGCGGTAGGGGAAACAACCCTGGGTAGCATTTGAAGTAATTGTCGCGTAAATGAAAACTTTAAAGGTCCAGAGAGTTTAATTATGTTCGCGTGCTTTCTGGCATGATCTACCTTTTGTTTCCTTTCCCATTTGCTTCGTACCTTCGCGTAGCCTGAGATCAGGCTCCGAAAGAAATCGCCGAGCGCTGCCTGGGGCGGAACGATCTCAGGCTAACCTTCGCGCAAATTTTCTTGGCGCGGCCGTATTGATTTAAATTTTTTATAATCTCTCGCACCCCAATTACTGTGCGAATCAGAAAAGCGTGATAATGAACACTTCGATTTTAAGCTTGGATTTTCTTTTACCAAACTTTGGTTTATTTGTTTCCTACATTTATTTTAATGCTATTTTCGCAAAGCTTTTCTGCAAAAGCAAAGTATAAATTTGAGTTTCCTGACTATTCTTCTTGCGGTTTGATCATGTCAAACTTAAATTTTTCTGATTCGCGCAGTAAAAGCAAATTTGTTAGAAACTATTTTTTCACAGCAAGATACAGTCGCTTACTATATTTTTTCTTGTTAAACTCTTGTGAAGTTAAGCTGAAACCTGGCAACCAGTTTGTACTACCACCTATTTTTATGATTGACATGGTCATGTGACCGTATTGTGCAAAGGGTCTATTGTCAACAAACTAAAACATTTTTCGTTGAATACTTTTCTCTGGTCCCGAGTGCTACTGACGTGACGGCATAAGCGATTTTGTGCTGCGCGCTCAGTTCCACTAACAATAGATCACGCAAAACAGTATGCTTCGCAACAGGCTGTCCAACAATTTTGAAGAGGTCTTGCCTGGCATGAAATTTTCGCGGGATCTAATTGTCGCAGGTTTTCCAACGATTCGCGAAAATTAGATCCCGTAAAATAAACCTCGCAAAAAAAAGTAATCTGCGAATATTTACTCCATTTATTTAGATTACTGAATTTCAATTAAATAGACTGTAAACAACGGGGAGTAGGACTAGACACAAATATCCGGATATTTTTTGAGATATTTAGAAGTTTCTCGGATATTTAGAAGAATTCAAAATTGATATTTTGGGTGATATTTAGAATTTTCCTACAGGCTTTATGCATATGACTAGGGTTTCATCCACAGACTTAAAAGTTAGAACCACCTTGTACAGCATAATAAACAGTACCACATGAAAGTACTGCTCAATAGCTTTCATTTGAATGGTCACACACTAGGGTTTCATCCACAGACCTAAAAGTTAGAACCACCTTGTACAGCATAATAAACAGTACCACATGAAAGTACAGCTCGATAGCTTTCATTTGAATGGTCACACACTATACTAGGGTTTCATCCACAGACTTAAAAGTTAGAACCACCTTGTACAGCATAATAAACAGTACCACATGAAAGTACAGCTCGATAGCTTTCATTTGAATGGTCACACACTAGGGTTTCATCCACAGACTTAAAAGCTAGAACCACCTTCTACAGCATAATAAACAGTACCACATGAAAGTACAGCTCGATAGCTTTCATTTGCCGAATGGTCGCACACTAGGGCAGTTCGTCCACATACGTAAAAAATAAGAAAGTGCCACGTGAATTTTCGCTTAACTACAAAAAAACGGCGGTGGACAAACTACTCCCAAGTAAGATCAAAATCCCCTTTGAATGCTGTTTCAGGCTATTTAATTTTTTTTACAAGAATTCCTAAAATTACGTCAAGAGTTATTCCAAATAAATATTTTTTAATGGGAAAGTTTTTTTCTGCTACAGGAAGTCGATCGAGCGCGCAGAGGAAATAATTCCTGTCACCCTAAATCCCTGGCCAAACCAGGATGAGAGATGCCAAAAGTTGGCTCTCATGAGAGTATTGGTCAACTCTCATAAACTAATCATCAACCCGGGCTAAACGAGAGAAAACTCTAAATGGCTCTCAAGAAAGATTTGAACAGGTTCAAATTCGATGAGAGCACACGAGAGTCGATGAGATTCGCTGAGAGTGCATTAGAGCCGGTGAGGCGGCCAAACGAGGGGGAGCAAGAGTTTGAATTATCCGCAACTATTGTCCTCGTTTGGCGGGGATTAAGTGCCAACCTCGTTCCCAGGGTCTCTCTTCCTCCGCCCCGGGCGGGAAGAAGAAAGACCCTGGGAACGAGGTTGCTAAAGTGCATATGAGAGACAAAAGGTAAAGATTTTTCTAATAACACACTTATTAGAAAAGGACAAAAGACAAATGTATATCAGGACGCATGCTACGTAACCACCGATTTCAATTCAGGTGTGAATGGGAGGCTTTGTAAACTCTGCAATTCACTCGCAACAGGATGGAAGTTTTAACTTCTTAACTTCTCAAGCCATGCAATTGTTCGCTCTCAATGAACTCCAGGAGTCATTTACCTGTTTGGAAAAAAAAAATTTCAGTTATATGGAGTGTGACTTTCAAAACAATTTAGGCCAGGCATAAAAGACTACCGACATTGTGTCGATCATGAAGAAAAGTTTTTTGATTACCAATCTGAACTAGCACAATGGTTTATCGAGCAAAGTTATTGAGCAAAATACATGGTTTTCTTTCTCTTTCCAAACAGTGCTAGTTTACGCGAACGTAACGCGCGATACTAGTACATCACGTGCGCGAAGCGCGAGTCATGCGTGTTGTGTTTGTGCTTTATTACACTGCGTGTCAACCACGCAGTTGTTAATAAACCGCGCGCCGTTTTCGCGCGCGGCGATCATATATAATAAAAACGATCAACTTCGAGCAAGGCTAAGAACACGGGTTATTTACTCACAAACACGAGGAAAGATGAATGTAAAATTCGGCTTCACACAAACACCGATTTTAATTAGAGGTGAGATTCTGGGATTCTTTTATTCTATTTATGACAGTTTCCTGGACTAGTGAATTCTCAAGGCGGACATTGAATTATTCGCCTTGATCTGCCTTGATTTATGACCGAGTCTCCACACCCTTGAGGACAAACTAATACAAGTCTTAGTTATAAACCGCTTTATCCTCAGAGCAAATGACGCAAAGAGCAAGAAGAAAGACCGTGGAAAATACTGTCAAAACTATTAAAACATTGAAGAAGGGCGTTTTCACAAGTTGATAACTTTTTGTGATATCTGATAAGAACTTTACTTTATATCGTGCGCGTGTAAATGCATTTTCAAAGCAACTCTGATTTGATTGCCGAGTGATTAAACTGGATTAAAAAGGTATTTGACCAGAACTTAGAGAATAGGTGATGTTTGTCAAACAAAGCTCCACACACGGAACTCTACTCGTGGACTGTGACTCGAAAGAGATTTCTTGCTCTCTTTTTGTGTTTGTGAAAATGCTGGGTTTGGAAGTTTGACAAAAACAATACACAACAATTAGTTCACTTTAGGTGCGAGTGTGCATAACAATGGCCAGAAGTCAAAAGATGATAAACAGTGAGTAACAATACAGGTGAGAAATAATTTACTAATTAGGTCAGTAACAAGTTTATTGTGTGTTATGTTTGTGTGCCCGCCCACAATTGAATAACGCGTGCGTCACTTGCTATATAAAGCCGTAATGAATCCCTCGTGTTCAGTTATCTCTCCTCTGTGGCTTGAGAACGTCGCTTGCTACTTGTATCCTCTAAACGTGAAATTTCATTAGATCCAGTATGACTTCAAGGAAGAACTCCAAACGACCGGCTCCGGAAAACGAATGTAAGTAACTAACTTATAGTATTGTTAACAGAGTTACGCGCTTGGAAAACAGTTTTAAGGATCGAGGAAGAATGCGTACTAGGCAATGCGCGCGGCGTCGAGCTTTAGTTTAGCTTTACTGTCCCAGGACAAATATTTAGCCAGTTTTAAGATCAGGCGATTTGCGCTTCGCAAAGAATTGGATTATAACGCTTTAAAAGAAGTCTAAAAGAGAAGAACGCAGAAGATCTTGTTCGCGAAATTATATGATCGCTCGACTACTAGCTTTGACCTATATACCGCGCACATTGTAAACTGCAAACTTTCGAGAATAAGCCAAGTTAGTTGACTGCTTTTGGATCAAGTAATTGAGTATCCGTTGTAGAAATTCTTTTCCCCGTCCCGTTTTAGCATATACTGAAGTTACGGTGAAGGCTGAGTCTTACTATTTTCTTTTTTCTAAAGGTGACAGATCTCGACAAAGGCGTCGCAGAACAGCGTTTACTGACGAACAACTCGATCGACTGGAGGACTCATTTGAAAACGAGAAATTCCCGGGCATTCAGATACGCGAGGATCTCGCGAGAGAACTTGGCATCGGAGAGGCCAGAATTCAGGTACGTGAGATAGTTGATTAATTAGTGCGCAATCTTACTAAATTCATCATTTACGGAAGGGAACTTGCAATTTCAAGTACCGCAGAATGATTTCCTCGCCTTGCGTATTTGCAGTAATTGTAGCGTAAATGAAAACTTTACAAGTCAACGGAGTTTCTTCTCATGCGCTTTCTGTCAGAATGTACTGTTTGTTTCCGTTCCCGTTTGTTTTAAAGTTCTTCGCGCACATTTTCTTGGCGCGGCCGTATCCGAGATATAAATTTTGTATATTTATCTATCGGCTTCTATTGCTGCGCGAATCAGAAAGCGTGAACACAAAATTGGTCTCATGATATTTTATTTAGTCTTTTCATTTAGTCTGTGCGAATCAGAAAAGAGTGAACACTTTGATTTTAAGCTTGGATTTTTCTTTTCCACGTTTCTTACGTACTGTATTTATTTTATTGCTATTTTTGAAAAGCTTTTCTGCAAAGCAATGTATAAATTTGAGTTTCTTGACTATTCTTCTTGCGGTTTGATCATTTCAAAGTTAAATCAAAGTGCTCACGCTTTTTTGATTCGCGCAGTAAAAGTAAATTTGTTAGAAACTATCTTTTCACAGCAAGATACAGTCGTTTGGTATATTTTCTCATGTTAAACTCTACCAGGGACTAAGTTCAGTCGTAAGCTCAAAGTCGATCAAAGTATTGATTCTCCTTATTGATTTTCATACATTTCTTTAAATTAAGTTCTGAGAATGTGGTTGTACATCAAAATACTACCCCCTTGTTGATGAATGTCTTTATTCTCATCACCTGTCTGCTTAACAATGTAATTTATATTCTAAGGAGTAATTAGATCTTGATCTCTCTTAGCAGTAGTGTAGTGTGCATCTATTTACACAAGCCTCTCTCGCTATTATCTTCAGGTCTGGTTCCAAAACCGACGCGCAAGATGGCGAAAGCGTGAGATCAAGAACAAGCCTGCCCCAGCCCTCCCTGCTGCAAAACAGTTGCCAGGCAGCAGTGACGTCATCCCGCCAGCCATGTTCCAGCCGCCGCCCGTCATTTTCCCGCCACTGAACCAAACGTGTTTTCAGACCGTGGAGCCCATTCTACCCTCCGTTTGCGACCAGTGCTGCTCTGCTTCCACCAAGAAGTACGCTTGGCCCGGATGCGTTCAACAGGGTTACCACTTTCCCGTGTGCTGCGACACAAACTGTGTTCAACAGGGATACCACTTTCCCGTGTGATGCTACACAAACTGTCAGCGTGATGATCCGTCCTCGTTTATCACCTTCAGCAAGCCCTCCGTTCAGCCCCAGTACTTCGCCTATCGCTAACCTAATGACTCAGTACCAAGCCTCCTACGACTCGGACAGTGGGGAGAGTCGCCACTCCGCTGATGATTATTTAGCCGCTGCAACTTTGGCCAGTGGTTTTCAGCGGGAAAATTAAGTAATTTAGTAAACCGCGCACGTGACAAGTGAACGAGAACAAACTCAAAGTAAGATGGAGCTCAGTTTTACTAATAGTTTCGTACCACTGTTTTTATAAAGGAAGAATAAGTGATTTTGACCAGCATTCGATGGGAATATTTTTAAGTATACTTCTAGTTTACCATAAAGTTCCGTTGTTGTAAAATTGAGTTTTAAAAAACCTTCACACGAAAGTTGCGAAGTAGATTGCGTAGAAGACGAACGATAACTTGTTATTTTAGCTTCCCAGTGTGAAATACATCTTGTGTGATAACAAAATAAAGTTAGACTTGTTTTAATCAGCTTTGTTTTTCGAGTCTTCTGCCAGTTAAGTGAATATTGGTGAATATTTACCGAGAAAAAGTAGAGGTAAATATTCACCATTTCCATCAAATACTTTTCTCGCGCGCGATTGGTGTAAACACGTCACGTGACCGCAGCCAATCCCCAAGTGATATTCCCCAGTTTTCAAAATTTGGGTTTTACGTCCACACGTTCAGTTTTCGTCCAAAATAAATTGTTAAATTGAATAGAACAGAATGTTTTTGAACACACATATTTTCGCGCCAAATGGAGGTTATTGTTTATATATTCCGGCACATACCGAGTCGAATTTCTCCGAAGAAAATAAGAAATGACAAAAATATTCCGCCAATTTTGCCCGAGACAAAAAAATTTCGCGGTATTTCCAAAGGTAGCCCATCATGAGTAGGGAACCAATCAAATTGCTTTAACATGCATTATCCTGTGGTTTGTATATTATGAAGTGCCTTAGTTTTTCTTGTTGCCCTCTGCATTTACACAATGTAAACATTTTTGCTACTGCGTATGACCTGTCCTCGCATCTAAACCGTAAGGGTACGCTCTCTTGAGCTCAACGTTTCTACCGGACGCTCGACTGATCGAGGTAATGACAGAGACTTGGGTAAACTTTTTTATTCCAAATTTTTTTTTTATCGTCAAACAGTAAACTGAATTAAAGTTGTTTCTCAAAGCACTACTTAACAATTTTCAGTCGAGAAAACAAGAAAGTAGCACGTGTAGTACCCGAACACTTTCCGAATCTGATACCACGAGCACTTTACGAAAGTTACGTCAATATGGCGTCAGCTTCGTTACTAAGCAACACGCTCTCTGGCCAAGAAACGCGGGCTCACTCAATTGTGCCCACAAGCTGACGTGGTAGCACTCGGAATGCACGTGCTCTTTTCTGATTGGGCAATAACAATCGGAAACGCCTCGGGTAGTCTTCGTACGATTTTCCTTGCACTTCGGCTACATAACAATAACATTATTGCTGGTTTGCAACCATTCCCGAGAGATTTAAATGACAAAGACCCTGGCGGCCATGTTGGATGACAGGAACAATAAACTAATTATAATTCTTTTGGTCATCCAACATGGCGGCGATGACGTCAGTTGCAAACCAAGAATAGAGAAATATCTGAGTAACATATTCTACAATTTTTTTTTCTAGTACTCATTAATTTATTTACTCTAAACCAAGCTAATATTTTTAAGAAACTGATAATATAATTACGGTGGGATTTTTCAACAGAAAATACAAAATTAGACCTAAAAATAAGTTTATTTTTTAACTCAGCTTTTCAATAATTGCGATGTTTATCGTTAATTTCTTTTTTAGCCTCCGAGCAAGCTCTCTTGAGGATGGACTGTTCAAAATTCTGAGACATCCTTAAAATTCTCCTTCTTCTCTCTCTTCCCCAGCCCCCAAGGGAGCTTGCTCGCAGGCGCGGCTACGTAATTTTGAGACTGAAATTTTTCATAATATAATATTCTGACCGTGATCTCTCAAATACTTTCAAACTGGTATTTGCGTGAATTTCAAAAACCTTGTCCACAAATTTTAACATCTAGGTAAAAAGTTGTGTCAAAGTACGCAAGAAACGTAATAAATTTTTGACTGGGTGTTTACTGTGACAGACACGTTACCCTTGTCACGCCACCACCCTAGACGTTGTCACCCAGTCACGCCATTAGTTTTTTATTGGTTTCCCATGCTTTAATAGCCAATCAGAACCAAGTTATTCCGGGAGGCGGAGACGTCATAGTAGACGCGTTCCAATTAATTTCACGTGTGTTTGTTTGTATATGTAATAGGACTACATGCTGTCCAATTTGAATATAATTGGATGAAAAAAATTCCAGAGGTCTGCCAAAATTGGACGAGACCATAGGTACAATACACAACGATTAGTTCACTTTAGGTGCGAGTTAGTGCATAACAATGGCTAGAACTCACAGGATGATAAACAAGTGAGTAACAATAGAGGTGAGAAATAATTTACTAATTAAGTCAGTAACAAGTTTATTGTGTGTTATGTTTGTGTGCCCGCCCACAATTGAACAGCGCGCGTCACTTGCTATATAAAGCCGTAATGAATCCCTCGTGTTCAGTTATCTCTCCTCTGTGGCTTGAGAACGTCGCTTGCTACTTGTATCCTCTAAACGTGAAATTTCATTAGATCCAATATGACTTCAAGGAAGAACTCCAAACGACCGGCTCCGGAAAACGAATGTAAGTAACTAACTTATAGTGTTGTTAACAGAGTTACGCGCTTGGAAAACAGTTTTGAGGATCGCGGAAGAGTGCGTACAGGGCAGTGCGCGCGGCGTTGAGCTTTAGCTTAGATTTACTATCCTAAGACAAATATTTGTCCAGTTTTAAGATCAGGCGATTTGCGCTTCGCAAAGAATAGGTTAAAACGCTTTAGAATAAGTCTAAAAAAGAAGAACGCAGAACTGAGATCTTGTTCGCGAAATTATATGATCGCTCGCACTACAAGCTTTGACCTGAGTACCGCGCGCATCGTAAACTGCAAACTTTCTAGAATAAGCCAAGTTAGTTGACTGCTTTTGGATCAAGTAATTGAGTATCCGTTGTAGAAATTCTTTTCCCCGTCCCGTTTTAGCATATACTGAAGTTACGGTGAAGGCTGAGTCTTACTATTTTCTTTTTTCTAAAGGTGACAGATCACGACAAAGGCGTCGCAGAACAGCGTTTACTGACGAACAACTCGATCGATTGGAGGACTCATTTGAAAACGAGAAATTCCCGGGCATTCAGATACGCGAGGATCTCGCGAGAGAACTTGGCATCGGAGAGGCCAGAATTCAGGTAAGATGGTTGATTAATTAGTGCGCAATCTTACTAAATTCATCATTTACGGAAGGGAAATGATTTCGTCAGTGCATGCATTTGAATACCGTGGGTACCGGAGGGTTTTTCCTTTGAGCAAACTATGTGAGCGGCGAAAGCCGCGAAACCGAGCCACGCGCTAAGGGAAACAACCCTGGGTAGCATTTGAAGTAATTGTCGCGTAAATGAAAACTTTACAAGTCAGGGAGTTTAATTATGTTCGCGTGCTTTCTGGCATGATCTACCTTTGTTTCCTTTCCCATTTGCTTCGTACCTTCGCGTAGCCTGAGATCAGGCTCCGAAAGAAATCGCCGAGCGCTGCCTGGGGCGGGAACGATCTCAGGCTAACCTTCGCGCAAA
The DNA here is from genome assembly GCA_029204205.1 of Desmophyllum pertusum. NCBI lineage: Eukaryota > Metazoa > Cnidaria > Anthozoa > Scleractinia > Caryophylliidae > Desmophyllum > Desmophyllum pertusum. The sequence continues at coordinate 84,283 of MU825448.1, read as the reverse complement.
TTTCTTGGCGCGGCGCCGTATCGATTTAAATTTTGTATGATCTCTCGCCCGCCAATTACTGTGCCGAATCAGAAAAGCGTGATCATGAACACTTCGATTTTAAGCTTGGATTTTCTTTTGCCAAACGTTGGTCTATTTTCTTACTGTATTTAGGTCTATTTATTTATTGCTATTTTTGAAAAGCTTTTCTGTAAAAGCAAAGTATAAATTTGAGTTTCCTGACTATTCTTCTTGCGGTTTGATCATGTCATAGTTAAATTTTTCTGGTTCGCGCAGTAAAAGTAAATTTGTTAGAAACTATTTTTCACAGCAAGATGCAGTCGTTTTATATTTTCTCTTGTTAAACTCTTGTGAAGTTAAGCGGAAATCGCGTTTAGTAAACGAGGGACTAAGTTCAGTCGTAAGCTCAAAACAAGAGCTCAAAGTCGATCACTGTATTAATTCTCCTTATTGATTGTCATACATTTCTTTAAAATTAAGTTCTGAGAATTTGGTTGTACATCAAAATACTACACCCTTGTTGGTGAATATCTTTATTCTCATCACCTGTCTGCTTAACAATGTATTGATATTCTAAGGAGAAATTAGATCTTGATATATCTTAGCAGTAGTTTACTGCGTATGTATTTACGCTTCTCTCGCTATTATCTTCAGGTCTGGTTCCAAAACCGACGCGCAAGATGGCGAAAGCGTGAGATCAAGAACAAGCCTGCCCCAGCCCTCCCTGCTGCAAAACAGTTGCCAGGCAACAGTGACGTAATTCCGCCAGCCATGTTCCAGCCGCCGCCCGCCATTTTCCCGCCACTCAACCAAACGTGTTTCAGACCGTGGAGCCCGTTCTTTCCCTCCGTTTGCGACCAGTGCTGCTCTGCTTCCACCAAGAAGTGCGCTTGGCCCGGATGCGTTCAACAGGGATACCACTTTCCCGTGTGATGCTACACAAACTGTCAGCGTGATGGTCCGTCCTAGTTTATCAGCTTCAGCAAGCCCGCCGTTCAGCCCCAGTACTTCGCCCATCGCAAGCCTCATGACTCAGTACCAGGGCTCCTACGACTCGGACAGTGGGCAGAGTCGCCACTCCGCTGATGATTATTTAGCCGCTGCAACTTTGGCCAGCGGTTTTCAGCGGGAAAATTAAGTCATTTAGGAAACCGCGCACGTGACAATCAGTTATCGAAATGTGAACGAGAACAACTCAAAGTTAAGATAGAGCTCAGTTTTACTAATAGTCTCGACCAGTGTTTTTATAAAGGAATTATAAAGGAAGAATAAGTGATTTTGACCATTCGATGGGAATATTTTTAAGTATACTTCTAGTTTACCATAAAGTTCCGTTGTTGTAAAATTGAGTTTTAAAAAAACCTTCACACGAAAGTTGCGAAGTAGATTGTGTAGAAGACGAACGACAGCTTGTTATTTAGCTTCCCGGATATGAAATACATCTTGTGTGATAACAAAATAAAGTTAGACTTTTTTTATTCAGCTTTATTTTTCGAATCTTCTGCCCGTTTATTAATAAGGGCTATATACCGAAGCCGAAGTGAATATTGGTGAATATTTACCGAGAAAAAATAGAGGTAAATATTCACCATTTCCATCAAATATTTTTCTCGCGCGTGATTGGTCTAAACACGTGACGCAGCCAATCCCCAAGTGATATTCCCCAGTTTTCAAAATTTGGGTTTTACGTCCACACGTTCAGTTTTCGTCCAAAATAAATTGTTAAATTGAATAGAACAGAATGTTTTTGAACACACATAACATAGCAATATGTTTTAACGCTAACATAATTATTTTGACGTTGAACAGCTTGGCGAAGATCTCCTAAAAAGAGCGGGCCTTGGGTAAAAATATTTGAAGGATAATAAGCACAATAACCTCCATTTGACTTAAAAATATGCACGGATATTTGTCCTTGGGCATTATCTGTTCCTCGTAGCTCACAGTTTTCCTCGAGCTTCGCTCTCGGAAAACAGTTCGCTTCTGAGTTCTCGGAACAGATAATGTCCTTGGACAAATATCCGTGCATATTTTCGCGCCAAATGGAGGTTATTGTTTATATATTCCGGCACATACCGAGTCGAATTTCTCCGAAGAAAATAAGAAATGACAAAAATATTCCGCCAATTTTTGCGCGAGACAAAAAAACTTCGCGGTATTTCCAAAGGTAGCCCATCATGAGTAGGGAACCAATCAAATTGCTTTAACATGCATTATCCTGTGGTTTGTATATTATAAAGTGCCTTAGTTTTTCTTGTTGCCCTCTGCGTTTACACAATGTAAACATTTTTGCTACTGCGTATGACCTGTCCTCGCATCTAAACCGTCAAGGGGACGCTTTCTTGAGCTTAACGTTTCTACCGGACGCTCGACTGATCGAGGTAATGACAGAGACTTGGGTAAAAAAACCTTTTTTTATTCCAAATTGTTTTTTATCGTGAAACAGTAAACTGAATTAAAGTTGTTTCTCAAAGCACTACTTAACAATTTTCAGTCGAGAAAACAAGAAAGTTGCACGTGAAGTACCCGAAGACTTTCCGAATCCGATACCACGAGGACTTTACGAAAGTTACGTCAATATGGCGTCAGCTTCCGTTACTAAGCAACACGCTCTCTGGCCAAGAAACGCGGGCTCACTCAATTGTGCCCACAAGCTGACGTGGTAGCACTCGGAATGCACGTGCTCTTTTCTGATTGGGCAATAACAATCGGAAACGCCTCGGGTAGTCTTCGTACGATTTTCCTTGCACTTCGGCTACATAACAATAACATTATTGCTGGTTTGCAACCATTCCCGAGAGATTTAAATGACAAAGACCCTGGCGGCCATGTTGGATGACAGGAACAATAAAACTAATTATAATTCTTTTGGTCATCCAACATGGCGGCGATGACGTCAGTTGCAAACCAAGAATAAAGAAATATCTGAGTAACTTATTCTACAATTTTTTTTTTCTAGTACTCATTAATTTATTTACTCTAAACCAAGCTCAACCTCGTTCCCAGGGTCTCTCATCTTCCCGCCCCGGAGGTTGAACCAAGCTAATATTTTTAAGAAACTGATAATGTAATTACGTGGGATTTTTCAACAGAAAATACAAAATTAGACCTAAAAATAAGTTATTTTTTAACTCAGCTTTTCAATAATTGCGATGTTTATCGTTAATTTCCTTTCTTGGGGTAATTTTTAGCCTGCGAGCAAGATCTCTTGAGGATGGGCTATTCATAATTTCCTTACAATTCTCCTTCTCCTCTCTCTTCCCCAGCCCCCAAGGGAGCTTGCTCGCAGGCGCGGCTACGTAATTTTGAGACTGAAATTTTTCATAATATAATATTCTGACGGTGATCTCTCAAATACTTTCAAACTGGTATTTTCGTGAATTTCAAAAACCTTGTCACAAATTTTAACATCTAGGTAAAAAGTTGTGTCAAAGTATGCAAGAAAAGTAATATATTTTTGACCGGGTGTTTATACTGTGACAAGACACGTTACCCTTGTCACGCCACCACCCTACAACGTTGTCACCCAGTCACGCCATTAGTTTTTTATTGGTTTCCCATGCTTTAATAGGCCAATCAGAAACCAAGTTATTCCGGGAGGCGTAGACGTCATAGTAGACGCGTTTCCAATTAATTTCACGTGTGTTTGTTTGTATATGTAATAGCACTACATGCTGTCCAATTTGAAAATAATTGGATGAAAAAAATTCCCGAGGTCTGCCAAAATTGGACGAGACCATAGGTCGAGTCCAATTTGGCAGTCCGAGGAATTTTTTGAATTCAATTATTTTCAAATTGGACAAGCAGGTAGTGCTATTAGGTTTTAATTATATCGCATGAAACTGTCCAAATTAATCGTTAATTTCAATTAAGGATTAATTTGGACAGTTTGAAAATTAACAAATAATCATGCGCACGCTTGTATGGGATTTTGGGCTAGCGATATAATTAGCTCTCTAATTGGCGCGTTTCACCATAAAGAAATAATATCTACTATTTGAAAAGAAAATTTATCTTTGTTAAATAAAATAATATTACCAAACATACAAAAAAATATTCCTAGTTTCAACAGATGACATATTTTTCAAGAGTGAACTTGAACTAGCTTTGATACAATCTTTTGAATGCAAATAACACAAAGGGTTTTTATGCAGTTGAATCCCAATAACTCAAACCGTCGATAACTTGAAACTCCCGCTGACTTGAACCTTTTTTCGATTTCCCTTCAGGTCATTTTCTTACTAATTTTACCCTCAATAACTCAAACCTTTTTGATTCCCCTTGAAGGTTCGAGTTATCGGGATATTTCAACTGTACTACCCTGTGTAACAAGTGCAAGAGTAAACAAAGATACTTAAGGACACACATGTCAGGAGTGTGCATGAGGAGGTAATGTAAACTCCTCTCACACACATTTTGGAAACTTGCGCCCTATCTATATTATTTTACTCTCATGTCTGCTACACTGGCTAGTTTTATAGTGGGGGTGTCAGGGGGGGGGGGTCTTTCCCACTTCCCATACATCTCACTCCCGTTTCCCGCCCTTTCCTCTCAGTGGCTCCCTCTTTGTGCTTTTCTATTTATTATGCGATGCTACAAAATTTTGGCCTATTTCTCCCGTTTCCTGTGATTTTTATAATCCCACTTCCTGCCCTCTCTTTTCCTGCCTCACAGACTTCCCACCCCCTGTCACCCCCCCGCCCCCCCTCACAGACTTCCACCCCCCCCCGCCTCACAGACTTCCCACCCCCTGTCACTCCACTCCCCCCCCCCTCTGCCACTTTATACTGCAATGTTTATCGCTCATCTTTCTACAGTCAAGTCACACTTTGCACTAATCAAATTTCACTGATCGTAGCTTACCACTAACAACAAATGACTTGAATGAAATGTTGTCATGAAACTTAACAAATTTTGAATCAACTTTAAATGGCTTTATATACAATCTAATTCAGGGCTTTCTACTTCCAGAACTCCCAAAAGGTGGAGTAAAGGCATGCAATGATTCTCATCATTCTCCAAACTAGACTGCGAACAGTCCCTCTATTTTTTTCCGTTTGGAGCGAGACACAATTTTCGATAGTGAAGCAGCCATCTCTTGAATTTCATGGTGCAATGGTGCAAAGAAATCTGGGGAGAGGATTTTGTGGCACGCGAAATCTGGCGAGAGGACAAATCAGTTGTGCTCCATGAAATTCATTGTTGAACATTGCATCTCACTCAACGATCGACACAGAAAAAATAGAGGGACTGTTCACAGTCTATTGCCAAACACACCACCAACTTCCGCTTGGCAAGAAATGCCTGCCTGCTGCCCTGTGGCCTAATCAGCTACCTTCAACAATAATATCTCTACAATAATCTGCCTGATATTATCTTCTTACAGTATCTCTGTGATAAATGTTCTCTTCTGGAATCGTTATGCTTTCTCCTTCGACGGTGTTGTCTAAAAGAACAGCTTCTTCATCGGATCCATTCACCACGGATCGCCGTTCGTATTTGACCTTGCTTCTGGTGTCTTCTTTTTTGTAGTAATTTCTTCTTCTTTTGCATTAGGAAATTGTCGACAACCCAGAACATTATGGCCTAAGAAATAACAAATTAATTGAGAGAGATATTATTCTGTCAGTGACACAAGCTACTTGGAAAAAAAATTCCAAGTTCCGCAAACAGGAGTCATACCTATGACCTTTCGCACACTGGTCGGACGCTCTACTACTGAGCTACAGGAGACTCGTGGGAGTTAGGCCATATAACTAGGTTCAAGTGTGACAAACATCCAGCATACTGCTAGGACTAGATTTGTCGATGAATGAGAATTTTGTGGAAAGAAATGATGCCAGTATATTTTAAGCTTGGTAGAAATATGAGAGAGATATTATTCTGTCAGTGACACAAGCTACTCGGAAAAAAATTCCGAGTTCCCCCAACAAGAGTCGAACCTATGACCTTCCGCACACCAGTCGGACGCTCAACCACTGAGCTACAGGAGACTCGTGGGAGCTTAAAATATACCATCATTTCTTTCAACAAATTAATTGATTGAGAATCTAAATCTGAATGTATAATCTGCAAAGGGGGTAACAGTGTAATAATAATAATATTTTGACAGGGAGCCCATGTCACATTTGTGTTTTTCAATGGGGCCCTGTAAAGTAAAATAAAAATACAAAACAATAAATCAATTAAAAAGAACTACAATCAGGGTATCAAGTCAAAAACCCAACAAGGTCAGATATCTGACCCAACAAATGAATGGAAAACTTGAATGGATTTTGGTGGGACCCATATCTATTGACGCCATTGGAATTCCTCATTGACACCTTGCTTTTAAACTTATCTGGAACCCTGGGTAAACCCCATCACCAAACTATTAGTAAAATTCTACTAAAAAAAGATAGTTCTAGGAAGGAAACTTAAGCCTGGAAACTTAAGCCTGCAAGCAATAATTATTAAGCAATAATTATTGCTTACAATTATTATTGCTTTATGACTTAATAATTTTATTATACAGTTTTCAGTTGAGTGTCGTCAGACCAAAATCAAAGCAATTTCAATGGCCAATCACAACAAACGTAAACAGCAGAATGAACCAATGAGAACTCAAAGAAAATACGGTGTCAAGTGCAGGAAAATGCGTATGACTTCACGCCATGCCCACAAAACAAGATTCTGGTACCTTTAATGGGTTCCAAATAAGTTTTAAAGGCAAATAGATATGAACCTCACCAAATTTTTAGTTAATTTGTCGGGTCAGATAACCAATCTTGTCGGTTTTTTTACCTGAGGCCCCTATCTTATCTGGACCACTGCTTTAGGGGTTTCTTCAAAATTTCCAACAAACACCCCCGTCACTTTTATATGGCTGTAAAAACATTATTCCGAGGTCCAAGAATACTACTCACATTAAAAACAAAAGGAATAATTAACATTGAGATGGCCAGCTCCACTTTGGGATAGTTCTTGACCGGCAGAAGAATGAACTCGCGCACTTGTTTCCAGAAATGAAGCTGTACTAATAGAGTGATGGTGGCTTTTTCAATGATGACCGCCCAAAGGTACAAAGCACACTGCCCCGCCCAAGCTTTACACTGTGGAGGGTTTCCTGACAGAGTTTGCAAAAGGTAATGCCACACTTAGGCCAAACTAGCCCACACTGCCGGAGCTTATCCCAGTTTCTGTAGCATGAAGCTGACTAGGATTATTGCTACTGATCCACTTGGATGGGATATATGCTAGTCCATCGCAGGTTACCCTTCAGCGTTTTGTCACCAGTACCCATTTATACTCCTGGGTGTAGAGAGGCAATGTGAAAGTAAAGTGTCTTGCCCAAGAACACAACACAATGACCCTGACCAGTGCTCACTCTATTCGGAGTCCAATGCACTAACGGTTAGTAACCATTAGGCTACCGCGTCTCCCAAAAAGCATTACATTTGTAGAGTTGTCTTTGGAAAAACGAAAATGTTTTGGTTTGAACCCCCACTAGCCTGAGAAAAGAGACGTTGTTTCGCGTCGCCACCACTGGGAGCCCCACGAAACGGACATCTGAGAAATTAAATGAGCGCCAAAATTCCGTACTTGTGACGTAACCACTACCCAGATCTGGGTAGTGCTGGGTATAGTGCTTCTGATTGGTTGAAACAAATTTCCCTCGGCGGCACCCGTGGATCCCGCGCGCGTATGTTGTTTTCAAGATCGAGGGAAGGAAGCGCAGCTTTATATAGTTGCCTTGCAAGAAGTTGTTCTTAGCTTGTGTAACCGCTTAAACCCATTGACACCTAGCTAGTGTGTGTCGCGTTCTTGAGCAGAAATTAAATTTGCAAGCGACTTTAAAAACAAAACTAAATGCGCAGTAAATATTTACACAATTTTTGTAGGCTTCCCAAATTAACTTCTTGTTAAACTAGAACGGTTAAATAAATTATTTCCGATGGCAAAAATGATCGTTTCATATCAAGTATTACCCATAAAATAAGCTTGAAAGTAAAAATTGCAAAAATATACGCGTATAAGCGGTGAACTTCGTCCTTCGTCCACATATTAGATACGCGTATGCAAATTTCCCTTGTTGATACAGCTGACACTTTCGAAAGTGAAACCTGTGAATAGACGAAGGCAGAAAATGGGGCAAAAAGCTTTTCCTGATAAAAATTGTATTTAAATACAAAACGCTACAATTCCCTTTCAAAGCAAAACACTTTCGATTTTCTTTTGTGCGTGAGGCCATGCAAACGCTTCGTCCGTGTTCAAGCGCTATCGATGATCTATTTACGTGCGGCTCTCCAGACAGAATTACAAAATCCGGACTAGACGGTTTGTTTTTATTTTTTACTGTGTGATCTTCTCTTCCCTGAGTATCGAAGGAATACAACGCGAAAGATTTGGGAATCGCTTCCAAACCCAGTTGACTATCGACGTTTTTAATATTGTCCTCTTTTTCAGTAGGCGAAGACACGTCTTGCACAGATACTTGACGGGCCCACCTGACAAATTCACGGCTTCAAACGGCAATTCATACAGCAATTCATACGGCAATTAATTAATCAAATGAAGAGACTCTGCTCCGCTCTTTGATCTCCCCCTATAGCTAGTCCCCCCTTAC
>MU825448.1:46796-75655 GCA_029204205.1 Desmophyllum pertusum | reverse complement strand
GAGAATAGCCACTGATGGTAATTCGCAACACAGAGTTTATAATAATGACCAATAATAGATCTGGAAACACAAGCTCCTACGAGCGCAACGTAGACTTTCTTTTGGCTCGTAACGCAATCTGGGCGTGACTAGCCAGTTTCGCTTCAAATTTCTGATCGTTCGACGGTCGCATAGCCTCCTACGCAGACGCTCTTTGGGCTCGTCACGCAATCTTTCCCTGCGTAGGATGCTAACGGTCGCAAGGATGTCGCAAATCGACCTGCGTTGACGAATTTTGGCGTTTCTTTCACTGTTTCATGCAGCCCAAACTAACACATTTGGAAGTCAATGTTATTTTCTACTATTTCGAAGTGAAGTAAAAATAAATCTCAAATGACTGAGGTTTTTAAAAACTGATTTATTCTCGAATTCCGTGCTCGAAACAAGACTGGAAGTCTATGTCTATTTTTATATACAAGCGTGGGAAACAAAGCTTCTGATTGGTCAGTCGGTAATTCGATTTAAAAAGTCAACACGGCTGCTTTTACATGCACGTACTAGCCCGCTCGTAGTTCGAAGATATCATAGGATGGAATTTGTATAAAATGGTCTCACTTTTTCGCTTGCTTTGTGATCGACCGGCTTTCGATTTATAATTCTCTTTTTTAACTCTTTTTACTTATAGAAAATTTCCAAGTCTCACTGCCGATCATTTACTGGCTATTTCAAAACCTTGACCGGCTGCCTCTCATTTCGCCACAAATTAATCCTCACAACTTGTATATAATCTGATATACATGCTTCCATTATATATTTCACACTTTAGTCTGCATTTTACCCCTGGTCTGTAGTCTTCGTTACATGCAGTTCGCACTCTGCGTTAATACACTGACCGGATTTATTCGTACATTCTGAAACTATTTACGTCCGAGCTAAAATTTACGAAATCACGTCTTCTTTCGACAACTTGAAGTATTTTGATACTTGCCTTTGAAGTTAATGAACAGCCATCACAAACGTATAGTGATATATTAAATCACCTAACCTAGATGCATTGAACGACAATCGCACTAAAATACAAACTTTTACAGAAACACTGCACAACACTACTGAATAAAATCGACCCAACCAGATTTACCTCCAATCAACTGTTGATGAAGAGATCATGACAAACTCCTAAAGCACATTTCAAATTATTTCCTCAATTTGACCACTTTCCGTAAAAACAACGAAATGTACAAAGAAAGCCTGTACATCGCAGTAGCCGCTCTCTTCGCCATTCTTCTAAACATCAACAACAGTATCAACAAAGATGGCCGTCACTAAATGGCTGTTAAAAATCGATATCTACTCGGATTTACTCGGATATTAGAATCAGCTATTTCATTGGTTGTTCATCAGTAGCCCCAATCTGATTGGTGTGACATACATGGCAGCAAGATTGTCCGTCCAAACCGCCGGCTAAGAGTATTTTTTTTAGAAAAAAAAATAACTCAAAAAAGCTAAAATAAGAAAAAAAATATCAGTCTTGATTAATTTCAACTGATTGTGATTCTGCAACGTTTGCGGACAAGTTTATTTAGTAGAGCAAAAACAAATAATCGCCTTTCATAAAACATGGCAAATAAGTACCTATCGCATGGAATTATGTCAACGAAAAATGACAAGAACAAATATAGTGAGTAAACATAAAAAAAATATGCATATCACTGCCATGCACCCCGTTCTAAAGATCACTTATCCTGATCTTTAATCTGCGAAGGTTCGTTTGAGGGATATAAAAAACAAAATTAAGGAGAAGGATCCCTATGGAGTGTCACTGAGGTAAATAATATCATATCTAAATTCATTTCTCATGTAAATGAGAATAACTGTAATGCATCTGATAGTGTAAACTGTATAGGGTTTGGAAAATCGTGAAATGATACACATGCAACAAAAAAACATACTGATACCTTATTATAGGAAATTAACGCTCCATGAAATTAACGCGAATTTGAAAAATTCGCGTTAATTTAAGTCGCGTTAATTTTTGTGAGCGTTAATTTCCGCAACATTAATTAAGTGGAGCGTTAATTTCCACGACCTTAATTTCCATTATTATAACCCCAAATTCTGGATCCTGTGCAGACACATATGACAACTAGGAAACTCTATTTTCTGCACTGTATTTCAATATTTTACAATCTAAAAGACTAAAGCCTTGATTACAATATTTCTAGTTCACCCTCGCTTGCAGAGGAGCAGTTCTCGACATCTGAGTTTTAATATTTCGGCCAAAATATATTTATTTATTTGCGTTAATCGCGTTAATTTCCTTCATTGTGGAATTTTACCTCCTCTTTCGCGTTAATTTCCTTTATTTGGAAGTAATTGTCCGTCCAATTCGCGTTAATTTAAGTCGCGTTAATTTCAAATACCTTAATTAACACGAGCGTTAATTTCCTATAATAAGGTATTCTCTTATTTTTATTTATCCGTAATCTTATTAAGCCAATACTGACTTGGAAAACGCCTTATGGCAGTTATAGTTGATCTTGTACTCTGTGTCAGACAAAAACAGACGCTTCTTCGTCTTCTTTTTTTTCGAGAAAAAAACAACACTTCGTGACCATCAGAATTATCGTCATTTATGATATAACCATGGCTAATTTTTAAATTTAGTCTACTACCATTTCCTCGATTGAGTGAATTCCAAATAGTACGTAGTATATCAGTTTTGTTCGACAAAAGATGTCTTTTGTTTTCTACCTGGAAAAGGTGCTCGTGTTTTCTCATTGCAGGTTCTTTTTCCAATGTTATACCGAAACGCACTAACATAGAATTCCATGTCGTCCGTCTTTGAATTATTTAAATTGACGCTATTTTAGAAAATATATGCTGGCAGGCATGGTGTCGTCCACAAAGTGGGAATCTTTTCACGTGTGCAGGTTACACGTAGAGGTCTTTAAAGTAAACTGTGAATCACAAACATTGAATGAAAGTATTACAACGGGGTTGTTCATTGCGTTCTGGGGTGAAAATTTAAGAAAGTACATATACCGTAAATTCCGGTTTAAGGCCCCGCTTATAGGCCCAGCTGTCTGCATATGACGGCATAGACGGCAAACATCTTCACCATGACGATAACATCAATGAACGACATTTCCTACACACAGACGTTTCTGATTCTGTTTAGCTCAACTAATCAGATTCTGAAAATTAGTTTCTTTGGCAGTTTCCCTGCAGAAACGCTAGCTTGAAATAAATCATTTGTTAGAAATTCGTATCACTAAATTTTGAGTCGCAACATAAAAAACCATGGATAGAAGCACTACCATGAATACCCTGCGAGACAGAGATTGACTTCTCTTTCGGCGCGCGCGCGATGAGAAGGAACCTCTGCGCACAACCGCACGATCCTTTGATCTTGCCGCGTCCCAAATCTGGGATGAATAAATTAACAAAATACTGGTTTTTAACCGGTTAAAACCCGTTAAAACCTAGAAGTGCGCGCGCTTGCACGCGCTTCATCGCGCGTACTGGCCACTTGTATGCGTCAGTAGAACATTTTCCTTTCAAAAACTGCTTCAAACTCGCTAAATCAACAGAAACAATAATCATCTATTGAAAAAAACTATATTCTACTGAACTAACCATTTTCGTAAGAAATTACCGAGAAAATGGCCAAGTTAACTCGGTCCAGATACAAAGAAATTCAAAAGCTTACGCGTACAGTTAGCGCGCGCGTGCTGAGTGCGAGTACTTATAGTGACGTAGTTCGCGCATGCACGATAGGAAATCGAGCGGTTGTGTGCAGAGGTTCCTTCTCGTTGCGAGCGGAAAGAGAAGTGAATCTCTGTCTCGCAGGGTATACCATGAACGACAGAACTGAATAAACGGGGTTTGTTTCAGCTCACTCTGAATCGTGTCCTATAGATAGCTTGTTTCCGCATATCTGTGTGATGTTCGCACTTCCAACTTCACATTTTTATCTAGCTGAAAAAAAATTATTGGTTTTATTTGATGGAACTAGACGTTTGTGGAATTGTATTGCAGGTTAAGATTAATTTCGTATAATTATAGTAAAATTATCATTTTCTGTTATAGGCTATTATTTTTATTGAATCTAAATAGTGCACGTCGTTGTCGTTTCCATGCATATATTTCTCCATTCAAGAATGGCCGGGTATTGTACTGCTTATCTAGCGTCACATTGACGTAAAGTTTGTTTTCTGAGAACCATTCCCGACAGGCAAGTAGTAAATAAGAAGTGTTGTAATTTTCTATGTTGCCTCCCGTGAGCTCTACCACCCAGGCTTCCCACGGGTTTACAACTTTCTTCCACTAAAATTAACTTCCAGATCGGTGAGCCAATCAGACTACGTGACTTGTAGGTGCATCCAACCGGTGACGCCGCGGGGCTTGATACTTGTTATGATCTGATGAACTTCTGGTTGAAATTATTCTTGCAAGTGTCATGATTAGTTCACTAGAGTTCTGTTCAAACCATTTCAAACGTGTTTAATACTGCCTTTACGAATGGAACTTTCCTTGAGGTGACTATTCCAATTTAATTTTTAATTTTGATCTCGATCAGTTTGAAAAGTTTTTCAAACTTTGTCAGTATTTGCAACTGCTGGTTCCCATGGAAGCTACTGGGGGGAGATTTTGGAGAAGAAACAAAACAAGAGACTTCCTTTTTCTTCAATACTGTTAGGTATGTCTATATTTAGCCGGAGAATTGGGGCATACAGAAGGAGTGCATAATTTCCGATACTGTTCGCGAAAAATAAAGTAGTATAAACGCTTTAAACACATTAGCTGAAAGTTAGGCTTTCGTTATTTTTAGTGGTGCCGCGCTCTGTAGGAAAAACAATTGTCTAAATGCACGCGCAAATAATACTGAATGGCGTAGAGACAAAAATGGGTAAACTGTAAAAAGCGCAAATGTAGGTCGATCAAAAAACTAAACTGTGTTGTTTTGTTGTGCGCCAAAAACGTGAAAAAATGTTTCGAGGCTGCTGCCTCTTCTTCAGTGGTAAAATTTTTAATACGTGACTAAGGTAAGAATTTCATGAAAAAGGTCGGTTTCGAAAAATGTACTAATAATACAACTTTTTTAAAAATGACACCTGCAATGAATGTTACAGGCACATAGATTCAGATAAATTCAAATGTATCCGAATCATATGTAAATATGTTTTGCACCTACTAGATAAACCGTATACACCTATTTCAATTAACGCTGTCGGATAGAAATGATTGTAAAAGTCAGCAAAGCCCGCAAGACAAGACCGAAAGGTAGCATGGTTAAAAGTAGAAAACTGCTGCACGCACCGAATACTAATGAGAAGTAACATGAAAAACATTATTTCTAACGTTTCCTTTTTGTTTTAAACCTGCAGAAGTAAGCTACTTTTACTGGCCAAACTTAATTTTAGCAGAATCAGCTTGTGAAAAAAAACATGGAAAAACAAATTATCTAATTCGTAGCAAACCAAATACATCACGTCCGAAAATAAAAACTTGAAGATTTATTTTCCACCGATATGCAAATTCTAATGAATACCCAGACTACCAATCGGTCTTGTCTTGTAGGCTTTACGCTTTCTATCCGACAACGTTAATTGAAATAGGTGTATTTCCATTCAACCTCTCTAAAATAAAACTTTCGAGAGAATTTTGTAATATTTACGGTCGGACAGGTTAGTTTTCCCAGAAATGAAAGCTTTATACCATCATAACAAAGTTGAAAAATACAAATGACGATGCACCTGATCTGAGGATCAACTACATAAACAACGCTTTAAGGTAATTAAGCGAACAAGAAATATCTTACTGTTATTCAAAACAACCTCTGAGTTTTACAAGAATACTGCTACATAATTATCGTTTTTAAAACAGGTCGATTTTCTCTTGGTAGTTTCCAATGTAATTCTTAACCATCATTCAATAACTTTTATTTGTGTTTTTTCCATATAGTGCAAATTCCGCAAAACGAAATTAATTTTAGATGACTATTCTCTCCACCAGTGTCGTAATACATTCAGTCAAAATTAGGGGCAGTTTTGAAATGCTGAACTTTCCATCCAGTTTATTAATCAACTATATTATGACTCTTACATGTTGATACAGTTTTGGGGTAGATGGCTTCAGATTATTACAAGCTACAAGCGTTTCTTTTTTAAATTATGACACAGGTCTGAAAACAAATGTATCACACTAACAAGACACAAATGCTGCATGCAAGTATTTCCTCTTAGAGGAATTTTTCGATATTCCAAGAAACAAAAACAACCACTTGAAGAAACTCTAAGAAGAAACTGTCTTCGTTTTAAACAATGCGATTGGGAAGCGTGACGCAAATTGAAAGTCTATCTTGATATATACCAAAGTCTTACTATTTACAGTTTCTGAAGAATGATGCAGTGCTTTGTTAGTGATTCGACTTATTTAGATTCACGTATATCGTGTATAATAATTGACAATTTTTATAAGGTATAAACTTTTTATTATAGGGTTTGATCGTTGTTGTGAGAACAGTTGCAAAGTGTGTAGCCATGATTTATTGACAAGAAACAGAGGCAATAACATAGCCTGCATATGATAACTAGAACATTTAATGTCTTGGTAGAGATGAATATATCAAACCGGACAAAAATATTCATTGAACTACAAGCACAATCGCGCACAGTTTTGCTATAATAAATTTTCGACTAAGATAGAACACGATTCTTGACATAAATCAAAGGATAAAAACTGTAAAATAAATCGTTCAGTAAGCCAATAATTATAAACCTATAATTATTCTTATTTGTCATGCCTTTTAATTTAACATTCAATAATAAATACATCAAAGATATCATGAAAAGATTTATCCCTCACATTAAATTGATCGAAACTGGCGTTGTCATTTGGGACTCAAAGGATTGCCGTATTTCCTTTCGATCTTGAGACGACGATTTCACAAAAACGAATTGCGAGGTTTTTTAACCTGTTGTAACACTATTTATCGTTAATGCGTTTCGTTTCTAAAACATATTTTGTAGCAAATTATCGTGAAGAAGGAGTAATAACCGTCTCATATGGCTTGTGAATAAGCGGCCGTCATCGGTTGTGGAACTGAGCGCTAAAAGATGAATGAATGGGCGCATGCATGAATAGCATGAACATATTTCAGCATTGTTGGGGGTACCAACTATGATATACAGCATGCGCATGCGTATATATCGCCTTTCTCGGTCGCGATGAGATATTCGATGAAAAATGGAGCAAGCACAATCATGTTTTTGCCCAGCCACCAGAAACCTACTAATGATTCCGACATGGAGACAAGAACATGTGATCCAAAGGCATTTCAATTTTACTGATTATGATGAGGGACGATCGTTCTTTTTCGGAAATTTGATTACACCGCAGATTCTGTTCAATGCGATTTATGACGAGCTTCGTTCGGGTTTGCAAGCCCCAAGTCAAAGAAATGGCGGTCGCTACATATATTACTACACGTTTGATTTTAAAGTTGGTGTCTTTCCTGACCGGCTGGGCGGCTTTTGTGAAACCGACACGGTGAAAATCGTTTGCAATTATGCTGTATGCCAATACTGCCATGGCCATTGTCCAAGCGAAGTTGTTACTGTATATCCATGTTACAATCCAGCAAATTAACTTAGAAATATGCCTCAACTGCCTTATAATGAATTGGGAACGATTATGAACACATGCTGAAGGGATGCTTCTTGTTGCATTTTACAAGGCTCCGAATTGAAAATAACTTTATTGAGCCGTTCAAAGTGACAGACGTTCCACTAAAATGCAAGTGAACTCTTTCTACATACCTTCAAGGTCCTTCAACAAGGGATAAAGTTAGGAATTTGCTGATGTAGACTGTTATATACAAGGTGCTGCGTGACAGAAATCGTCAACTAAGATTTTAAACAGCCTGTGATCACAGTTCAATGCATGGACATGAATGTCCAGTCCAGTTGTTGATTATTAAGTCTACTTTAGGCTAGTGATGTGTGTGCAAAAATAGCTCTGTTTCAATGTGTACGACAATTTTTACTTAAAGGCCGCCATTTGCGCAAAATGACAACATTGGCATCCAGAGAAAATGGGATCAAAATGGAAATAGAAGGAAAACCCTTTTTCCGGAAACCAGTGTGACTTTCGTCAAATAGTAATTTTTCTGAAATCGTCTATTTAACTACACTAGTATGCATGTACTATAGATTGAGTGAAATGTTGTCTTCAAGCTAATATAAGAAAAGGACATCTAAGAGACAGAGGCATGAATTGAAGAAAACATCAGGTCGAACAGACAGAGCATTGACTTCTCTACAAATATTTACATTACGAGTTAAAAATTAGAGAGAGATGACTGAGCTTCCATGTCCTTTATTATCCCGTCAAATTTTTAATTAGTTCCACGACATGGGTTTGTTCCATGTTGGGTAACAAGTGTTGCCAAAACGCCGAGTTTTTTGCGTGCCTCTGTCTGCCTACCAGATAATAATTGGTTTCTTTATCTAGTAATCTAAATAAAACTTCTGCACCACGTGTCGCGTGTCAGTTGTTCTTCCACCTCAAAACACGTTTCCCCCGGAACATCCTAGGGCACTTCTTGCGCATTCGCACTTGTTTTTATTGCAATATTTCACGGGGTTATCCGATGACCAGACTTAAAGTTCAGAGCGTATTACAAAATGTTCTGATTACTGAAATATAGGCTCTTCCATGAGAATTATATGCCTTGAAACATGCATTGTCTATATCATGACTTGTTCATTTTTCTTCTCTACAACGCAGTTCTGCCAATTTGGTTCATCTCAACTTTTTTGCTTGTTTTCTTCCTCCTTTATTTCTTGGTTAGTTGGTTCTCCAGTTTTAAAACACTTTAAAACGCATAGAAATTTCAGTGCTGGATTCAGTATTTACTTCTCGAATGAGTTCTTTCCTAACTTTCCTAACTTCCAGTTTCCTCTTGTGAACTTTCTTTCAGCAGCATAACTGATAATACTGTAACATATATCTAGACATGTCGTTGATGAGTTGTAAGTGGACAGTTCAGGCTGATTGCTAAACAGGCAAAGTCTCTGATCCACCTTTCACTTTCACATAAAGAAGTCATAGATAATCAAGGACTCTTTCTTGATTGTGGATACTTCGCCATGTTTGGAGTTCTGAATGGTTTCCTCTTTGATATCTTCTGCATCTTCGACAGTTATTCCACTGTTAATCTACCTTGCTGATACTATAATTATGGGATGTGCTAGCATACATCACTTTTCATGGTGGTTCTTTGGGTTATGAAAACAGTCTTTTCTGCATACCATGGAGGATTCCATTTTCATTTTCCAGTTTTCCGATCTGTTACTAGAGGCTGGCAGTTGTTTAGGCATATAATTTAGACATCTAGTGCCAATAAAAGCCCACACTAATGTAGATCCAGTCTTGGAATTAATATACTGTGTCTCTGTTGGGGCCGGCGACTTTGGAAATTACATTGTTAACATTTGACGTTCAGGCCACTGTGAGGTAAAGGTAAACTGCTGCCGAATATGCCTTTGATGATGCATCAGTGCAGAATCTCCTTCTCTGTAACTAGGGTTGGGATCGATGTTAGGACAATGAATTAGAATCTTCATGTCGCTCGTACCACTCTTGACGTTGTGATTTGCTGAGTGTTTCATGCCAGTGTAACTCTTGTTGCCATAGTTTCCTGAATGAATAGTTTTTCATTCAGTGTGGCTGGAGAGAAGGGACATAATGGATCATAATTTCTGCTGATATAGTGCAATGGTTCTTTTTGATAGTGACTTGAAATGATGAAATGTCAGTCAGACCCATGCATTGATGAAAATTATGTCACTGTTCATGCATTTTCCAAGTATAGTAGTTCCAATGACTTTCATTGTGATTCCACTTGTTTGGTCATTTTCATCGATGCTCTGATATGGTTTGGAAGAGGGTAACTTACCAGCTTGCTTTGATGTGCTAACATGTTCTTCGAAATCGTCTTGGCTACTGGTATATCTTCTGTGTACAGATGATCATCTGAACACAGAGGATGATGTGCCAGTAGCTGGCTACGACAATCAGATATCATGGAATGGACTAGAGACCATTCCAAATGTTACTCTGGCAAATATCAGTACCTGAATATTGTTTTAGGTAGGTCTTGTAGCTTTTTTTAACCAGAAAAATATTTTTACATCTTTATTGACGTTTCTCATCATTAGGTCATGGTGCAGACTTCATGCATTTACACTGTAACATCCCTTTTTGGTTTTGGTAGATGCCAAACACAATGCGTATCGTTTTTGTTGTGTTTTCGGGTGTTTCATTGTTTCTCCATAATATGCCTCAGCTACATCTTTAGTTGTGGTTTGTAGTCACTTGATGATTCCTGGCCATTGATTGTTTAGCAATGCCGGTTTGCACTGACGGGAATGCATGTGTTTGTGATTGACAGCTGAAGGCTTAAAGTTTCTGACACTTTACTGTGCCTGTAAGAATCCGTATCTCAACTTGGATGCCATTAGGGTTAGTCCTGGTGACACTTAATTCATTGGCATATCACCAGAGAAATTGTCACAGCAATAGTCATTTAGAAGGAGTAACTCTATGCCGACTGTTTCCTTGGTTATGGGGATTGAGTCGGCAAGAGGAATGTCCCTCAGGAGATGTTCTATTGCAAACGTTCGAGCCTTTCAATGCTGCGTGTTTTACCAATAGTCGAGTTCGCGTTGTAATACACAACTTTTAAGGATTAGAGAAATGATATTTGTGCACAATACACGAAGTAATAATAACACTTTATTCAAGGAGGGTAAAAACACTTTACAGTCATCAGAGACTGAAAAACTAGTGGCCCTCGATGCTAATTACACTATACAATCACAATAAGTTATTGAAATAATTAAAATTTAATTATTATAATAGAGCTAAAACTAAATACTAAAAATACTAGAACGAATACATATACAATGAAAAAGCTGATAAAAAGGAAACTGTACATCGGTTAAAAACATTGGTATTGGAAGCTAAAATAATAAGCTTTTAATAAACAAACTGAGTTCACTGAAATACTATTAACGTCGACATCTTACGAGTTGATTCATTGAATTAACTTAAAATTAAAATAAATAACAAATTGCAAAAATTGAATGTTATTATTTGCAAGAATTTCGGCTACAAACTGAGACAAACACATTCCACACTTTAGATCGACTTGGGTTCTTCGTTGATCATTGGGTTCTAGCGATTTCTGTGACCTGGTTCACTTAATATTCTGTCAAAATATCGTCTATGTTTTTGGTTGATATTTGAAGAGCGATGTAACCACGACTTATGCCTCAACCTCGTCCCCAGGGCCTTCTCGGTATTCAAAATGAGAAGACCCTGGTCAACAGCAGATCACGTGACCTTAAAATCAACCAATGACAAGCCTTCCGCCATTTCGAATTAATTAAAATCTCCAATATATATTGAGTGGCCTGGCCTTCTAAATTTAACTCACAATCACCATTATAAACGTTAAATCGAAAGATAGAAGCAATGAGCTGTCGTCGCTGTGACTTTTTTCATCTGTCTGAGGAAGCAGAAGAACATATTGAACAAAGACATTTTCTTTTCGAAAATGTCACTGACTTTAATCATTCGTTTTTTTTCACCAATTTAATAAGTCCGTATGATCTCTTTGGTGAAGTACTACGTACGCCCCGCCGGCTGTTAATACCGGGCGGATGGAGCGGAAATAGATTCGTATATTTTCCTTTGGTACGACGTGGATGTCGGAATTTTTCCTTTACGTCCTGAATGGTGCTGCAGAGCTAACATTGTAAAAATAGTGTGCGACTGTGTCCAATGCCCCATTTGTCTTCGCAACAGTCCAACTGAAATTGTGACCATTTATCCCACTAACCGTTTCCTGTGAGATAACAGACAGTCGATGAAGAATTCACACGAGGAACATTAGAACACTGGCTTAAAGAGCCAAAAGCCGTGAGAGACAATGGATTCCTGCCCTTTATGAAGCAAGCTGTAAATACTGATACTAGTGGACTACTTCTTAGCCAGTTTTAGATTGTAGTGACTTTTTTTATTATAACCGTGCTAACCTTTATAGTTACTGTTTCTATATATTTAATATAAGTACAGTATTTTAGGACTGATCATAGTATAACACAGGTTACTTACTATAAATCCCAGACCAAAGGTACCATAGAATTAAGCCAAAATTAAAAAGTCTAGAGTGTAAAACAAGTTCATACATCAATTACTGGCATTGATGATTCAGCAGTGTGATCATAAAATGTAGTTATCAAACTATAATATTAATTTAGCACAGTATTTTTATGACCCAGTTATTCCTGACATTGTGCCAAAGAAAACGTCACTAGCTTTCAGCCTTTGAACATGCTCTTACTTCTCATTTGCCAGAAACAAAAGCCACTGCTTATGTAAAGAGCGTACTGATTCTAACTGGCTTTGTTTGTTTGTTAATTTGCTTGCTTTATGGGGGGTATATCGTGGAGGCTCTAGCAAATGGTTATTTTTAGACTCTTTTTAAATTTTCACAGATAGAAACACAAGTAGAGTACATTTTATACCTTGACGATAATTTCTCAGCCTCGTATGTGCAAAATACATTCAGTAGAAATTGAGCATGAAAAGTGTCGTCACACAGGTATTCTTTAATTCAATTGATCTTATTGATCAAATTAAGCCCTCAAAATGACTTTTTATTGGAATTAAGTAGCTGTTTTTAATCTTATTGTTATTACGCTTCAAATATATATAGCTGGAGAAGTACCCCTAACAGCTCAGGAAAACTAAACTAATAAAATAATAAGAGAAAGTAAACGTCGTCAAGACATATCAAACATTCTGTAAAGGATTGAATTGAAGCAGCAAGGACAACAACAAAATTACGAGGAAAGGGAGTTGAGAGAGTAATAATGAAATTTTTCGCTTATTGGAACTTTGGCTTCCTGGTCATGACTTTTCTACAACTGTCTTTAATTTAATTTAACTCCATGCAGTGCCTTTAACTTTAAAGGACTGATCAATTAATGTCTTTTAAATCACTTCTTTCAACTCAACCATCGATAACAAATACATAGTATCTAAAACCAAGAGAAAGATGGCGAGTTTGCACATCCGTTTTAATCCAGACTAATTTCTTCTCAGTCACAGTAACCATTGTAGTAAATCAGCCATTTTGTACCATATATAGTTGTTATTTGCGTGTCTCTTGCAACCTATTAGGAAGTTCTGTGTTTCTGTTTGAAGTCATTCTGGTGAAAAAGTTACAGCATCATATTCTAGTTTATTTTGGGAACTTTGGGTTATCTGTCAAATCATAGATTGGTTTTGGGATAAATAAAAGCAAGTGTGGTTATATATCGAAACCGGAACAAGTTATACTGGGCAGAAGTGATTTACTAGTCAGAGTTATTTATATAATGAGCACAATAATAGAAACCTGAAGCCGTTCCTAAAAATGTCTTCCACAATTTAAAGTGATCAAAAACGTTAGTCAGTGGTTTGTCATACCATAAAATTCCGATAAGTCCTATATTTTTATTTGCCAAAAAGCTTTTTCGCTGAGGCCTGATCAGATGGGATGGCTTATTATCGGCAGGAATTTTGCATGAAAAATTTAGGTGCAAACAGGAACCAGAACGACAAAACTCTCTAAACATCTCGTTAAATGGACACCAAAGGTCTTTGAGCATCTGCAACCACTTATATTCGATATTCGGTGGGGTAGGGGCCGGTGGGGGGGGGGGGGGGGGGGATATACCGTAAAATTTCGATAATAAGCCCCCTATGAAACAGTTAGCCAGTCAGCTAACATTTAGACTCATTACACAGTCACTGCACCATTTTCACGTGGAACCGCGTGCTCATTTGTGTTTCTTAGAAATTCAAGCGAGCCGTATTACTCCACTCCAGGATCGCGTTGAATGCTTCATCATGGCGCTTTATGGGTATTTACTAGGGTGTTCTTATTTGTTTTGGTCAACAACACTATGTTGATTGCCCATCTGCGAAGATACTGATGGTCAAAGTCTGTTGAAACGCAGTTCATTTTCAGAATTGTTTAATAGGCTTCAGCGAACTCAGGTATGCATTCTGATTCTTGTGCTGTCGCCAACGTGTTTCCTGTAACTTTCAGGTGCAGGCATCAGGGAGGAAAATGCGAAATACGAAGTCAAAATACTGCCAACTAGAGACATGCCCACTATGACCGAAATCCCTTCTTTCCGCTTCTATCATACATCGTGTTGGATGGATATGTGTGATCTTTGATCAAACATTTTCACTCTTGAACATTTTGCTTTTCATCATACATAAGAAATTATTGAAACAGAGGTAAGCAAAATATCGTGATTTGCTGAAGGCTGGGGCAAATAATTGATCTGTGAGACACAGAACAAATCATTACATTTTGTGATATTAGCCAGTCAGCTAACATTTAGACACATTACACTGCACGGACTGCACCATCTTCACGTGGAACCGCGTGCTCATTTGTGTTTCCCAGAAAATCCAAGCGAGCCGTATTACTCCACCCCAGGACCCAGGAACGCGCGAGTTCATCATGGCGGCGCTTGATGGGCATTTATGTTTTTACTTTTGTTCAACACTACTGTGTTGATTGCTCATCTGCGAATATACTGATGATCAATGTCTGTTCAAACGCAGTTCACTTTCAGAATTGTTTAAAATAGGCTTCAAACGTAGCTTCAAAACGTACGTATGTCGAACTCAAGTACGCATTCTCGCCAACTGTTTCCGACTGTGTATAAACTATCAGGTAGGCAAGGGTTCAGGGAGGAAAATGCAAAATACGAAGTCAAAATACTGCCAGGTAGATCGAGACATGCCCACTATGACCGAAATCCCTTCTTTTCGCTTCTATCGTACATCGTGTTGGATGGATATGTGTGATCGTTTATCAAAAAGTTTCACTCTTGAATATTTTGCTTTTGAGTGTACATAAGAAAATTATTGGACAGAAGTAAGCAAAATATCGTGATTTGCCGAAGGCTGGGGCAAATAATTGATCTGTGAGACACAGACAAATCACTATATTTTCTGATAGTAACTCTGTCTTATCATTTAAACCCTGTGTTTGACCAGTGAGCTTGTTTTCTCATACATTTTTTGGGGAATCTATTTAACAGCTAGTAGCTGCTAGTGCCCGGAAAGGGCTTGCTATAATGTTCTTTATGTTTACATGGGTTACCCTGGTCCCAAGCTGAGGTTTTCTCCTCAACTCAAGAAAACTGATTGAACTGTGAAGCAATGAAAAGTCTAGCCTGTGAGCAGGCTCTCTTGTTTGGGATTTGCCGGCAAGGAAACTCATACCTTCGCCGTTGACCTGAAACCTAAAAGGGAGCATTTTGGCTTTAGTTAAAAAAGGAAGAAAACCTCTGGGACCAGGGTAAGGACTTGTACTGCCCATAAACTGCTTGAATGCTCCACATGGTCTCAGAAAAAAATATATATAATAAACTGAATTCAGAAGCTAAGCTTCTGCTGAATTATAATAGACACATACAAATGTGTTTTACCTGGCTCCCCAAATAATGATCATTTCATTTTGATGATTGCACAATTTTAGTCAAACATTTTGTGTTGTGTCCTACAGGATGCAGCTCACTGCAGGGAATCAAAGCTCTTGACTACCTTTTATGCATTTATACATCATGAGAACTTGGAAACACCGACCAGCCAGGACAGGTTGGTATCATAGGAAATGGAATTATCTGATTGGCTAAATATATACATGTATGTAGATCTTCAACAGACCTGTAAATTTCTGCATCCAGAACACTAAAAACCCACACATGTTTTGGCTTATGATTTGCAAACTCTTTACAAGTACATGTATGATCTATTGTGCCATTCTAAACACATACAATAATTGAAATTAATGTCCTCAAGTTGCTGTTTTTTAAATATGTCTACAGATAACTCCCAATAACTCAAACCCTTGGTAAATCGACCCTCCTTCTAACTTGAAGTTTAAGTTTTCCTTTCAGGTCATTTTCTTACTACCGGTAATTTTACGCTCGATAACTCAAACTCCTGATAACTCAAACATTATTGGTTCGAGTTTTCAGTAGTCAACTGTATAATAACTTTATTTGAAAAAATATTCTCATCACTTTTATTTCAGGTACAGTCCACATGACATAAAGTGACTTATTATCAAATGACATCACCACAAACTCAGGAGCTGACAATAATATTATTTATTTGTAACTGGATGTCTTATTATTATCAAAAACATCTTGTTGTACATTACTGCCAAATGTAAGTGGCTGACGTGTTAGCCTATTTCAACTGCTACAATATAGTGGTGCAACGATTAATCAAATTTCACGATTATAATCGCGATTATGACCCTTTGATTCAATTCACGATTTCTTGATGTCGTATTTCGATTCGCGTTCGATTCATAATTTAACCCAGACCTGCCAACCTAAAAAACCCTGGGCCGGGTTGTTCAAAGGACGATTAAGCTAATCCAGGATTAGCGCGAGTTTTGATTTCAGCTTTGTAACTTTTCAGTGAGGTTTTCTGTTTATATTTTTTTGTCCTTCTGTTTTGACTTTGGACTAATCTTAAACTTTACAAAACATGAAGCAGAGAAAAACACTTTTATACAAGATAAATTAAAAGCTCGATTAACTTTTAATCCTGTATTAGCGTTAATCGGCTTTCGAACAACCGGGCCCTGGAGATCGGTGCCTTAAAACCTTGAGATTTGCACAAATTGTTTTAAATGAAAATAAAAAGTCACTTTTTGTGTTTTCAACGCCTTCAGTTATTTAATTTTACCTTATTTTATGCTCATTGTTAAGCCGTTTTGTCATCGGGATTGAACTTGAAACACTGACAGTAATGAGGTTGGAAAACTTGTACCCAGGTCTTTGGTGTGGAAGCATTATGTTTTCCCTATGGCATAACAGATAATTCTAAGGACACTGCAGAAATAAAGAAAAATGTACATAATCGAATCAAAATAATCGAAATCAAATCAAAGGGTAGGTAAATTGTTGCAGCCCTATGCTACAATATCTGAAAAATGGATGTCTGATTGCTTACCTGGTACATTTTGCGTGAGCTTGGCATATGGTGCTCCCTCAAAAATTATTTGTTTATAAATAAATACACGTTTATTGTTATTAATTTGTGCTAAATATTTCACCTGTATTGTGAATTGTGAAAGAATCATTAAAGCTGTTAATGATATAATTGGTTGTTTAGTGCCTCTGATTTCATGTTTTTGTAATTTCTATTTAATTCCATGTTGTTCACATGATCAACATTTTTGTCAGGGTTTGACAGCCCCCCCCCCCCCCCACACACACACCTAGTTGTCAATCAACCACCCAAGCGTAAACAGCTGACAAACAACCTGTGCTTTTTCTACGACCTTACTGATAATTTTATTTTTTCAAAGAATGTTTCTGTTAAACCATTAGCAACTTATATCTTTTTTGTTAACGGTGTATTTTGGTTTCATGGGATCTTTGGGTCTTGAAGCATGTTTAGTTTTGCAGGACATTTGACTCAACAACGTGCCATGACTGCAAGAGTACAAATTTGCATGTCGCACCCGAAAGGTGTGAAATGTGGAAGGTGCCATCCCTTTTATAGCGGAAACTTCTTGTTTAAAACAATTGTTGTCATGTATATTTTGACTCGTCCAAGCCATCTGTCTTGGGCTTTGCATGCATCATAATTTAACCTTATTCAGTAATCGCAATAAATGATGCATTATTTTCTATTGGAGATATCCTTTTATTTCATTTCAATGATAAACAACCCATGTTTAGCACACCTCTACGTAAAGGTATAAACCTCACTGTCTCCTTTGAGTAGGCATGAAATACGGCTGTACTAGAGTACAGGACACAGCCCTAACAAAAACTCTAAAGCTAATCCTAAGCTGAAACATAACCCTAAACCCTACTGTTAGAGTTCGAATAACAGCCCTAACATTTTGATGTCCACTTACACAAAAGGATAAATTCAATGTTAAAAAATACTTTAAGACTGAGTCTTTTTTCATGGTTATGCGGATTTAAAATTAACAACCGTCTGCTTTCTAAATTGTATCCCAAGAAAGTGATTTACAATTACATTGTATTTAGGAATCAACTTGCAATAAATATTTTGAGGTGATATACATGTAAGTATACCACAACACTATTTTGACACCTGTAATTTACAATATTAAACATTATAAAGCATCTGTATAATTTATGAGCAATATTTACACTTTAAAATACTGTCAAACCTCTACTAAGTGGTACCCTTTACAGAAGCTTTCGACATCTGGTTACCATGAGAAAATAGCCAAAACACAACAAAATACTGTTGACTGCTCAACAGAGGTCAGGTTTACAGTAAGTATGGTGACATACTTCAGGAAATTTGATGACTACACTGTAAACAACTGCTTACTGATTGACAACCAATTAAACAAGGGCTGTTTTAATATAGGTTTGACTGATAAGCACCCCTTTGGGTTGATATATTATTTAAGTACAGTCATTGTACCCCTGATGTATTAAAACCCTTTCAATGTCCATTAATATTTCTTTAGGATTTTCATAAATGTTAGATATGGTTCTTTCACGCCAACTAATAACAGTTTGTCGGGTGATATACATTTAAACTTATCCCAATCTAACCTTTGTCGGGTGATATACATTTAACTTATCCCAATCTCTATATGTATATAAATAGGCATGATACACAAGGCTTGATATGATATAAAAATCAATACTTTCAAGAAATGATGACAACACATCATTTTGGTTGGATTTAAACCCTCCCCTATTTAACCTTCATTTATCATTGTGTTTTTTCTGCATGAAAACTATTTTTCGCTTCTTTGGGTCAATTAAATGATTTTATCCAAGGAGAATGAACTTTACACTCTTTACAGGGCCCCATCCGTGTGAAATTTGTACATATAAGCTGACCCCATTGTAAAAAAACCCATTGCCCAATGAATATCGATGGGATGGGGGGTCAGTAAGCATGTTTTACATTACCAAAGCAATTTAATAACACAAGCATGATTTACCTGAAAAGTTTTTGATGTTAATGAACAAATTTTCATTTATCAATAAATTGAAATCAAGCTAAAACAAACCTCCTAAGATAACAAATATTGGTTTGAGAAAATCATTATTTTTAAATACCGATGATAAGTAACAGTGAAACGATTTGAAATGAAATGACCTTTGCTTACAATAATCAATAGAAATAGACATGTAGATGAAAATTATTTTATGTTGGAGGGACCATCTATTGGCAGTGTCCAAACACCTCACCATGGTACTTCTCCATATGCTTTTTTAGTCGGTAGAGTCGTCCTGCCTTATATGGACATCGGGGACATGTGTAAGGCAGGGAGTGTGTGGCAAGGTGCACATACAGTACCCCCCCATTTCTGGAAGGAACTGGCACACTTGCCACACACCCATGATCTTGCTGTTCCTTGGGCAGGAATGGCTACCCCAACCAGGATGTTTGGCAGCAGCCTGATGCTGCATCATTGCATCAATAGAGTCGGCCTCAAAAGAGGCAGTCTTCGTAAGAGCACCCCACTAGAGTTGGCATGGCCTCTGAGTGGGGTGTATGCGAAAAAACCGCCTCAATGATTCTTGTGGCGGTCGGATGGTGTTTCAAATATCCGATGACATGAAGCGGTACTGTAAAGTGCTGAAGAGAAAGAAGTAAAACATTATTTAGTTTGATGACGTTTGCATAGACAAATAACGGGTAACAGGGAATCGCTCTTGTGGCTCCTAATAAGTGTGCCTTACAATTACACATATTTGAAGATCGGTCTATCTAGATGAAAAATTCCAGCCATTCTTGTTTGTAGAATTAATACATTTCAACTACATGTAATCAATTTTAAAGTCTAATTAGAAGTTTATTAATTTTTAATAACTGACAGTGACACTGGTGTTCAATTGTGTATAAGATTCATTTCCTGGTCTGAAGTTCAAATTATTCAAAGTAAACAAATTTTGCCTGAAATGTTATTAATGTTAATCTGAAGCATCACGTTACCTCTTTGTTGGGTGTTGGCCTGTTCTTCGCAGCCTCGTCATGCAACTTTGCATTATTTTTGTTACAAAACTCTCTCACGATTCTCTGTCTCGCTTGCTTGAATTTTAATCGCAGTGTCTTCAAAATCCATACCTGAAATTTACATTGTAGTATTTTAAATCACACAATCTTGGTAAAATGATAAATAATCAAACTAAAATGTAGTATAAATATTCACTTATTTTGAAGTGAATCATAAATTTTAAAGGACAAAAGCATAACATAGAGTAATTTAAACCGTTTGAAAATTAGTTCAACAGGATAGGTGCTGTTATTGTATCAATCAGCACTAAGCTTAACACTATTAGATCATTTCATAGATATAGTGCACTTAATTATACATGGTCTGGCATGCTATGCATGAAATGAACATACCGGCGCAGACCAATTTTGGCCATTGCATATTAGTTATGCTGCAGTAAGCCTTGACATGGATGCTTGAAAACTTTTATGACAAGCAACTTACCATTAAAGGTGTCCACATCTCCTTCGACATCATCGGCCAAATTACTTATTGCTGAAATTAATAACAAATTAGAGCAAAATTTACCAGAAGAAAAATTAAGGGGGAAAATATTTAGAACACATCTAAATTAGGATGTGGTTTTTGGAGAATTTATGGGCAGGTCAGTCTACAGTTAATATTTAAGGATATATTTATTTTTCAGTCTGTTTCGTAACCTTTAAACAGAGTTTAATGCAAATGACACAGAAAATAGATTAGCCAGATAAATGATAGGTTTAGAAAAGATTCCATTTCTAAATTTTCATTCCACAAATTTTTCCCGGGATAGAATGCCCCATGACCCCCCTAATTGGCTCACGCTTATGCATTAGTCTCCCCCCTCCACCCACCACCGATAATCTAAACTCTGCGCAGGCCTTGGCTGGACATAACAGTGAATACAAGGAAGAGCATGACATTTATATGATCTCACAAATATGGTCTGTTAGAGTGGCTGGTTAGACTTTCAACTTTCACTGAAGATAGCTGTCTTTTCTTCTGGGTTCTAGATTGTGGGGAAACTGCGGGCGGGGAGGGGGGGGGGGGGGGGTTCATGAATATATCTTGAGACAGTTGGGGGGGTCTTAGATAAAATGCAGTTCATGGGGGGCTGAGGGTTTTTTTTCTCGGTATTGCTTAATTTCCTCAGCTCCTTTCCCCCTGACCTATAATTAATGAACGGTCCCCTATATTAATTTACTAATGATAATTTGTTTTTGAGAGATATGATTAATCCAAAAAATCCTATAGCCATGTCATGAGATAAATTTGTCATGGTTTATGGTTATCATCACCAGCTCTTTTTTTAATCTAGGTCCAAAAACATGATGTCTGCAAGACAAACATATTTGGGAATGGCACAAGGCCGTATATGGGGAGGAAAGCCCAAAAGGATGTCTTTCCTGTAACAGAATGCAAGATTAAGAGTTTCGCTGTGGGACCTTTTTAAGACTGGTTACGCACCAAGTACCATTATGTACCTGTTCATTACAGGACTGTGCACCTGGGTATGTTTTTGAGTACGGGGATATTTAATGAGCCCAACTACAATTTGTTGAGTTTATATAACCACACTAGAATTTCTAAGAACACGAGTGAAGTGCTTTACAGAAGCACAAGGTGTAGTTGAGTGCTTATCACACTTCTAGAGTTTTTCTTAAAAAATTCCCGAGTATGTACATAAATCATCAATGCATGACGGGCAAGTTCGCTATTTCCTTTATAAAATGGTCATGGAATTGTGGCGCGCTCAAACTTGTGACATAGGCAGAGTGCATTATAACTCGATAAAGCACGCTTGTGACGTAGGGCACATGCTTTATAGAGTTATAGTGAACTCGAATTGACCAATCGGAGAGTGCGTTGTATGACCAAAATTATATCACTTGCTCTATTAAGAATGTTACAATAATATTTCAATGTAATACATGCTGAGAATAACTCAAACATCATCCCCAGTGCCTTCTCGGTACTTCACATGGCAGAGATTGTTTTTGCAGGTTTACATCCCATCAACAAAACCTTATAATCATCCACTACCAAGTTTTTAGTACCAATATCATTGGAGATTTCTAAGGTCATGTCATGTAGTATTTACCAGGGTCTATCTAACTGCTGTAATGAATATATGAGAACGTCATAAAACGAGATTAGTGGTTGTATGGTTCAGGTTGTATTTGGCCACAATAATGTGATTGGTGTGTAAGGACATTTTCACAATAAGTATTCTGACTGATAATTTTATAAAAAAAGACCTGTAAGTTTGTAATATAGTTTATTTTTAAGTACACTCTATAAAACATGTTAAGTTATTGAAAGTCAATGTTTCAAGATGATTATTAATGCGCATTTTTTATTCTTTTCACAGCACCTGGCAAACTCTCAAGAATCTCCCAAAAAAAGATTTCCAAGCTTAGCTGGATCTTTGAGGCGTTTCTTCAAGTCACAAGCACGGAGAGGTGTCTTCATTTTCCAGGCAGCCTCTGTTTCCCCAAGAAGTTTGAACATCTTATTGACACCTGTGGAGTTCAGTCTCCAAAACAACTGCAAAGTAAACATATGTTTGTGAATGACAGCAATTATTAGCAGTTATTGATTAATTTATTGCTAATTCATTGAAAACTTCCATTGACGGGGTAGGAGGAATGTCCCCCTTCACTGGATGTGAAATATTTTTACTCACATCACTTCTTTTGCTTCAAAATATCATTACAGTGTCTTTCATGCTTTCGGCATCTTTCCATTCCGGGAGCCAGGCTGGTTCGTTTACTGGCCCCGGCAAAAAGGCGGTTGAATGCTGAGAGCATGCTAGAAGCCATGAATGAAAACCCACTACCAATTGCCGAACATATGAAATTGGGGAGCATATCTTTCAGGTATATATAACTGTTATTAGTAATACATTTTTTTGTAACATGTACAGGTATGTGGAGGATCAGTTTCTAACGAATTGATAAGCTCCTATACTACCTTTAAAAGAGGTTGAAAAATTATCAACCCTCTATTGACCCCCAAGCACCTTGTTATTATTCTGAGAATGTCAATGCAAGTTGGAAAATATGTAATGAGTGCAATCCCTCTCTCTTTAGCCTGTGAGCAGAGGTCTCATATTTTCCTTGCATGCATGCTCTGCATCTCTCTTAGGCCCCCCTTGACCCATCTAAAATTATAATCACCATGAAACAGCCTAAATTGAGATGTGAAATGTGAAATAATGAGTATTCATAATTGTTAAATTCTTTTATATCCAGCAAAGATCAACAGCTAGGGCTTGTCCATGACTATGATCTATACCTACGAGAAGCAAGATGCAACCAATCGTGCACACCGGTATGAATTTGTTATGTTGCTCTACATATTTTGGTTGTGTTAATAATATTGTTAAGCGTTCATTTCAATTATTCTGTTGGGGGTGGGGGGGGGGGGGGGGGGGAGGAGGTTTGTGGTTGAATAATAAGATTTTAGAATAGTAAAAATTGAAGGTTTGTGTAGAGGGATACAGAATATTGAGTTTTTTAATGTAGCAATCTTTAAATGTATTAATTATGGCCTAATGTCATTACTCAAAAAATGTTATCAAACTTGTGTTAGTGCCATAATACACATTGTGCTAAACCATGTTATATCTCTCACATTATATAGGCGTCCATATCACTTCACGCCTCTAGAAGATGGTTCGCCGTATGATCCGGCAAAACTTTGTTTTCTGCTTCTTTCCGTGAGAGGGGCTTTTCTGCTTGAGCCATTATCAGCATATTCGAGGGAAACTTCGAACTGAAAGACGAAGCTAAGTCATGGCCATTACTTTGCCTGGTTGACCAATCCAGTGGCTGTCTAAAGGTAACAAATAATGTCTGTGTTTAAGGAAAGTTCATTTAATATGAAAAGGGGGAGCATGAAGATGCAGCATTGTTTATTTGATAAAATTCAATGACCCCCTTCACGCTGCCATCAAATTTTCAAAGCCTCCCCCGACCAGTATTAATGATACTTGTTGACCCCTCCCTTCCCCAACAGCACACACAATCACAAGATCCATAACCAGAAACATTATATTTAACAGAATATTTGCTGTCATCACATTGTCAGCCATTTCGAATCACAGGTCAACGGAGAACGTTGTTTTCCCCCAAGTGGACCCTTTTTAAAAATACTCACAGCAAAACAACTACAGGGGCGAATCAAGGATGTTCTGAAAGGGAGTTGCCATATTACATGAACATTTCCTTATATCGTCTGATTTTGTTTTCAATCAAGTTTTGTCTGGGTCGTTTTGGAAAGTGTGGGGTGTCTATGTGTATACTAGTAAAATAATATAATATATTTTACATCTATGTCCATTTTCAATTTGTTAGTAAATTACTAATAGATAGATTGTAAAATGTTCACATTTATTTACAGAACACAGTGCCTCTTAAAAGCCTAAGGGAAAGTTTCAACAACATTGTTCTAAAAGCTGGATTCGACTCAAGGAAGATTACACATCACTGTAATAGAGCTGTGAGTTTTATCATTGAGAGAATATATTATTGTATGTTAATTGAGCAGCTCCATGTTAAGTTATGTTACAATAAATTGCAAATAACACGCGCTCTGATTGGTACACAAAGCTTGCACTCACAGCTATTTGTGAGTATAAAGCACGAGAGGTCTTGAATGCTCACGACATCCACCGAGTTGCTTTTGAAATGAAAACCAAATTTTTGAAGAAATTTTATTGATTTTTATCATAACAAATTTTAAAAAAGCCTCAACTGTTCTTTGTTCTGTTACAAAGCACACAGGAAGCAGCACAAAAGCACTCAAGAAATAGGGGAAAAACACAAACCTATTTGCGAATGATTCCCCTGTACTGTTTTTAGTTCTTTTTTCCACATCAGGCCTACTTCATAACATAGCAAAGCACAGTTGAATATTTTCAATATGTTTTTGATTTGTCTCACAGAAGCCTGAATAATATGTTATTTTTTATGAATCTGTTTTGGGCCTTTCATGAAGGACTCGTGTCCAATTCAATTGTGTGGTATGAAATGTACATGTTATTTATACCTTAATAATAATTTGTAAATTATTGATTTTCTAATTTATTAATAATTATCATTGTTTTCAATATCAACTTCAATTGATGCCTCTGCACTTTCATTTTCATGTGATTTTTTTTGGAATTAGGAATGGCCACGACATTTCATAATCCGAGAGATCGATTGAAAAAGGCGGAATATTTCCACAAGATGCTGTACCAACGCTGTGTCGATTGGCAGGCTGGAGTGAGGGGTCAGGGGTCTGGGCGATGTATGTGAAATACGTTTTTGAAAGATACATCGATACAAGTGGACTTTTGTATGGGTGAGGGAAAAGAGTTATTCACAATTTCCCTTTCATTGATTAAATAATAATTATTGCTTCATTTTATAGAAATGTCTACTTAAAAATTAGATTTCATATGTAAAACCAGTTGTTGTTTTACATCGTGTTCCCATGCTTTTAAAACAGTATGTTGACTAATTTAGATTCTACATATATAACAATCTTTCATTGTACACGTTCTTGTCACATGTAGAACTTATCATTGAACTTATGTACTGTAATGAAGAGAAAAATTCCACAAAATTAAAATATTGGTGTGAAAATTAGGTTACAATTTTCCATTTTTTTTTTTCCCTTCCACTCACGAATTAAATATTTTTTTTTGTTCTTCAACATTGTTTGATAATTGACTAGCACCTTAAGAGGGACCTGCAGAGAAAGGTATACCTTTTTTTGAGAAAACAATCGCCACGGCATACAACTACAGAACATCATGGCCCCTCCTAAAAAAAACCTTTGAAAATTTGGGCAGATTGCAGTGCAGTCCCCCCCCGCCGAAATTTTTCAGAGGTTTTTTTTGACTCATATAAAGATAAAGCTATGGGTTGCACCATGAAAAGATGCAAAAGAAGGAACAAACTTTTAATTAACCATCCACATCTCATCTGATTTTCTCAGTCTAGTAATTTTGTTAAGTTTTCCTGTTCCATCTTGCCCTTAGAATTATATTGCTGTCACACAGCTTTTTTTTAATCAGAAGGATTTTTTTTCATTTTATACCTTGAAGTGGAGTTTTATGACGACTATATAGTTTCAAAATCTTTGAAAGTGAAAATCTAGGAATTGAAAATCATGTTAACTTTACACGCTTAACGTGCCCATAATTTAAAATCCAAAACCACACCAAGCCTAATTTAGATGTGTTTTCTAAATAATTCCCCCCTTAATTTTTTCTTATGGTAAATTTTTGCTCCTAATTTTGTTTTATTAATTTCAGCAATGAAGTAATTTGGGCAGAGGCGATGGCGATGGAGATGTTGGACACCTTTAATGGTAAAGTTGCTTTGTCCAAAAAAGTTTTTCAAGCAATCCATGTCAAGGCTTTTACTACTAGCATAACTAATGTGCAAACTGGCTAAAATTGGTCCTGCGACTATATGTTTTCATTTGTATGCATGGCATGCCCTCAGACCATGTACATAATTAAGTGCACTATAAATGAACTGGTCTAATAGTGTTAAGCCTTAGTGCTGAGCTTTGATACAAATGTAACCGCCACCTGTTCCCTGTTGAACTAAAATTTTTTCAAAACGGTTAAATAATTCTTATGTTTGTGCCATTTTTTTTTTGTCCCCTTTAAAATTGATTGCAACTCTCAAAATTTAAAAAAATGAATTAAATATTTTATACTACATTTTTTTAGTTTGATTTATTGTAATCATTTTACCCAAAGAATGTGGTGATTTAAAAATACTACAAATGTTAAAATTTTTTGTCAGGTAGGGATTTTGAAGAACACTGCGATTAAAATTCAAGCAGCGAGACCAGAGAATCGCGAGAGAAGGTTTTTTTGTAACGAAAAGGAAATGCAAAGGTTGCATGACATGGAGGCCTGCGAAGAACAGGCCTGACCACCCAAACCCAAAGTATGGTAACATGGATGCCTGTTTTCAGATTACTTAAAAAACATTTCAGGCACAATTTTGTTTTATTTTGCATAATTTTGAACTTTTAGCCAGGAATAAATCCCTTATACGCAAATGAAAACCAGTTGGTAGTCATTGTGAGTTTTTTTATTTAAAAAAATTGATAAATTTTTCTAATTACAGGCCCTTTGAAAATTGGATTTACATGTAGTTTTTTTAAATGTTATTAATTTCTTACAAGGAAGAATGGCTGGGAAATTTTGCGATCAAGATTACACCAAACTTCCAAAATATGTTTTACTTGTAAGAGCACACCTTATTAGGAGCAAACAAGGAAAGAATACCCTGTTTTTATTTTTCCCCTTGATTTATTTTGTCCCCATGCCAAACCGTTCACCAAACTAAATTAATATGCTTTACTTTTTTGTTCCTCTTCCAGCACTTTTACAGTAAACGCTTCATGTGGATGGAATACGCTAAAAAAAACCATCCCCGGTCCACTAACAAGAATCATTGAGGCGGTTTTTTTCCGTATGAACAATCCCCACTCCAGAAAGGCCATGCCATCCTCTAATGGGTGTTTTTTTTTCATACGAAGACTGTTTCACTCTTTTGAGGCCAGCAAACCATCGACAACAAGGGTGGGCACATCAAAACAGATTGCAAGACATCGCAGGTTTTGGGGGATATGTTTTCCCTCCGTGCTTTTATTTTGTGGAGAATATTTTGGTACTAAATTAAAGCTACTGACTTTTACTTACTTAAAGAAACAAAGAGATCAATGGTGTTGGGTGGCAAGTGTGGCCTAGTAACATTTTCCAGAAATGGAGGATACTATATGTGGCCACCTTGCCCACACCTCCCTACCTTTATACCTGTTCCCACCTATGTAAAGTATAAGGCAGGAGAATCGAGTTTAACAGACCTAAGGTTTCATTTACAAAAAAACATGGTCAGGTGACACTCCAAAGATGGTTCCCCCCCTCCAAAGCTGGGTCCCCGCAACAGAAGTAAGTACATAATATTTAAATACAATTTGAAGATCAATAACAACCAAGCAATTTTTTTTACTTCCAAGATTTTTACTCCTTACAATAATTTTTTTTTTTCGTTTGAATTATACATGTACATTTTACGAGTCAATTTTTGCAAGTTCTCCCTGCCCCTTATTAAAAAATAACGTGTTTTTTTTTTTTTTCAAATTTTTTTAAGATTTTTGCATAATTGGTAATCTGGTCCCCCCGCATAACCTATTTCTTTTTTGGGGAATTCACTGGATATCTTGCAACATAGATCCTTTTTGAAATATCATGGACATTACAACCACTATTTTTCCCTTCTCTGGCAACACAAGTAGTGAACGCCATTCCATTGTGTGGTTTTCAGACCTTTAGCAGAAAAAGAAAAAATTAATTAATTGCTTACTTTTTAATCTTTTCGGATGATTATTTTTAAATTTATTTCTAAATTATTTTTTTTTAGATTGTAAATCTTATCTCTCTACTTTAATTATTTGTATGGGCTTGATTTATTTTTTATTTTTTTTCTATTTCGATTTATTTTTCTTTGAGTTTTATTTTTTTTGTCTTTTTTGTTTATTTATGGTGATTTTTATTGGATTTTGAAAGCAAGTTAATATATGTAATTTTAATTTTGATTTTTTTTGTTTTTTATTTTTCTTTTTAATTTTTTATTTTTTGTTTAGGATGTGACATTTTTTTTGTCGGATCTTTAGTATTGATTAATGTAAGATTAATTTTAATTTAATTTTTTGCTTTAAGTTC
>MU825448.1:7709-46296 GCA_029204205.1 Desmophyllum pertusum | reverse complement strand
CCCCCCTTACTGGGGGGGGGGGGGGTGGGGGGGATACCATCATTTCTTTCAACTAATTAATTGATTGAGAATCTAAATCTGAATGTATAATCTGCAAAGGGGATAACAGTGTAATAATAATAATAATATTTGGACAGGGAGCCCATGTCACATTTGTGTTTTTCAATGGGGCCCTGTAAAGTAAAATAAAAATACAAAACAATAAATCAATTAAAAAGAACTACAATCAGGGTCTCATGTCAAAAACCCAACAAGGTCAGATATCTGACCCAAAAACAGTACAGTTTTCAGTTGAGTGTCGTCAGACCAAAATCAAAGCAATTTCAATGGCCAATCACAACAAACGTAAACAGCAGAATGAACCAATGAGAACTCAAAGAAAATACGGTGTCAAGTGCAGGAAAATGCGTATGACTTCACGCCATGCCCACAAAACAAGATTCTGGTACCTTTAATGGGTTCCAAATAAGTTTTAAAGGCAAATAGATATGAACCTCACCAAATTTTTAGTTAATTTGTCGGGTCAGATAACCAATCTTGTCAGTTTTTTTACCTGAGGCCTCTATCTTATCTGGACCACTGCTTTAGGGGTTCCTTCAAAATTTCCAACAAACACCCCCGTCACTTTTATATGGCTGTAAAAAACATTATTCCGAGGTCCAAGAATACTACTCACATTAAAAACAAAAGGAATAATTAACATTGAGATGGCCAGCTCCACTTTGGGATAGTTCTTGACCGGTAGAAGAATGAACTCGCGCACTTGTTTCCAGAAATGAAGCTGTACTAATAGAGTGATGGTGGCTTTTTCAATGATGACCGCCCAGAGGTACAAAGCACACTGCCCCGCCCAAGCTTTACACTGTGGAGGGTTTCCTGACAAAAAAATCAAATATCAATAAAAATCAATAAATATGACAGTTTTCCAAGTTTGGTGCTGTTGTGTTGGAGAATAACAATGTGTGGATGGGGGGGGGGGGGGGGGGTGGGGGTGCGAACCATTAGTAATGAGCGTGAGAAGTCTAAAGCCCGGGAGGTGTGAATGGGAACATAAATGTAAATTAAAACCTAAAAAAGTGTATGTCTACTTTTTATACGACATAGCATTTTAGAGTGCGAATACGCACAAAGACGAGTGCAAATATGAGACCGTATTCAACGGGTCTTAGTCCTCCTGACCGCGCGCTACGGAAAACACTGTTGAAAGCCTATATTTTAGGAAAGATATTATGTCGTATAATAAACAATTTATTCAGCGGAAAATTGTGTAATATGGCTGGGCATTTTTACTCGTCAATGTTTATTGTTACGGGCCTAAAGGCTTGAAAAAATAAAAACTGAGTGACTCATAAAAATACCCAGCCATATTACACAACTTTCCTCTGAATAACCTCTATATATCTGTAGCAATAATTATAAATGCGGTAACATTTTTTTAACTGTGAACTTTTTACCCCAAAAAAATCCCAACTAAAATCAAACTACCCCCTAAAATTCCAAAATCATGAATTTACAACCCAAAAAATCCTTCGCACCTCTCCGTTACTTTAAATCCAGAGTACCCCCTGGGGTCTAAAGGAAGTGGAGAAAGAGAGGGCGAGAAGCGAGATTCCCAAAGTGGAAGGAACTGGGAGACCAGAAGAAAAAAAACAATCAGAAAAATAATATATCCAAGTCTTTTGGTCAAAATTAGGTTCAGAAAGGCTCACTCCAAACTTAATCCCAGACTTTAAATTATCATCGGTGACAGTACTTGTAGCTTACCATACTCGCCGAATCTCAGGCTATCCCATTCATAAATTCTCACAACAACTTGCATAAACTGTAGACAAAGGTAAATGACAACCAGGCCAAGTGTGGAATCCAGCAAGAAGTTGATCAGGTACCTACAAATAAACTGTGTGTTACTTCAAAATAACGCAATGATGTTGAGGTAAAGCCGCACTTGGACTAAAAAGGCCCACACTGCCGGAGCTTATCCTGGTTTCTGTAGCATGAAGCCGACTTCATGTAGGAGTATTGCTACTCCCCCTGGATGGGATGCTAGTCCATCCTAGTTTCTGTAGCATGAAGCCGACTTCATGTAGGAGTATTGCTACTCCCCCTGGATGGGATGCTAGTCCATCCTAGTTTCTGTAGCATGAAGCCGACTTCATGTAGGAGTATTGTTACTCCCCCTGGATGGGATGCTGGTCCAGTTACCCCAGAGGTTTGTTGCCGGTACCCATTTATATACTTCTGGGTGGAGAGAGGCACAGTGAAAGTTAAATGTCTTCTGATTTTGAGAAATAAATATTATGCCGTACAGTTCCGTACTATTTGCGCAAAGTGAATACAAGGCGAATACAAGTAAGCTTAACTCAAACAACCTTTCCCAGATTCAATCATATTAGATGAATTCAAAGTACATGTAATGGGTTTGAGCATAATTCTCAGCGTATTGAAAATATATCCACTCCAATGTTTTTAACGTTTATTTGCTTTCATGGAGACTCGGCCGACCGTAACCGGCCTGTAGCCGGACAGTATAAATACAATGTAAAGATAAATTTGCCATAAATTATTTAGCCAATTTCCAATGGCTTCATTATAGCTCTGTTGGTACCTTGAGCACTAGATTTTAGTAGGAACAAAGGTCGTGGATTCAAATTCCATTGAAGTCTCACACTATTTGGAGGACTCAGGTGCTGTTTGTGTTTGACAATTTTGCAAATTTTTCCTCAGTTTTGAACTTAGCACTCTTGGGAGTGAAAAGGTTAAAGAAGACACCATTTCACTTACCAAGTACATGGATCTCCTTTGAAAAGACCAGCTAAAAAGATGTTTGCAAAGTGTACCAACATTGCACCAACTGCTTGCTTGGAAGTGTCAAAAAACCTGTGAACGCACACGCGACAAAACATACATCAAGTTCTAGTTGTCACAGTGACTCAGATCTTCCATCTTATACAAATGTCAAGTTCTACCTTGTAGCTAAGTTACAGTACATTACTTACCAAATAAGAACAGGTCTTCTCTCAGAGAGAGGTTCTCTCAGTCTTTTCACTACAAATAAGAAACAATAATATAAATTCAGAAAACGTTGTCATCTTTAGCCCGAGTAAGGTGACATAATACCTCTTGGTACACTCAATTCATCTCTTGCAATAGAGAAATCTGGGATTTGACCCAAAAATTCCATACTGATGATGCATAATTCTCCCACGTTTTTGTGTAAACTACGCTTGAATTATGAATCAAGGTTATTGTACACTCACTGATGCACAAAATGGCTCCTGAACAACAAGAGAAAGACCAATTCATTCTCCTGAGGTGGGAACAAACCAGAATCATTGCTTTTGAGCTATTTTTCCCCAAAAACACAGTAAAACTTGAAAACGTCGGCCCAACTTTTTCAAGTTTCATTCCACTTCCTAGTTCCTACCCGTCCTTAAGTCAAATAAATTTTTTAACAGTTTTTCTGTACTAGTGTAGAAACTTTTAGCAAGACCAGGACACTATTAGACTGCGAGCAGTCTCTAATTTTCTCTAAAAAGATCGTGAGGCGAGCGCGAGAGCGAAAATCAAGCAGTGAAGCCGCAGGACGCGAGTAGCGCGGGCACAAGAGAAAGCAAATTTTTTAACAGTTTTTCTAGGCCACTATTAGTGGATTTCTATTGATACAAACACTTCTGCTTAGGGGGGGACCATTAGATATCCCGGGAGGGGGGGTAAAAAAATTCCAGTGCATGATATTTTTTTCAGCCTGAGTTGTCTGCAGGATTTTTTTTTTAGGAGAGCAAGCTCTGCACAAATTTTTTTTCCACAGATGTTCTTATATATACATACGTTCCAGTTTGCTTGCAGGAATTTTTTTTTGATGGTCAGCTGCTTGCAGGATATTTTTTTTAGACAATTTTCCTTTGCAAGAATTTTTTTTGGTAATTGTCACCCCCTCTCCCGGGATATCTAATGGTCCGCCCCTAATACTAAATCTTGGTGACACTGTCCCTTTAACAGAGTTTCATGACTCTGATTGTCATAAGCCAGTGTTAGAAGCTTGGCCAATAAGCAATTTTTTTTAAAAATTAATAGCAAGATTCAAAATTTGAGATTCTGAGATCTATTCCCTTTCTATCTGAGGATCTGGCAAGTTTGAAATTATCAAAGAACCAAGATTTTGAGATTGTTAAAAGTTGTCTAGGTATGTGATCTTGTGAGGAATGTCACTTCCATTTCTATGTCATTTTCATTTTGAACTCTGTCAGTTCCATTCTACTGTACACCCCTTCAATCAAAATTGTACATGTAATGGAAAAGTATTTAATTGGAGTGGTGAATGGTCTTTCAAAAATTACAGGTCTTGCAAAATTTTAGTTGAATTTCAGAGGTCTCACAGTCTCGTTTTTTGAGCGGTTCTGTATGTCTCACAGTCTCGTTTTTTTCGCAAAGGCATTTCAAAGTCTCAATTCGGTCTTGCAATTTAAAAATTCAAAAAGTCTCGGTCTCGCAGAGAAAAACGCTAGTCTCACCGTCTCACAAAGTCTCGAATTTACCATTCGTCACCCCTTTTAATATATAGCACATTTTCCATAAGTACATGTATATGTCCAAATGTGCTTTACAATAAATTATTACCAGTATTCAACTCAGGGGTGAGATCGGATATATATGCATGTAAAGACGAGTACATCACTTTACGAACAGTGATGTAGGTTCTTTAATCCACTAATAATTTTGCCCGAGAAGGATTATTCAAAGATTTGATTGTTCAAAAAAAGGTTTGAAATCATTTTAGCAGATAAAACAAACCATTTGTGAGGAATATAATAAAGTGCATTGATCAGAACTTCCAGCAAATTCTATATATTGCTGTCGTATAATAAATATTATTTGCCTTTTTTACTTTCGACGTCAATACAATTTGGCAAGTATTTTTGTTTTGTTATTTTTTAAATTTTTGACTACATCTACGAAAAATATGATATTTCTGTTTGAGGACAAACAGCTAGTACACTAAAAAAAAATTTCATACAATAAATAAAAAATTATTATAAAAATAATTCTTATACTTTAACATGGAAATCAAATGAAAAAGTTGACACCAGGAAAATTAATATTTACTGTGCTAACGAACATGATTATGGTCCAAAACTATTGTAGTGAGTTCAGCTGCGCATTTAAAGATTAGGAAATCATTAAACCGACTGTAATATTCTAGGCGCCCATGTGGTGTGGTAATTCATTTCCATGGCAAAGTTCGTAAATGAACTTGTGTTTGTATACCAAAACTAATTAATATCCCAAATCTTCACCGTAAATCCACAACAAATGACAGTTTTAGATCTGGAAACACAAATCTAGATCCTAAAGTTGACTGCTGTCGTGAAGACAGGTGTTCGTTTCAGCACAGCCGAAAAGATTCTATTTTTGGGATTTTCATACGAAAGCGGTCGGACGTAAGTTAACTACAAAATTTATAAGCTCAAGTCTACATTTAAATTTCGATCAATTCCATTTAGTTTTCTTTTGATATACCGATACTAGGTAACAGCGAATGTAATAAACCATTATTTCAAGAGCAAAATCTTAGGCTATTTTAACATTTGCATGAAGAATTCGAAGCTGTTGTGTTCCTGTCAAATCGAAACCTTAAATGAAACATGCATGGCGAAAGTCAAGCTCGTCAAAATAAGATTTTCACTGATAAGTTCGGCAAGAAACACGACGTTATTACTTGGGCTAATCTGTCGATTAACTAATTTTACTCACAAATAAGAGTGCTGAACGCCACAGCGGCTAAAATCCCTTGAACCAGTAGGCCAAAGTGATCGTTCAACTGGCAATTCTTCTCGCGGGAAGCCATTTCAGTCATTTCCGTGGAGTGCAGTGATAAATCATAATTCGACCCTGATACTGAAGCAGCAGAAGAACTAGATAGATTCATTGGTCAGGCTCGACCCTCCCTCCTAACCACAGAGGCAGCTGATGGCAGTTTTCGTTGAAAATTATCGAATATTTACCACGAAAATCAACTAGTTTTTT
Source organism: Desmophyllum pertusum (assembly GCA_029204205.1). Taxonomy (NCBI): domain Eukaryota; kingdom Metazoa; phylum Cnidaria; class Anthozoa; order Scleractinia; family Caryophylliidae; genus Desmophyllum; species Desmophyllum pertusum. The sequence continues at coordinate 40,272 of MU825448.1, read as the reverse complement.
CTACTTGGAAATTACGACAACTTTCAGCGATATTGAAATCAGATAGCTGAGTAGCCGCTCCCAGATGATCTTTCCCGGGAAGGAGCGCGTGTGGGAGGTCGAAAAATGTCCCAAGGGATTTTGGCCCGAGGAGCCAAAGCAGTTGGGTGGGGGGAGGGGGGAGGTGCAGGGGGGCGGGAAATCTATGGGAGGAGGGAGAAGAGAGGACGGGAGAAATAGCAAAAATATCCCCAACATTGCGTAACGATTAATTAATAGAAAAGGCACAAAGAGGCGGGAACTGACGTAGTCTCCTACGTAGGCTCGATTACCAGCCGCTGTTCGGGAAAATAAATCGAGTCTATCTCCGATACGCAGCCGTTATTTGTGTCGTCACGCAACGCTGGAAGTTCAGACATCCCTGCTCCCCCCCCCCCCCCCCCCCCTCCCACCCTCCCCCCACCCCAACACACTAAGCAGAGAATGCGTTGGGAAGCGAATCTGAGGAGAAAGGGAGAGAAGCAGAGCATGAGAAGAAATCGCATTGAAGCCGCTGTTTAGTAGCCTGCGTCGTAGACGAACTCAACGGGCTACTGTTGAGCTGACCGGCTCGAATGTATTATCGTCTCCGATTGATTCTCCTCTCTGTTCTTTTAGCTTTTTGTCTCCATTAGAGACGGAAGCAGGCTACACCTAAAACGACGACGTCCAATACCTGGGCATAAACGACGTCCAATACCTGGGCATCCGTGATACAGCATGTTCATGCCTTCCTCGCAGTTTCACAATCTGAACTTTTCTCCAGAATGATGGTTTATTTATACCAAATTACAATACCATCCTCAAGGGATAAAGAAAGTAGCCTCAATCCCCATGTAGACCATACGTGTTTCTAATTGGTATAGCCGATGCCCGAAATGCAGTCTCAGACAACCTAATATTTCCAAATTTTCCGGGGGCATGCCCCCAGACCCCCCCCCCCCCTAGTTCCTCTCGCCTTTGGCGCTCGTACGATCACGCCTTTGGCGCTCTAACACACACCCCATTCAAAATCCTGCGTACGGGCATTATTTTTATACTTTGGTGGACAAAGACTTAATTTTGAAAATATTACTTACATGTAAATGGCTTTGATGGGTGATTAAAATAATTCATATAAGTTGCCTCAGTTGACTTTCTTTCAAACTGATTTAATGTGATATGTTTCTTGCCATGTTAAATAACTGGGTCACACAGTTTTGTATGCATATATATTACATACAGTATATGGTTAGATTCTATAAATAATTGGCCTCCCTGGTGAAAAATTGAATCAACCAGGTGTCTGCCCTGGTAGAGTTTTTTGTTGAAAACCTGGTGAACAACCAGGTTTCACCAGGTCTGTTACAGGGGGGTGTAACTTAAAAAATGAAAAATTTTAACCAAAGTACACAATAACCCAGTTGTAACTTTTATTGGCAAATGCTACCTACTCAAACTATATACGAAATATATTATTTACTGTTTACCTTGGTCACACTATGTAACTTACTTTAATAATTATATATAACTTTATAAGTTTAAGGCTTTCTCGTACTGTTTAAACGAATTGCATAAACGTATGTAAGCCCCCGCCGGGGGGGGGGGGGGGGGTGGGGGGTGGTGGAGCGGAACTCATATGGCAAAGTTACAGGGGTGATCGTTGCACCTTTATTGGGTTAAAATTCATGGTTTGGTACCGCATAGGGTGTAAAATAATCACCGTTAGAGTTATCTCAGTATCTTTTAGGGTGTTAAACTGGAAAAGGAGTGATACAACCTCGTTCCCAAGGGTCTCTCAGAGACCCTGGGAACGAGGTTGGGGGTGATAGTGAATTCGTGCCACACCCACAAAACGAGATTCTGGTGCTTGGTTCCTTTCAAAATTGCCGACGATCACCCCCGTCACTAACATGGGAATCTCCCCTTCGGGATGCAAGCTAATGTTATCTGGCTTTACCAGGACTAAACTCCACTGCAATAACTAGCTAGTGCCACTGTTTCTCGTTACTCAAAAGATTCAGCATAAATCGCTTAATACAGTTTCTATCCTTTGTCAAAACTCTTTACTATCAAAGAATTATCTACAAAAAAAATTCCCATAATAGCTATAGAATTTTAGTATCATCTGCTCTTAATCTGGTTAATATTTATGGCCTTCATCTCTCCGATCCTCCCAAGGGGGATTTATAAAAGAGGGACAAGAGGGCGTGCGGAGGGGGGGGGGGGGGGCGATCAACGCGCGCTTTATATTTTCCTCTCTCCAATCCCTCCATCCCTCTATTTTGAAAGCGTGCTTGAAGCCTCTGCGAAGAAGAGAGATAGTCTTCTATAAACCAACAAAAATATCAAAAAACAACTACTCTCAAGCTCAGAAAGCACAAGGCTACAACAATGTTTAACAGCTTGGCATATAATGACTGTCCTCCACTGGAGACACTATCACTAGTACTTCCTCTAGTGGGGACGCTGGTGTTCGTGAGACGCTGAGCTCCAGATTCTCGCGTAACCCGTTCCCAACGTCCTTTGTTGGACGGTGGGTCACTCAGGTTGAAGCAAAACGGGTTGAATCTATCGTAAATGAAGTTAACCTCATCCCGTAGCTGCGGCGTATCCTTGCACAGGGAAAGACTAGCATTTTTAGCACAGTTCTTTGCTTGGGCGTATTTCCTGCAAAGGAATCGAAAAACATAATTAACTGAAGAGGCCCAATTATGCCCTAGATTATATAGGTGTGCAAGAGAGCATGATCTAAGAGAAGGATTCTCCGTGCCCCATAATAATTTTTTGAAATATATCAATAGTTTCGCGCCATGCTGTGAAAGTTATTATTTTCCCCTTCTGATTGAGGCTCCGACATCACGCCACATCATTGGAAGAGACCCATGTATGGGGAAATGCTTCTCTTAGATAATTCCGTCTCTTGTATAGGTGTGCTACGCTTTATGCACGTGTGTCCGCCACTATAAGACGTCATTTTGGATTTATACTCGGCAAACTGTTTAGACTGTACTTTACAATATTTGACTCCAGTCTAGTACCTAGGTATTCTCTTTTAATTGTTTTCGTTGCCAGATCAAGAAGCGCGAAGCCTGAGGCGAGTGCTGCTGAGTGTCATTCCGTGACGTCACCGCTCAAGTCAGGGTTTAGGTGATTCCAAAACGAGTCCGGCGAGAAAACCAGCGAACTAGACTGCCTTGAAACTCAGTTTGATTCAGTGCTTAGTCATGAGAGAAGCGGTGGCTTATGTGCGCTAGAACCCTGAACGAGAGCTGAATGGGTTCAAACCTGGATGGCCGGGGCTGGGAAAGACACTTTTTGCATTATCTAGCATTATAGGCACGCAATGCGTGCAGACGGCTTGCAGTTGTAACCCTTCGCACACATTACATTCCTATGCTAGATAATATTGGAACAGGCGAATTTTTGGAATCGGCAACTCGAATAATCACTGGCCGGGACTAGCAATCGCTTCATGCTACAAGGGTTTATTTTTTATACAAACAATACGCATTTGACTCTAGCTACATACCGGCATAAAGTTACGTCGGCTTTGTTCTTCTTATAGGTCGCGATGTAGCTCTCCTCGCATTTGTGTTTCGCTAAGAAGTAGTCTTTCTTACATTGATTTCGCTTGGGTGATGGGTAGGAAAGTTGAAAGTAGATGCCGTCGCAGAATTTGCGTTCTTGAAAAGGTCGATTGCGATCAAAGGACTTCTCGATGTTCTGTTTGACATAATTGGAGTCATTTTTGTGGCAGTGAAGAGTGATATCTTTGGCGCAGTTGTGAAGCTTGTGAGTAAAGACCCATCTACAACAAACAGAACAGATCATTCTGGTAAGTCTACATTAAAAAAGGGTAAAGCCGTTCGGGGGCAAACTTTCCCGCACTGCCGGAGCTTATTCCGGTTTCCGTAGCATGAAGCGACTAGGAGTATTGCTACTCCCCCTGGATGGGATGCTAGTCCAACGCTAGGATCCCTCCAACCTCCCCTTCTCTACTTTTCTTTACACGACAAAAGCTGTACCAACCTGCAAGGTTTCTTGGGATATTTCTGCAGCGTCTGCACAAAGCGAGCCATGCACACTCTTGTCATTATAAAGTACTCCCTTTCTGTGCATGTGCCAAAAGGACTTGAAGTGCTCCTGACTGTGGCAATAAAAAAACAAGTTATAAATTCCGCTTGAAGTCCATTCGAAAAAGAGTGTGTTTTTAAACTGAAATGCTAACGTAAGTTGTTTTGTAGAAAAGTTTCCGTGTTTTTGTTTTATTCAATACCGAAAATAGTGCGAACTCTATCCGAACGTTTTCACAAGTGCATGAAAGATTTAAACACGCGTTTCAACATAACCGGAGAGCCCCACTCCATCTTCATGTCTTGCAGACTAAAACGGTATTGTCTTCACGAGCCAAGTGGTACATAACTGCATGCATGCCGGAGCAGTTTCAATTGCATGAGGCGACTAGGAGTATTGCTACTCCCCCTGGATGAAATTCTATTCCATCGCAGGTTACCCCAGCAGTTCACTTAACTTTAACAGTTCTCCGGTCCCATTTATACTTCTGGGTGGAGAGAGGCACCGTTGTGAGAGTAAAACGTCTTGCCCAAGAACACAACAAAACGTTTCCCACAAGCTTCTCGTCGCACATCTTAAAAGGAAACAACAGATTTCATCATTCATGTCCAAACCTGGTTTCTCCTGTGCATCTACGCTTCCAGGACAATACGGATTGAAGGTGTCTTGGTATGTCTTTAGAATTTGCTGTACCCTCTCGGTCTTCTTGCAATACTTTGCCATGGCTCTTGCGATGCATTTCTTGGCTTTTGTGTATTTCCTGAAATAATTAAAGACATCACAGTGACATCAAGAGAGGGAAAGCAAAGCAAAACGGTAAAAACAAAAAACAGAACTAACATATAAAGACTGAAATATATGGCATTACGTAAGAACAAGAGAGGATTATCTAAGAGAAGGATTCCCCGCGCCATGCTGTGAAAGTTATTTTTATTTCAGTTCAGATCGAGGCTCCAACATTATATTAATAACTCAGCTATGGACTGAAAATTTCGAAACAATTGGTAGAGACCCATGTATGGGGGAATGCTTTTCTTAGATCATCCTCTCTTGGTAAGAAATAATATTAATAATAATAATTTACATTTTGAGCTCAGGTCTTAGAAACTAACCTGCATAAGGAAGGGCTGGTCTTGTTCTGGCTAAATTTCCGGTAGAAGGATGCAGCACACTTCTTCGCCTTTTTAACAGCTTTTTTTCGGCAGTCAGGCAGATTGACTCCTTTAAGCGAATTTAACATTCCATCTTTGCAGAAGTGGCTCTCTGAGGCTATGATAGTTTGCGCTCTGGAGGCAATTGTAACCAGGGCCTTGTAATCCGTGTTGTTTCTGCAGCCATAAAATACAGTGTTGATGCAGTTTTTCATGTCATTGTACGGTGTGCTGAAAAAGAAGGGAGAAACATTAAATATCTGGAGTGTTCAAACGTCGAACTTATAAGGGGGGAGCTAAAGGTTCACCCTTTCACTCCAGAGAGTGCTAAGTTCAAAACTGAGTAAAAAATCTTGAATTTCATTTTGAAAAATTGTAAAAAAACAAACAGTACCACATGAGAGTACTGCTCAATAGCTTTCATTTGAATGGTCACACACTAGGGTTTCATCCACAGACTCAAAAGTTAGAACCACGTTGTACAGCATAATAAACAGTACCACATGAAAGTACTGCTCAATAGCTTTCATTTGAATGGTCACACACTAGGGTTTCATCCACAGACTCAAAGGTACCACCGCATTTATTGACTCTAGGTTTGACTCTGGGATTGAAATAGTCTGGAGCGTAGCGTTGCGTGACAGAGAGAGGGCCAGAACTGGACTAGGAGTGAAAGGGTTAATTCTGCAGTGCTCCTGCTTAACTTTTAGCGAAATGGGATGAGAGTTAATGGAGGAATAACTTATATCCGTAAAAAATCTACTGTATACTAATGCAAATGAGACAATCTTATTGGCTAAGCTACTCGTATGTTTGGCACGCGCACTTCGTTTTGAAAACGAGGTGCGCGCGCGCCATTCGTCCCAGGCCCTCGCCCTGCCCGGTTTCGTCAGTGCTACACGGGAAATCATTTCGTTAAAGAGACTGTAACCAGTGTACAGAGCATTCAACTTGCCTGAACTGAATATAATACAGTAAGATATCTTGCTATACCTGCAGTCCTGCTTGGGGTTTTGTTTGATGCTGCTAAAGAATCCATTCCGACACGCCTTTGCGTCAATATCAAATGTGTCTTGTGAACACGAGTTGACCAACTTTACACTACAGCAAGATATAACTAAAAAAGAGAGAAAAATAGTACTCAATAAGCATATTGCATCCTCTTGCTTTGTGTAAATTTGCTTTACTTTCGACGCGACATGAGATAGCCATAATTCCCCTCGCCCTTCTGTTCACCGAGTAAAATTTCCTGTTTCGTTTTAATTTTGGCTGGAAGGGAAATTTTTTTCGACATGATAAAATCGCTTCGCACATGTCCGTCGATCGTCCGATGCTAAGTTGTCTTCTATCATTGTTCGTGTCGTTTCAATCGGCCCATTACTTTGCCAAGATAGGATAAAGGTTCATCCCGGTATGGCAGGAGATCTAAGCCTGGAACCGGGGATACTGGGGAAGTTAAACCCTAGGAATATACGACGGATCACATCAATGACAACGCCGGCCGGGGATGCTTCAACGTTACTGAAACGAAACTTAAAGTAATAAGTTTTTACAAAGAGTTGCTTACAATGCATTTTCCTGTTTATAAAGAACATTGCTGTCCAACTCGCGAAACGCGAAATTAGCATTGCACAGAGAAATGGTTGATATCTTACAGACTGCAAAATGGCGAGCAGTGTAGCGGCTATAAAACGTGGTGAAAAAGAAAACGGTCAATAGGCGGTTAAAATCACAGCTATAAAATCCACAGGCACAAATTGGTGTTAAATGGAAATTAATCGGTTTATCGATTTCCAAATCGAGTTTTCTACTTCTGTAATTGCGGAAAATATCTCAATGATATTGAAGTTCTTCGCTAATTTCATCCCAACGCAGAGAATCTATGAGTTACGGTTATCAAGTTGAAACCTCTCTGTATAATACGATCTTGAGAGATATATACACTACAATATTACCACAGGCGGCGTTTCTAATAACCGCAAATGGTTATAGAAACCTCAGTAATATTAAAATATTTGTCCAACACAAAAAGTCAACAGAACTTACTTACCAAGAAAAACAAACTGTGACCATATTGGATTCATGATGCTTTGAGACTCGAACTAAATGAAGAGCCACTAGTTTTAATAGAACTATTAAAAGAGACTGAGCTACACTCTTTATAATTCCCCTATGGGAAACCCCCGTTAGCCCATATAATAGTTTATTTTAAGAGTATGTCCCTTAAGGATTGACAGGTCCGAACACACCCAATCTGTCATGATCTATTTTCCATGGAGTCATGAATATTACATATAAACACAAAACGGTTTGTCAATTCCTTTGAAAAGAGTTTCATAAGATTAGAAGCTGTACAGAAGGAGATCTTACGGAATCATCATCGCCTTTAGTCTAACCATAATGTTATTTCACTTTCTAAAATCAAAGATAACCGTTCAGTATCACATAGAAAAAATAAATTTGACGGCGGCCGGAAAGCCCGTTCCCCTCTATTGCTTTGACGTCACACCGGCTCAAAGCTGCTTGGTCAACAAAATCACAAGTTATTTTCAGCAATATTCCAACTAAAGCCATAATTTGCAAGTTGGGATTAAGAGTCATAATTTTGGGAATGTTTTTATCCTTTTGTTCGTTGTTTATGTGATCGTGATATGAAAACACTGACGTGCCTGCTGTCACGCTCGTTTCACTCGTTTAAGTTTCATGCATGGCCGGTGCCAGTAGAGTAGCTACTTGTAGCCACAAGGCAAAGGGAATAAATTTTCACCACCTTAGCTTATGAATACGAATCAATGCACTCTACGTTTAATAATCTACCTCCATATAAAAAGTCCCTAAATCTAACCTCCTACAAAAATGGAAACATATCTCATCGTACAGTGCCGTCCTAGAGCTTATATCTCTTTCAAAAAGGTAATAACCTTACTCATTGTTTCGGCTCGGGTGTACTTGATTGTAATTTCAGGGTATCAAACATGGGCTCAGCCCTATTATAAAAGGAAAAACACTATGGATGGATAATCTTAAAGGAAAAATGTTCAAGCTCGTCTTTCGTTATCCGTTTCAATCGTCCCCAAGCCTCCCTCGTTGGTGTTTGTCTACATCAGTAAACTATTATTTTGATCAATGAAGAAACGATCTTTTAAGCTTTGTTTGAGTTTTCCGACGCTTAGTTTCTCTTATTTTTATTTAAATGCTGCATGGTGAGCCAACTAGCAGAGTTTCGTTACAATCTTCAACGAAATGAAACGGATGTGGTCACACCCTTCCGCTTTGTCTATGAAGTAGAACTTTCGGTTTCGTTTGGGGGGTTTCCCTTTGCACTTTCGTAGACTGTCAGCACGCGCCTTATGTTTTATATTCACAAACAAACATAAAAGTATGCTTTCTCTTTAATCTATGACTTTTTTCAGTAATATTTTCTAAAGAACAAGTATAACTTCTTCGGCATTGACCGATGAATCAAAACACTTCAGTCATATTGTAGACTAGCTTGTCATATTTTGTTTATCATTTTTGGTCAGACGTAAAATTGATTACAAATCACTTTCGTTTCAGATCTGGAACACTGAAACGATGCTGAAACTATTATTGAGACCTGACAATTAGCCGGGGGTTGTTTTCGGCGGGGAATCAGTTTGCAAACATTACATACTGCAGTATTTCGCTCTCACTTGTGAATCACGGCATTGTGAATTTTCAAGTTACATGTAATACACCTAAGGTAGCAAGTTGTTTTTTCGCACAAAACAAAAGTGCTCAAAGGGGGTGAGGGGGGGGGGGGGGGGGGGGGGGGAGAGAGAAGAGAAGAGGAGAGAGAAGTGTGAAGATAGCACTTTTCTTGCTCGATTAAAAGGGGGGGGGGCTTTTTGTGAACGGGGCATATTGCAGAAAAAATAATAAACTAGAAAGAGTCTAGAAACCGTCAGTTACATGTAATCTGATTCAACTGAAGAAAGGATATTGAAGTTGTGCTTGCTCATAACATGGATAACACGAAACAATACATGTAAAATCATTATCGTGTTGAAAGCTTTGTCTCTAAAAGGATTACTGTCATACCGACTGTGTTTAAGCAGGTGTCAAAGAGGTGAACATGAGTGTTAAATACGCCATCCGTCATTTATTAATTGAATTGGTTTATCGATTTACCTAGCCTGAATAATGCTGAATTTCAGCTGTCTGCTCTCTCGACCAGAGGACAGCCTGGACAGTGAATGTTTTATAGGCTTTAAGTAAAACTGGTATCCTACAGGTAGACCAGGGGTTTTTGGTAGGGAATACGGTATTTTCTATGCTGAAATAGACTACGAGCAGTAGTCCCTCATTTTTCTCAGGGATAGTCGAGTGGGAGAGCACGCGAGCGCGCGCGAAAATCAGACGCGACGTAGTGATTTTCGCGCGCGTTCGCGTGCTCTCCCACTCGACTATCCCTGAGAAAAATGAGAGCCGCTCGTAAATATGAGTATTTGGTATATTTTCAGTTGTAAATTACTTAGATTACTTCTGTGGTGTTATAATTTTGGGTACAGTAGTTAGTTTTTAAGGTACCCTGGCCGACATTGTATTAAAAATACGGAAAGGATATAATCAGCTGTAAATCCTCTAGACGAAACAAGTACAAGCATTTATCAATTTGTTTTTAAATTCATATCAGGAACGTGACTATCTACACGATATTCAAAATGCATATGCAAATAAATAAACAGCTGCACAGATATTTCTTCCGTCATCTAAACGTGATTTGGCTAAAAATGGAATCTGTCATCACGGTCACAGAATTGAAAGTGAAAGGGAATTAATATGCGAACGCCTATTAAAGTGGCAATCATTGGTAAATTAAAAATCAATACAAGAGTAAAGTCCACTTTTAAATTTAGCTGACAGCTATTTCACGAAGGGTAAACTTCCCAAAATATCTTGGTCCTCGCCACGAATAAATCTTCGATTTCCGTCATACTTGTGTGACTGTCACGCTTGTGTGGGCTGGGCGCGGAACGATTGCTTGGCTGGGCTGGGTGCTGGGTGCTGGTTGCTGGTTGCTGGTTGCTGGGTGTAATCACCTTACTTCACAGTCATCGCGTTGAAAAAGAAACTATAAAAAACACACATGATATATCTGAGTGTATGATAGCCACATTTTCAATATAGTTTTAAAAATATTGTATCACCTCGCCTCTTCGTATCAGTATTAAAGTCTTTGATAAGGGGAAACTATATTGATTATATCAAACTCTCCCACTCCAGCTCTCTGGCCCTGTAGAAGACTAGTTCTACTAGTCGAAATATTGGCCTTTAAACCTGCCCTTTTAAATATGTCCGTATAGCCTGCGAGCAGGCTCACAAAAGAACGCGTGCGCGAGCGGCGACAGCCGCGAAAACAAGCCGGCTCGCCGGCGATCGGCGCAGCGATCAACTCGCCCTCCCGCCGCGCCGATCGCCGGATCGCCGGCAAGCCGGCTCGTTTTCGCGGCTCGCGCGCGCGTTATTTTGTGAGCCTGCTCGCAGGCTAATGTCCGTAGTACTAGCCTTGCATTTTAAATTCTTTTAAACTCTCCCAACTTATATCGTGGTAAACGTATGGAACACGTAATGAGAAATTGCGTGTTGACAGCAGGCCAGTAGTCCAGAGACGGTGGAATGAGCCCAGTCTCTCACTGACAAATCACAAGAATCTTCCTTGGACTTTTTGTAAGGGGGAGGAACGGTTTATTGAAGGAGGAGAGAGAAATGGCCGAAAAAATAAGAGAGGAGGGAGAAACGGCCGTAAAAGCTAGGGAGAAGGGAGAAAAATGAGTTTAAAAATATGGAGATGGGGTATTTAATGTCTGTTTCCTGCCACCCCCCCCCCCCCCCACCCCTTTTTTTTTTTCGGTAACATTTTTTTTCTATAAAATGAACCCACATACGTTCTCAATCTTTTCCCGCTCAAATAGCCTGTAAGCTGATCCAAACTTTCTTTCAGCTTTCTCGATCGTGTCCAGAATAGTGCATCGGAAGTTCTTTGAGCCAGCGATTTCCATGTTATACGCTATACACGAGTGCCAGCGTACGCATGCGTCTACACATTGCAACTCTGAGAACACGTCCTCTCTGAGCATCACGCGGCCAATCAAGATCGAGTTGAACGCGATGTCGGAGATCTGGGGCGGAGAGGAGCAGGCATCAAGGTGACCAGACGAAGTAGATTGAATCACTGCGAGAAGAAACTAACACATTAGCAAAGTTCATTTTTTAAGAAAAATAAAAATAAATTTGACCGTTAATGACCAACTACCCTTAGTGCCTTTAACCCTGGCGAGGATATAAGAAATAGGAAATGGTGAGCGTGTTTACATATTTAAAACCCACCTGCATTTGACTTGCAATTAAAATACAGCGTTGACAGAATCAAGAGGCGAGCCAGCAACATCCTCAACAGAATTACTAAAACGGTTCGCTAAACGAATTGAAATTCAAAAACATCTTTATAAGAAGTGCCATAAACAACCAGTTTGTAACAAGAGACTCTTGTTTGTAACTACAATGAAAATGACTTTTTAAAAATTCACTCTTTTTGTCCCATGATAACATCAAAACTCATAAACACAGACTGAATCCACAGAAATATTACTCACAATTTGAGCCTGTAATCCAGAGAACTATAAAATGCAGCTACAGATGACTCGAAGCTAAACTAAGGCTAAATCCGCGAGGAAAAAAACACAGTTTTAAATGGCAAATGTTTCCATCGTGTAAAGTAGTATTTCCTCTTAAAACTGTGTGACGATTGTTTGTGGAGGTTCGTTATTGCTTTTATATTGTACGCGATGAAAAACAAGGTTATTAGCGCTTTGTTGACTTGTTTCATTAGGTATGTACATATTATAAAGGCAGGAAGCTAAAAAAGGGCTATTACGAGATTATCTGTAAAGATGTCAAGGTTGTGAAAAGACAATACCGGAAAATATTCTATTTTAAACAATTGAAAACTGATCAGTGCAAAATGTCACAATCGAAAACACATATTGCACAAGCCGTTGTACAGTATATTGATCGGACAGTTTTCATCCCATGCACCTAATATGTGCAATGTTCCTCTCTCATGCTAATAAAACATACCTTATTACATGAAATTATCGCGACACTTAAATTTCGAGATTTTGCGAAAATTTTAAAATGTCCGTGTCGAATCAGATTTGCTTGTACACCGGTATATGTCAAAATAAAACGATAAAATCAACATGACCTACCATTTGAACTACTTTAATTTAGTTTCAAAATCACGTATAAAGTTTGCCGAAAGTCGCGATTCGTTATTTAATTTATAGCTAAAATTTAACGTCACTTAATTTTCGCGCCAGCAAATTTTCGTGACACCCTTTTTTTTCGCGACACTTTATTTCGCGATTTTCGCGAAATTAATAAAGTGTCGAAAAAATTTCATGTCAGTAAGGTAATAATTTGGCTAAGGCCATGCCCATAAAATGTTTTGTTTCCCATCGCTCTCTCTCTCGTGAAAGTGGGTCGGTCGCTCGGTCGGTCGGTAAAAAAAAAAGCCGAGAAAAGAAATATTGACAAATTATACATAAATAATTCCAGGCGAGCCTTGATTATATCTTCCCCATGACCACCATTTTGTAACGAGTCGATATCACTCTGAAAAGTGTTCGAAGACGTCATTACTGGGATGATTTAGATGTCAGAGTAACTTTAAGACGTAAACAAAGCATATTAAACTTGGAAACACCCGAGAAAAGGGCGCAGGCAATGAATCAGAAACTTTTTTTTTTACTTTTTGAAAAAATCGGGTCGGTCGGGCGATGGGAAACAAAGCATTTTATGGGGATGGCCTGATACTGTTTGAGTGATGTCTGCTAAATTCAAGTCGGCGTTTTTCTTTTCAAGTTTCATGCGAAATAAAATGGTAATTAGTACAACTGTAATGCTTCGTCTAATGGACGGCATCTAGGATTTCGTTAGTAGAAAAAATTATTTAATGATTGAGGTGATAATGTTCTGGAGATTTTTATCTTGTTTTTGTCAGTTTGATACTTCTTCAAAGATAATCAAATCACTTATTTTGTATTTCTTTTTTTTTTCATGAGGGTCATAATAGAAGATTTAATAGTCTCTTGACGGTTCAAGGCTGAAATAAACGCATTTTTGACGGTAGACGGAAAGTTTTCTGTCATTTGACGGTTGGTTGTTGAGAAAAATTATTTTGAATGCATTTGAGGGTTTTAGTAGCTGACCATTTCATTAAGAAAATTAATTTCAAAACATTCTGAGCTTTTATTCTATCAATTTATATAATAATTATAATTTTGTGGGATGAATAATTTTGGACACTAGGGCAAAGGAACATTCTAGATGGACTTTAGATGATAGATGGTGCGCGTGGGGTTGTGGGACTGTTGCTTCGCCTCCTAACCATCAAGCCCCGCGCTCCCTGTTTTCCCGCTCGCTTGGGACGATGCAGGACTTTATGTTAGTTCTGTGAATTTGTTGGCACATCAAGAAGATATCCTATATCTAATAATGAAGTTGATCATTTTCTTTATTCTTCCAAATTCTTCCTAGACAATATACTGGATATTGAAAGGAGAAATTAGCTATCGATCTAACCTGCGATCAGGCCAATTTTTTAAGACGAAGAGTAAATGAGAGCGCGGAAAAATTCGCCTGATCGCAGGTTACTATCGATCAAGAGAATTCATTTTGCAGCTGCCGCCGTCTCGTGAGAGTGTAGCTGCTGCAGTCAGCGTAGCCTGTTCCAGGCTCTCGGATAGTGGAGACGAAGCGAAAAAGAACGGCTGCGCGAAGGGAGTCTGGGAACCCTGCCCTGCTTCTCTCCCAGACTCCCTTCGCGCCGCCGTTCTTTTTCGCCTTGTCCCCACTATCCGAGAGCCTGGAACAGGCTACAGTTAGCGCTGACTGGTTATCGGAAATGAGACTGAAGAGCATGCAGCTAAAAATTAATTAGTAAGCGATGGAAATGTGAATGTAGGGTGACCCTGGGGAGCGGGCCAACTTTTTTCCACATAAACACTTTGCCTATTGTTGTTTCACCAACCAGGGACAAGTCGGGACACTGAAAGAGCATGCGCGAACTCGAGAGGGCCAAGTTTTGGCTCGGTCAACAGGGACAGCTATTTTCATATAAACGCTCGGTAAAAGATGGCTCGAGGAGGAGGGTAACCCTCCTACCAGGGACAACTTTTCTCCATGTAAATAGGTCCTGACTTCAATGGCTGCCATGCATACACGCCCAGTATACTCAGTGCGTTTTGTGGAGAACGTGAAACCCAACGGCGAAATTTTCAAGTTTCTATTTGGAATTGAAAGTTTTCTTTATATATTCAGCTAGAGACAGCTCGGACACAACCTCGTTTTCAGGGTCTACTCCGCCATCTTGAAGCGGAGTAGACCCTGGAACGAGGTTGGCTCGGACACCGATAGACAAACTGAATGAATCTGGATTATCGCGAGATTTTCAAGTAAAATATAAATTGATTTTTTTTAATCGACGTTGTCCTCGGCGTCGGCGTCGTGGCTGCTTGAACTCCATGATAGGACGGCAACGCCATAGCCTCCTACGCAGACGTTCTTTGGGCTCGTCACGCAATCTTTCCTCCCCACGTGGGGGAGGAAAGATTGCGTGACGGGCCCAAAGAGCGTCTGCGTAGGAGGCTAGCAACGCCATGGAAAACGTCACTTAATTAAAAAGTGAATTCACGTTCCTGTAAACTACCCTGTGATTATTCCAATTTGTCCAATGTGGCCGAACTGTCTTAAGGAGCTGAATTCGTAGGGACGTAGTTCAAGTCCAGATAGAGAAAGGAAAATTCGTGTGTTCACGCTCTCCATAATACCGTCTTTTATTTTGCAGAGGACGGCAAAGAAATGTACCAAAACTGTAAAACGCACGTGCAGAGCTATTGTACTACTAATTAAACCTATTCTCCTGTGACGTTCTCGTTGCCGTCGCCGTCGTGGTTGCTAATTAAGATCGTACTTATGACGTACGCAGGCCACGAATAGCAGCTTACGACAGTTCTAATGAACGGTTTTTAAAAGTATTTTCAGTGTAGAAGAAGAGCTTTTACTTCTGTATAGTTTGTCGTTTGAGATCTTCTTTCAGCTGTCAGTGGCTTATGAAGCTTGGGGGTTTTCCTGTTCTGGGCCACAAAGTGGTGCCAGGTATTCCTGCAAAGAAGGACCATTATCAAAATCAACTGAATTAACAACAATAACAACAACAGCAATAATAATTGCCATAAAACCTCTATTTTGTAGTTGATACAGTCGCGGGGAACAAGTGCCGCTTTTGGTAAATCTTCGTTGAAACACTCGGAAAGTTTCCGATTCGTATTATCCAATCTAAAAATTTGGCGAGCATCCACGAGTTAGACTGCAAAACAGTCGTATTTTTTTTGCGTTGGTCTGTCAAACAAATGCGTGCGGTCTTTGAACGAAAGGTCTGGAGTGAGTGAAACGGAGAGTGGAACTGGGGAGAGACGCTGAGTGTAAGGCTCGCGCGCTGAGGATCCACGCTTTCGGCGCTTTGCGCCTTGCGCCCAGCGATTTAGAGAAAAAAATGACTGTTTTGCAGTCTATAGCTATCCACGAGTATACTCCGAAAACAGCCAAGACAGCGGGGCGAAATTAGTACACGTCATGTTGCTTAGCACCTTCGGGGACAAAAACCATGAGCTCAGTCGAACTATATACGAATTTTACCTTCGCGCGCCATCAAGACCGCCAGCTACGCGCTACGCAGGCAATCATAGTCTCTTGACGCAGGCTATTGCCATCCTTGTTCCTGTTTGGTTTATTATCACCTCTTTGGTGTTTTCTACCTTTGTCAGCTATTATTTTAGGGGTCTCTTTGATTGTAAGATGACTGCACATCGCAAAAAAATACCTGTACGTATACGTATATCGTGACATATCTCCTTCAAAATGTCTGATAATTTAAAAATCTTTTTTGGTTACCTCTTTGTATGAGTCCCTGTCAAACAGCCAGAAGCTAAATCCTTGCCTGTTGATAATTTTCTTATCTTCCTCCAATAACTCGCAATCTTTCTTACCCTCCGGGTCTATGACAGTAGCCAGATTAAACGCGCGGCATCGAGGCTCACGTAAACAGAAGTCGCCGCACTGAGTGACGGTCACTGCCTTGTGATACACTATCACGTGACCGTATATAGCCTTGTCTGTGTTGTTACGTTGAATGATGGTAATAGTTTTACGAGAGCAAGCCTCCGGATGGGGGTTGGGTTGACCGGACCTGGTGTAGTCCACAACCCGTAAGCTAAAAAACAAAAATTAAAAAAATATAGCTACGATCGCACCTTTGCCACTCTAACGCACCCTCCCATTCAAAATCCTGTCTACGGGCCTGAGAGCCTGTCGGAATATCTAAAGCTGATGTTTGACTCAATAGCTAGAAAGCCACTTGGTCTACAGGTCCTCCCTCACTAGCCTGAGATCAGGCTCCTAGAAAGTCAGCGAGCGAGGCCTGGGGCGGGGGCGGCGTCCCCGCTCCCGCCCCAGGCCGCGCTCGGCTCACTTCGCTCGCTGACTTTCTAGGAGCCTGATCTCAGGCTACTCCCTCACCGCCAGTCCACCGCCAGCGAAACTGAGACTCGGTCCCAAGCCTCGTGAAAAAGGAAGAAAGGGAGAGAGAGAAAACTAGAGGAAATTTAAATTGCGTGCGAGCGATTACTAAGAATACAAATCTGGTGGATACTGAATTGGATTTCGGAATCTACCACTCATGCAGAATACAAATCAGTTCGCGCGCTTTGCGCAACCTCGTTCCCAGGGTCTCTCTTCTTCGCTTTTGGCGGGAAGAAGAGAGACCCTGGGAACGAGGCTGCTCTTTGCGTTGCTTGCCCGCTAAGTAAACAACATCGGTGGCAGAAGCATTTTTTTTTTCCGTTGAATGTATAATAAAACAATTCAGTTAGATTCGGTTTTTGTGATACCTAGAATAATCAAGGTCAGGCTTCGGCTGATAACTCTTACCTCGACCTTGATTATTCTGGATATCACAAAAACCTCATCCAATAATTGTTAATTATCTTACCTTGAAGTACTGACATGTTAAAACATCCATTCGGATCTTTACAGCATTCTTTGTCATTTGTACACACCAAGCTCCCTTTATAACCTTCGCAGAATACAGTGTCGTTGGGGAACACCCCGTCATAGCCATCACAATCTGCGGGAATAAGGGTATAAGGCCATCCCCATAAAATGTTTTGTTTCCCATCGCCCTCTCTCTCGTGAAAGTGGGTCGGTCGGTCGATAAAAAAAAAAACAAAGCCGAGAAACGAAATATTGACTAATTCCAAGCGAGCCTTGATTATATCTTCCCCGTGACCACCATTTTGAAACGAGCCGATATCGCTCTGAAAGGTGTTCGAAGACGTCATTACTGGGCTGATTTAGATGTCAGAATGATTTTAAGATATAAACAAAGCATTTTAAGTTTGGTAACACCCGAGAAAAGGTCGCAGACAATTAATTACTTTTTGAAAAAATTGGGTCAGTCGGGCTATGGGAAACAAAACATTTTATGGAATATCTCTTGTTTGCGATAATAGCCTTGCTTGCTTCCAGGACTTCTACGTTGATTTTCAAAGTGGAGCCCTGGGAAGAGGCTGCTTAGTTGAGTCTTCAGGCTGCTCTATTAGCCACCTTGTCTTTCATGCAACAACAACAACAACAACAACAACAACAATAAACTTTATTTGCATGACCATAAATCATTACAGTATTGCAAAAACGTAGAATAATACAGATAGAAAACCAGGGCCTGGGACCGAGAATCATGCTCTCACAACTTGCAAAGCGGTCAATTTCGTTTTGGTCAGCGGTGTTTTCTTAAAGGTCAAATGCAACAAAATTTTAGTAAGATTAGTTTTAAGTCGAAATAATAGGGAATATTATGAATAATCATATTCTTAAGTTTGAAACGATTTGGACAAAACGTCGTCGAGATATTCGACTTTGAAAACCGCCTTTTTTTTCGCTTCCACAAACGGAAGGGTTCGGGCAAACTTCGGAAAATTGTCGGAAATGGGAAGCTCACCACATATGACGTCACATACACGCGCGAGTCCACGAGAAGAGCGAGAATTACAAAATTCTGCAGTTTCAAAACATCAACAAGTATGGTGTTTTGTGCTACTTTTAACTGTAGTAACTGTTCAAAATCAGGCGTAAGCTTTTTTACATTCCCTAAAGACGAGAAGAGATGCAAGGAATGGGTGAGATTAATGAAAAGGAAAGATTTCACGCCAACTGAAGCATCTCGTCTTTGCTCCGTGCATTTCTCCCCTGAAAGCTTCGAGCATAATCTTGAGTTATTAGGGCACACTTGGGATCTCAGTTCAAGCCACGAAGACTTCGACTGAAAGCTGATGCTTTACCGACCATTTTCAACTATGGAATAAAGCGAAGTATTGACCAAGAATGTCCTTCAAAAAGCACGACGAACACGGAATGCGGTCGTTCACGACGTTGAGCCTTTGCGAAACGCAGAAAGCTAAAGGTATAAAGTCGCAAACTTTCTTGTATCAGGTTTGATTTGACAGATCCACAAACTACTTTTCTAATCTGAGCCTACAATAAAAAGGCCGGCAAATAACGTTTTTATTTGTTTCCTAACTTGCATGGTTCTGTGATGCTAGAAATCTTGAAAATCTGTTTCGCAAGGTCGCTATAAACACTACCGAAATTAATAAAACTTAAGTTAATGAATCCAAATAACAAGAAACTCGGACGATTAATTTCTTATACCGAAATATGTCATTACAGAAAGGTACGTAGCTGCGAAGAACAGACGATGGAGAAACTAAAAGCAGCTGAAATGAGAAGCTATTTCAATTAACACAAAAACCATTCAAAGTCGCAACCGGCAAATTTTAGGACAATCTTCATTCTTCAATACTCTTGAAAGCATTTTTCGAGTAAAACTGTTTCCTAAGTTTTCTACAATTTCATTTCCCATGTTAATCTAATTTTTGCATTCGGTCGGGTGGCAATTTACAATTTTCATTTTATGCCTCGCCAAACTCAATTCAAGCTTGCATTCAATTTCAACGTACGGCGCAACTATAAATTTATACTAACTTGCCGAGAATTATTTTTCTGCCGGACTACCGGTATCACTAGGTTCTTTCTTGATGAAACTTAACGGAAGGTTTGTTTAGTAAAAAGGAGAAACGAAAAGCAAATGATTAAAACTAAGGAATTGAGTCTAAACACGGAGATTGTAATTTAAAAACCGTAAGCTAGCTAGCGCGGGCGGTGAAACTCAGGATTTCCAAAACAACAACAAACCCACATTATCTCGGTTAAAATCAAATGAGCACTCGCCTTTTTGAAGAAATGCAAGTTCTTTAATTCCACTGCGTAGTTCTCCATTCACGTGTCAATGATAAGAGAGCAATATAATGTGAGAAATTCAGTAAAAGCTTCTTCGCATCGACCTTCACTCGTTGCTGAAAACACGCGCGAAAACACGCGCGTGAAAACAAGCTCACCACATATGACATCACAAAAACAGCAAATTCGTTTCCATTCCAAGCGCGGGTCATTCCTGGTTCGTTTTCGTTAAGCCGTCGGAAATTCTCGGAAATTATCGAATTTCGTGCCTCATAAGCGCCACAAATCGCCCAAAACCAGCTTTTGAGGGTTGAGTATGATTGATGCTAGTATAAAGAACAGTTTTCGCGACAAAAAAAAAAATGCCAAATTTCGTTGCATTTGACCTTTAAGGCTTCTTTTCGCGCGCAGAATTCCTTAAAAAATTAATTAACATTCCTATAAACTATTTCGAGATTATTTCTAACACGTTCAATTTGTCCAATGTGACCGAACTTTCCAGGAGCTGAATTCGTGAGTTCAAGTCCAGACAGAAAAAGGAAAATTAACCTTCGCGTGTTGACGTAACGTTTCTCCATAATACCGTGAATTTGGACATTTGATTTTTTTTGTTTTGCATACGAAGGCAAAGAATGTAAATTCAAAACGTACGTGCGTTTTGTTTTGCATGGGACGGCAAAGAAATATGCAAAACACACGTGCAGAATATTTTTATTACTAATTAAACCTATTGTTTTGTGACGTTCTTGTTGTCGTCGCGGGTCGTGGTTGCGTCTTAAAAAACGAAAAACTTGAGGAAGAAGTTTATCTGGTTTAAGGATCACAAAGTGAAAAAATACAAAAATCATTCATACATCAGTACGCACTTCCATCGCCTCATCTGCCACCATGTTTTTTCTTTTATAGCTTTCCTTCTGGCTTTACACAACTTCTACGCACGGCTGATTATGAATCCGCTGGCTAAAGTTTGTGATGATTGCTTTGCAAGTTATGAGAGCATGGTTGACTGTATGGGAAGTAGCTACCCCCCCACCCCCCCCCCCCATCCCCCTGTAGAAACGAACTGAACTTAAAATAGAAATTTTAAAAAAACATACAATGGAAAAGAGAATTTACACGTACCTAGACTGATATCAATTTGTTTCGCAGATTAATACAGGAGCCGAAACTAACTTTACCAACTGTATGTTACCAACATGCAGTGTAAACCTCTTCTGATCCGGGGGGGGGGGGGTACTCGCTATAATGGACTATACGGTGAGGCTCCGCCCGAAAGGGGTCCTTTTTTAGGCTCGAGGTATATGAAAGGGTAGGGATTTCACGAGTTGAAGTATAGAAAAGGGTGGGGATCTCACGAGTTGAAGTATAGAAAGGGTAGGGAAAACTGTCATTTGGTGTTTAAAAGGGCCTTTCAAAATATCCCGAACAAAATTCATCCAATATTTTAAGGTGCTACTCAAGCGAAAAGTTAAGTAAAAGTCGTAAAAGGAATGCAGTGTTTCGACTGTAGGTATGTGAAAGGGGTACCATTTTCTATGGAAGGTATATTAAATGGTTACCTTTTCAGTCAAAAATGGTATATGAAAGATGAAAGGGTAAGGGCTTGGACCTCGGGGCGAAGCCTCCTTGTATAAAACTTTGTTCAGTTACCCCACCCCCCCCACCCCCCCACCCCCTGGCTTCTGATGATAAGACCCCTCCATAGTTTCAATTTTTTTAATAAGCTAGGCCCCCTCTCTATAAAGATCATTCCCCTCTTCCCAAATTACTTTGCAGTAGTGCATGTCTTTAGACAGGAGCTGAGCCCATCTCCTTTCGCAAGCAGTACTAGCTACAGAAGTGCTGAGTTGAGGAACATTGAACTGGACTGCAATGTTTGGACTGGGATTGAAGCCCACGCGGTCTTACCTGGAACCGAGGCTGCCATTCATGATGCCAGGACAGAGACAGGAGGCAAATGAAACTCAGCATATTCCTGTGATGTCTTCACCTGTGAATACGGTGAGAGCAAAATTTAGTTCGATCGAACTCTGGAAATTTTCAAACTAACTTTTCCATGCAGATTTGGTAAATTTTCGTGATCGACCTTTCGTGGCAAAAATCCACCATGTTGAAACGATCGTGGCGCATATTGTGAGGGAGATATGAACTTCTTACCTGCGTAATTAAAAGCACCTGGTTCCCTCTCCTTCCTTTGTTCCTTTGTGGCTCCTCGAGCACGGGATAGGGATATCATACGGGGAATGGGAAGGGGGACATTTATTAATTTGATATTCCCTTCCCCAATATTGAGCGGCGATGTGATTGTTTTTAATACAGTGGAACCCCGATACCCGGCCCCCGATATAACGAACCCCGATTATAACGAACCCCGATATAACGAACCCCGATATAACGAACCCCTTTATAACGAACCCCGATATAACGAACCCCTTTATAACGAACCCGATATAACGAACCCCTTTATAAACGAACCCCGATTATAACGAGCCCCGATATAAACGAACCCCGATATAACGAACCCCGATTATAACGAACCCCGATATAACGAACCCCGATATAACGAACCCCGATATAAACGAACCCGATATAACGAACCCCGATATAACGAACCCCGATGTAACGAACCCCGATATAACGAACCCCTTTATAACGAAGTCCCCCGCTATATTAAACGAACTCAGAGGAAATTAAGGCATGGGCCTAAATCTGTTCCATAAAAAGTATGAGGGGGTTGGTCTAACTTTTTAAGCATTTCACATAGCACGGAATACCTTGGCATATTAATAACAGCAATAAGTTATAGAACCTTAATGTGTGTTTAAGGTCGTATATTGTCACGTGACCTGTCGGGGCTGATTTTTAGCTCAAAATTCAATGAAAAATTAAGGCACAGATCTTTTGTTTTACCATTTTGATTATCTGGCAGCAGTGAAATTAAATGTCAATTGGTATAAACTATTGCCCATTTTTGTTTCAAGAGATTTTTCGATTTTTGTGCCGTAACTGGTCGCGTTGGACCTAAATTTTGCATATGTCATCCATGTCAATAATGACGAGATTTTACAAACTTATTATTAGTCTGCCAAGTTTAGATTGTTAGGATTAAAGCCATTCAGAACATAGACCCCACCTTAACTTTTTTAGAGCAAAATGGGAAGGCTCCATGCCTTAATCTTCTTGAGACGATATTCTTCAGCCTGGTCAAATAAAGTTACAGTAAAATGTATGGAACAGAAACCCCGATATAACGAACTCCTCGTTATAGCAAATACATTTTCTCGGTCCCTTGGCACTTCGTTAAATCGGCTTCCACTGTACGTTCTGTGATTGCGAAATCGTAAACGATATAAACCCGGGGGGGGGGGGGGGGCTACTGGGGATGTGCCACTGGATGGGGTCTTACGTTTTCACGACTGGATTGACCATAATAAATGGGGTCGCAATTTTAACAGAGTGACTAGAATGGGGTCACATTTTCAACACGACTGCCTCACTGGAAATTGAAAGAGCTTCGAAACAGCTCGAACGGACTGAAATGCATCTCTGTTTTGGAAATGACTGCTAATTATCTCAGCATTTTTAGGCAGACCTAGTTAAAAGGTAGATGCATAAAACAGAAAGTGACTAAGTTGGGATCGCGTTTGCGAAACAAAAGGGAATTGAATCTGAGGACATTGGCCTTTAAACGGGCAACGGGCCAGCGAGTACACAACTTATTCAAATCTAAGCAAATTCTGTGAAACTTCAATCAACTTTGGCAGCATAACTGAATCGGAGTTTACTCAGTTTCACGGAGTAATTAAACTTTGCTGTGTTTCTGGGACTACTCGAATGTCAAAAGAGACATGAAAATTAAGCCATAAATATTAAGTATGCATATATACTCAAACAGATGGGATATGATGAGAAATACAGAGAAATTTGAATATAAATACAGATTAAACTTTATTCGAGAGGAAACAATCTCACTGAACGAAATCTATAAAGTTGAATGAGGCAATGTATACCAAAACGAAGTTAATAAAAAAATATTGCTCATCGCCATAGTCCATCCATCGACAAAGAATATTATTTCGCTCTAAACATTTCACAATTAGACGAGCCTGGGTTTTTTGCTCATGAAACACCAGCCGGTGCATGTTTAAATTCAGCGAGATTAAAAATTTCCGAGTCGTTGATTCTTCAAACAAGTTGATGTGATGTCAACATGCAAATTCTCCTTTCTGGTCTTCATACATCTCTTATAGTAGAAGTTTGGGAGAATTTGTTAGTTTCGAGACAGTTTTCTTCAGTTTTCCTGTGAGTTGTATTCTTGATTTTATTAATAGTTATGCGAAAAAATCGGTAAAACTGAATGCTGGGTTTAAACGGAGAATCAGCAGATTTTCATGATCATACTTTTTTTAGCTCTAGACTTGCCACAAGTCGTCTTCTTTGAGCGAAATATTGGAAAGGGCTTTTAGAAAGTCTAACTAGCTCAAGCCTAAATTACCTTATTATAGGAAATTAACGCTCAATGCAATCTCGTTCCCAGAGGCCGCGATCCTTTTGGTCAGCACCAAGGAATCTTGGGCGTTCGGTCACCGCTGACCGAAACGCGCTGGCTCTGGGGACGAGATTGCGCTCAATGAAATTAACGCGAATTTTTAAAAATTCGCGTTAATTTATTTCGCGTTAATTTTTGTGGGCGTTAATTTCCGCGACATTAATTAAGTGGAACATTAATTTCCGCGACCTTGATTCCCATTATTATAAATCTAAATTCTGGATCCTGTACAGAAAATAATTTATAGTTGACACCTAGGAAACAATAGCTTTCTCTTTTCTGCGCACTGTATTTCAATCTTTTACAATATTTCCAGTTCACCCTCACTTTCAGAAGAGCAGTTTCTCGACATCTGAGTTCTTGTATTTCGGCCAAAATAGCGTTGTTTCTTTGTGCGAATCGCGTTTAAAATTTCCTTCATTTTGAAATTTTACCTCCCTCCTCTTTCGCGTTAATTTCCTTTATTTGGAAGTAATTTTCCCTCCAATTCGCGTTAATTTAAGTCGCGTTAATTTCCTATAATAAGGTAGGCCAAGTTTCCTTTCCAAAGACGGTATATATTTTCAAGGTTTTTACGTCTTCAGCTAAAAGAAAAAAGAATATATTCACTTAATTTCTGTTCATCTTTTCTTTATCTTGCCCGTAAAGAACTTGCAAGTGAGTTATTGATCAGAAAAGTATATTATACATTGGTAGTACCAGGCTAATTTTTTTCGGCGTTATCAATTTGTTCTAAACAAAAATAAACATGGAAAAAGCTGCAGGTTTACATCTTAATAATCAGCTATAAAGCATGCAATATGGTTTTCCGCGTTTTATACGTCTTATACGTTTTATAACTCGATAATCACTAACCTTAGTCAATTCGTGCTGGAAAATGCAACGGTTTTCGAAGTCAATGTTATAACTAACTAATTTCGAGCGATTTTTCACTTTGATTTTTTCCACCGCCTTTCTCAGTCCAAGCTCTATACGATACTGTATGAACACACTCAATCATTATCAATACTATAATATTATTCCGAAGATGTTCCTTTATGAAACGAGGAAAGGGTTTTCATAAAATGACGGATGTTCAACATAACCGATTGGTCTGTGACAGCGTGACGTCACTGCATTTGTCTGTCACTGTGACATGTGTCAACGCTATGGTCAACAATTGGATTTTGATGTTCGGTAAATTAATAATATTTGAGATGAAACTTCAAATAAGTTTTTTTCTTTAATTAAAATGATATGAAACGTGAGTAATTCGGGTTTCTGTTGACTTGAAATGGCCATCAACCATGGCTATCAAAAGAAACGTTTTGCATAACTTGAAAAGAACGCCATTTTAATTATTTTCGGAGATTTAAAATACTGGTTTTCTGGATAGTTACTTTGTAGAACCATAGTTAATAGAGGGAAATGGTTATGAAGCCCGGCAAAGTTCTTTGTTATATGTCTTTGTTCGCTATTTTGGGGGTTGACCGTGCACAAAACCTGACAAAATGCAATAGGTGGTTACGTGTGCTCAAGCAACTAACCAATAGAAACGTTGCGATTACGTAATTCATGCATAGTGTAAACAAAAAACGATGTGCACGGTCATGGACCTTCCAACATAAATCTTGGCGTCTTTGTTTGCTCCTTTGAAGTTTTCCGGGCTTCATAAACATTTCCCTCTATTAACTATGGTAGAACGCATCGATCTAACTAGGAAACTTAGCTAGACTTCGTGCAAGGCTTTTAAACTCTTCAATTTGTCTGTCGTGCAAGTTTATATTTGTCAGACAATTCACACGCGCTTCACCCTTCTTGAGATAAAAAAGACAAAAACCTGACTGCAAGAAGTGTGTTGTAAGGCGTCAAACCTGTCACGATTGGTTATCGCCCGATTTATTACGCACGTACGTGAAATACGGACAAATATACGCCTTGAAGCCGAGATATAAGAACCAGTTTTAATAAAATTTAAGGCTATCTATTGTTATAAGTTACGCTATCTGATATAATTTACGCAAACCTCACTGATGATAAAATAAAAAGTAAATATAAGGCACGTAAGTTTGTTTTAATGCTCTCTTGAGTTTTAAGACTGAAAAGTCACCCTCCGGAGACGAGTATTTTTTTTATGAAATATATATATCAGATCATCTGACCAAGGTCACAAAGTAATCACGTCCGAAACGATTCAAGTTGCTGTCAGTGGCAGACAAGAATATGGCGAAAGGAAAAAAACAAGTGTCTTACAAGATAGATCTTCGTATAAATAGCCGAAGAGTTTCCGATTATAATAATATCCAATCAGAAAAGAGAACGAGCACTCGCGAACTGCCGCTCGTAAAAAACTATCACGTCAGCTTGTGATACGTCATGTTACTTGGCAACCGCTCAATCGGACAACGAGGCCGGGCTCCTCAGTAAATCTTTCTACAAAATCTTACAAGGTAAATTCTTGTCAAAAAAAATAAAATAAAAAGGTTACAGATTACAGGTATGTATGTACAGTCGAACTTCCACCGAGCGGCCACCTCGTTCCGACCGTGCGCCAATCCATACTCTTTATTCTTATTGAAACCTCCCCTGACGACCCCTGACTCGTCCACAGTCGCCTCTCATGAGAAACTTGTTAGACGCAGTGGATGATGGGAAGTTCTTTGCTCCTTCCCATCATCCCTCGCGTCTAACAACCGCGGTCAAATGCTAACATGCGTAAAGGCGCGCGTACATTCTGGTCGCCCGCGCGCAAATTTCCCGCACAAAATTTTAAAGAAAACCATTGCAATACCGGTGTCACGCAAAGTTTGCGAGAAAAATCGAAACCTTGGTAATAATTTGTGAAAGGAAACAAAAGTAAGTAAAAGGAGAAGTTTAGACTTTTCAAACAAAAAGTTCAGTATATTTCCAGCATTCTGTTGATTTGCCTTTTTTATGGACGTTTACCAAAAAAATTTCTAAGACGTATTTAAAACACGGTGTCAGTGTTGACGACGTCTGTCGGCGTAGTATTTTTGCTTGCTGATATCAAGTCAGACGTTTGACCGCGGCGGAGGCCAAAAGTGGAATTTATAGTTAGACTAAACGGTATTTTAGGGTTTGTGCTCTTTTTCATTGAAATTCAGGTAGAATCCCCCTTAAATTGATCGAGTGAAACTGACATCGTTATCCACAATCCGCCGATATAGGCTTTGCATTGCTTCTAAGCACCGCACTTACTGCCTCGTCCCCAGTCGCTCGCAAGCACACACAGCGCGGCGGGGATTGAGAAGAGGGGGCGCGGGGAATTCGCCTTCCGATTTTTCTCCTTCCCATCATCCCCCGCTCTCGCGCTTCCCGCTCGTTCCAAGCTCCCTCGCGCTTCGCGCTCCCGCGAAAAGCCTGCGGAGGAGGCAGCCGCACTTATTCATTTTCATTTCAATGAAAACGAAGACTGTTTTTGTAAACGTATTTTAAAGAAATGTTTTTCTTTCTCTCGACTGTCAATTTCCGTATGACTTTTACCGGTCTGTACGATCAAAAACGCAGGTTAGAGTATAAAGCGCAGTGAGTGGACAGAGTTGTCACGTGAAATTAACGTTTAATTTTGTTTTTGAAAACCTTCGTTTCAACTGTCCTCCTCGGTAGACGACAAACTCTCCGTTGGTTAGAACCTCACTGACTCGTAAAAATATACCCAGCCGTATAGAACAGTAGCTCCTAGAAAAAGTATAGTTTTCACAAAAAAACACGGGAAATGATAACTAGTTAATTTTTAATCCTACAATGACGGTAGTTAATCCCTTGTGAAAATAGAAAAAGGTATTAGGCTATCCCTGACATTTTCACGGATGGCGCATCTTGAAAAAATTGGCCAATTTTTTCAAGTTCGCCGTTCGCAATCCGTCTTAATCTTCGCCATCCTCAACCATCCTTGTTCCTGTTTGGTTTATTATCACCTCTTTGGTGTTTTTCTACCTTAGTGAACTATTATTTTGAGGCTTTCTTCAATCTGTAGGTGATTTTGCTCTTCGCAGAAATTACAAAATTTCGTGACGCAGCCGGCTAATTGAGACAAGACACCACATGACATCTTCCGATATTTCAATATTCAAAATTTTCACAATGCAATGTTTATTTAGTCTTTGTATATTTATACACTACAGATTGATTTGTTTGAAGAAAATTCCGCTGTCACTAACAATCATACTCACTGAACGGTTTTACATAATTTTTAGAAAAATTTAAAGGCCTGAGAAGCCAGCTTAACGCAAAAAGCCAGATACATTTCATAATCTATGAAGTTCGGAGCATTTTTGTTCATAGATGAGCTGTGTTTAAGTTCGAGACGAAAGTTTAAGCTTGTAAAGGCTGTAAAAGGCGTCTGTTTATAAACTCCAGTAAGATGGCTCAGTTATCTGCTCGTCTGTGAAGAGACTGCATGGTCTCATCTGCAACTGAAAACACAAATTGTCCACACGTTTCAGTTGCGAAATGGCCCGTAGCATAAATTGTCACAGTTTACTCTGAAGGCTAGTTCAGCGAACGAATCAGCGGCAACCTCGAAGTCAATCAGTTTCACAGGCTTAAATCATCGGATTAATGGACAGATCAATTGCTAAATCAAACTATCTTTGTACAGAAATGGCCGGAAGCGAACACAGTCAGTAAAGTTCGATTAAGAAACCCTCCACACAAATCGATGATAGAAACCATTGATGTACGTAAACTGCACCGCGAGACACCCCATTCGACAGGCCTGATTCCAATGACTAGAAATCAACGACTGAGTGATGCTTTGAAGTCGCTCGGGATCCAGCCCTGGTGTTAGAAGCTTCTTGGACCAAGCGTTTACCAAATTAAACGCGTCTTCTTCACCAAGAGAGGTAGAAATCTCGACCAGTCTATCTGGACCAGGAATATTATCATACCAACGAGATAACATCCATTCACCGTAGTGTTTCTCGAGCGTAAAACGAGACATCGCGAAATGAAACTCTAAAGAACTTCACAAGCTGTTCGGCTGTAACTATACACAGCTGACTACAAGCGCGCGTTCGTTTTAAGTACGCGGGAAATATTTTTATTCCGAATACACTCAAGTTCGGTTATTTTCCGGCGGTTTGTCATCGATTTTTTTTACTTTCACAGCCAACAATAAGCTATCTTCCGAATCGGTATCGATTAGGAGGCTAAAATAATGTCTGACGCACGGAAATTATCGATTCTCCGGCAGTGTACGAAAGAGCGCGTTTTGTTTGCTTGGAGATACATAAATTATGTATTTATGAGCGTCGTTGACTACTGAACAATTTCCTTCAAAAACGCTGTTTGGTTTATTATCACCTCTTCGGTGTTTTTCTACCTTAGTAAACTGTTATTTTGAGGTTTCCTTCGATTTGAAGGTAATTTTGTTTGAAACGCAAAAAAAATGATCTTGTTTTCAACCAAGAGAATTCTCTTGTTTCAACCAACTCTCTCCTTGCAGACACCCCATTATTGCGCACACAATCCAGCCCTAGAGCCCTCCACCCGGCGAAAGCTATAGAGGTTTGACTGCCCGCGGAAGGTGTCCGCTATAACGAGAGGTGACTGTTTCGTGTTTTAGAGACGAGACAGTCGTCAAAATAGGTCCCCAATGCGCACATGTGTGTTCTTAGGCAGTCATAAAAAAAATACAATGAACAGCACGATTTCCACGACATTTATTTTCATCACAATTGCAAACGTGGTGCGAATAATTTACATGTACTGTACAGTGTATTAAAAGAACTAGAGCTTAAATATTGTCAAAACTAAAATCATAGGGTATATATAATTTCCACTCATATTTGCCGCCGTTACTATTATGGCACAGTCGCTACTAATTTATCGTACAAGTTTACCAGACTAAATTTCATATTTCGTTAAATCTACCCCCACCCCCACCCCCAAAGGATATTTATTTCCCAGAAGATATTCGAATGAGAGAGATGACTATCTGATATTGTGCAAAAAGTGCAATTAAATTCGAATACAATTTCAATTTAAAAACCGCCTAATAGTTGCAGTATGTCCACGTTGCATTGACTATACTGATAGACAAAGACGCATCGGATTTGTTGCAGTCAATGGACTAATTAATACAATTTGCTTCCCTCGACGACCACGCGTTACCTGGTCTCCTTCACAACCGTCACGCAATGCTTCTCCATTGGGGTTGCGTGACGACCCAAATAAGACTACGCGTTACCCTGCGTTTTTTCCATTTGCTGTTGTGTGACATGTTGTGTGACAGCGAGGATAAAGGAAACGGACGGCGATAAAATTTGTTTGCCCAAAAATTTTAACCAAACTTCGGTCCCAAATGTGTTGTGAGTGACTGAGACACCTTTTGTGGGACATTCAACCAGAATTGTACAATAAAACTAAGATCGTGTTCTGTTAGGGAGGATCAACCGTTTTTTCGGTTGGTTGAGTTGATTTTTCTGGCGTTCTATTGAGAAAACACCTTAAATTTTAACTCGTGAACGAGAAGAAATAAACGCGTTAATTGCATTGAGTGGGGAAATTTTCACTCGCTCGATCGATCGATGTAAACATCGTATTTGGTTGGGTTTCGTTGATTTACTTTTTCAACCGACCATAAGCTTGGTTGAAAACGATGCGTCTAGTACTAAAGACCGCTAACATTTATGTTTGAACCTTGGGTCAGACAAATTCAACCGAAAAAAGTGTTCTATTGGGACGTTTCAATCAAACTCAACCAAGGGTCGAATCCCAATAAAAAACGACGTAACAGTTTACAACTTCCTATGACGAAATGAATCTAGCATTTCACTAATTATTGATCAAACTAGAACTCTCGTTCACTACATTATAAAAAGAAAACTCGCAAGTCGCGTTGCAGGAGTTACTTTCCTCGTCGTGAAAAAAAAAAAAGAAATATTGTAAAAAAATTCACTGTCTATAACAGGTTACAGTCGGGGGAACAAGTACCAGTTCGAAATCCCGCCCGCCTCCGAGACGGGACTGAGCCCGCAGTTTTCGAGCCCGAAGTTGCCAAGCAACATGACGTATGCATATTACGCTATGCTGACGTGATTGATTGCTTTCGGAGTACTCGTGAGTGCTCGCGCTAGTTTTTGATTGGATAATAAGAATCGGAAACTCTTCGAGTGCTTCGACGAAGATTTGCCAAAACCGGCACTTGTTCCGCCGACTGGTTACGAAGTTCAACTACTGTACAAGTTGACAGTCCAGTAACTAGAGTAGGTTACGGGGTCTGACTACTGCACTGTACAAGTTGATTACTCAGTGTTGAGTGCCAAAGTAAGGATTCACAAACGAGAATCCACGAAATTGCCCTGGTCCATGGATTGAAGCAGATCTTTATCTGTTGGTGTGAACTGGGGAATCTCCATCGTGAAATCAGGATCGAAGTTCTTGGTATCGTGATCTGACGCCTGAAACATAGAAGGAAAGGTACGCGAGTGTCAGAAAGGAAGCTAAAAAACAGGAGGAAAGATGAACTGAGGGTGGAACCCATTTTGGACGTGGCTAAAAAGACAACAATAAAAGAGCCACACAATTATAGAAGGAAGGTATGCGAGTGTCAGAAAGGAAGCTAAAGAACAGGAGGAAAGATGAACTGAGGTGGAACCCATTTTGGACGTGGCTAAAATGACAACAATAAAAGAGCCACACAATTATAGAAGGAAGGTATGCGAGTGTCGGAAAGGAAGCTAAAGAACAGGAGGAAAGATGAACTGAGGGTGGAACCATTTTGGACGTGGCTAAATGACAACATAAAAGAGCCACACAATTATAGAAGGAAGGTATGTCGAGTGTCAGAAAGGAATCTAAAATTTACAGGAGGAAAGATGAACTGAGAGTAAATCCATTTTATACGTGGCTAAATGACAACAATAAAAGAGCACACAATTATAGAAGGAAGCGTATGCGAGTGTCAGAAAGGAAGCTAGAACAGGAGGAAAGATGAACTGAGGGCGGAACCCATTTTGGACGTGGCTAAAATGACAACAATAAAAGAGCCACACAATTATTGTTGAGAAAGATGTTACTTCAGTCGAACCCATGACCTTCTGCACACCGGTCGGATGCTCTACCACTGAGCTACAGGAGACTCGTGGGAGCATAGGCCATATACTGTAACAGGTTGAAATGTGACAAAACATCCCGCATACTGCATGGGTTGACTGCATTTTTTCAAGATTCAACATTACATTATAATGCACGATCACGAAAGCAGGGTTGCTGAGACAACTCAATAGACGCACAGACGTTTTTGAGCCACGGACGGCAACCGGAAGGCGAATGTTCCTGTTTTTGGCGCGCTTTTACCTCCACCAATGAGTTGGACAGCTTTCGTTTAGCATTTACAACATGATGTTACGGACAAAACGTCGAAAATACGCGCCAAAGAAGAGAACGTTCGACTTCCGGTTGCCGT
>MU825447.1:222130-427993 GCA_029204205.1 Desmophyllum pertusum | reverse complement strand
CACGTCCATCTGCTTGATAATCAATGTGTCTCCAAGATATTCCTTTCCTTCTTCCTCCAGTTGTCCTTTCTTCGCCAGATTTCTCATGGTGGCGTAAACCTTGAAGCGTTTCTCAGCATCTTTAGCGAGAAACACAGCTGTAGCGAGTCCTATACCGCTAGAACAAACCAGAGATTAGCACGATTTGGGGAGCCATGATAACCCGGGTCAGTTTCCTCGTTTGCCAACCACGACTATCGCGTTACCATTCTCGTCCCCAGAGCTACGCGGTATTTTTTAAATGTTGTGACCAGTAGCTCTGGGGACAGTAAAAAATACGAATTTTTGGATTGGCTGATGAAAACTGCATGCGTAATGAGGAAAAAAATAACACACTAGTGCGCACGGCATTCTGCTTCCGGTTTCCTCGAAAAATGGCGCCCGCGTATATCTAGGCTGCGATCGCGGCGCGAGCAGGCTCACAATGTATCGATCGCTGGCGATCGCTTGTTTTGTTCTTGCACACCATTTTGTTGCTTGGCTCATAGTCCCTACTATGCTTGGCTGTAGCAAAGAAGCAGAGGGTATTTGTTTAAAATTCGAACGTTATAAACCACGATGAGCCAATTCTGACAGTTCTGCCCAGACGATGCATTCCCAAGGAAATTTGTCTTCGCTACAAGACCTTACAAAGTTGGACAGTCTTTGCGGTAGAAATACGAATACAAGATCAAGAAATTCGTCAACATTTGACTGTACACAATGTATCACGTCCCTAAAAAGCCGATCCTTTTTTCTGCTATTTGACTGCGTTTTAAGGTACTCTGTTTATGCTAGAATTGAGTCTTGTTGGGAAAATGTTCTCTGTTGTTCAGTTTGGTCTTGGTGGAATTTGAACAAAAATGGTATGTAACCTATTAACATACAGTTCACTGTGATTTATATTGCCATTTATATTAGTACACGCAGAATAATAATGTCCAGCCCTTGGCACTGCTTATTTTCAAATAGAACATTGTTTATATAATCTTAGTTGCCATTTCCTTTATTCCTATGATTTTTCTCTCTCTTCCCAGAGGAAATTAGATCCTGATCAGTATAAGAAGTTCTAAATGTCACCTCTTATAGTTCAGTGAAATACTAATGTTTAACATGTCTGACCATTCATTTGTTATACAGGGGTGGGCTGGAGGAAAATGTAACAAATTATACCCAAAAAAATTTCCCTGCCCCCCTTGAATTTTAAATCTTTTTTTCAAGACCCCCCAATCATCTTGAGTTATACAGTGAACTCTCTCAAAGCGCACACCACTATAAGGTGGACACCTCTCAAAGGCAGACATGGCTGGCTGGCTTATCCTGGCCGAATTTAACTTGTCTGTCTCAACTGAATTCTCTGTAAGGTGGACACCTCTCTTAGGCAGACTAGAGCTGGTCCCGAGGGTGTCTGCCTTAGGGCCTGTTTACATGGATGAAATGAATGTTTTATTTCCATTAACCGTCTTACTGCAACAAAGTGTTATTTCTGTCGAATGAGCTTGTGAAGAAGACTGAAATAAATATTTTGTCGGCACGAAACACAACATGGCCTGGGTTCCAGGCCGGGGAATCATGAGTAGTTACGTAAGCGTATATAATGTTGGGTATTGCACGTGATGGTCATCTAGGCCTCGGAACCAACCGAGTTATAAGGGCCTGTTTACATGGAGGGAGGGTGACCCGGGTACCCGGGTCACCCTCCCAGCCGGGCTAAAATATAGCCCGCCTTTACATGGGCGGGCTATTAGGGCGGGCTATCATATAGGCGAGCTATCTTTTTTGGCGGGCTCTTGTTTTGGCGGGCTCATGTTTTGGCGGACTTTTTTTATTGCAACGGCGCGATTTATTAAGCACTACATAACAAACATGGCAGCAAGAATAAAGGCTATAGCGGCGATTTTGCTGTTTTTATCGCTTGTTCCGCCATTATCGTGGGTTTTCCAAGTCAACAGAGATAGCCCGCCTAGGAGGGTGACCCGGGTTTGACCGTTTACATGCAGAAAAGATAGCCCGCCTAGGCGGGTGACCTGGGTTTGACCGTTTACATGCAGAAAAGATAGCCCGCCTAGCCGGGTGACCCTGGCAAGCAGACAGGGTGACCCAGGTAGGCGGGTGACCCTGTCTGTCATGTAAACACTTCAGTGTGCTTTGTAAAGAAATGTATGAAAAGTTGGCCCTCCCAGGGTAGGAGGGTGACCCGGGTACCCGGGTCACCCTCCCTCCATGTAAACAGGCCCTTAGAGATAGTTCACCATATTTGAGAACTGCCTACCCCCTCTTTCGCACCTTCCCCACAATCTAAAACCCAGAAAAAACCCCAGTGATTTTAGTGAAGAATGACAGTTTAAAGCCCAGGGGGTTTGTGGTGACTTTTTGGGGGTGAAAGATTTTGGTAAGAACCTTTTTTGGGGAGGGGAGATTACAAAAAGAGTAACCCAGGGTTCTCATATCGAGAGTTCTGTTTGTTGTTTCCCTGAACAAAAATGTATTGCTCCCCAATTTCAAAGAATGACTGCAGTCTGACATACATATGCTTGACGAATAAAGAAGGGTGGACCCAAAAACTGTCTGAAATTCTATTTATTTTTTTTTTTAAATTCCTTTGATGAATTATTAATGAGTTTGAGAATTTCATTCTCAACAACATAATTATTTTCAACAACATAATATACAACATTTGTTCTAAAAAGTAAGCAACTGGCATATTTTAATCATGATTCATATTATAATAATCAATCATGTTCTTGCATAGAGTGTAACATTAAAAGACTGTTTTTGTTGTTGTCATCTTTACTTGTATATTTATCTCCGCCACTTGCTTCCTCCAATCCCCTGGAGGGAGGGTACTCAACGAAAATTTGGGTGGGGGTGTGTGGCACGCTTCTTCAAACCCTTACCCTATTTCAGACCAAAATATGTGATTTTCCTTACCCTATTTCAGACCTGACCCTTAAAATTGCCCTCTTTAAGAGCCAAAATCTATACCCTATATTTTCAGACAAGTAGGAAAATATATCCATTATTTGAGACCAAAATGTTCAAAATCTATACCCATTTTCTGGACCAAAACGGCTCAAAAACCATACCCTTTGGCACTGCACATACCTATATAGCTTATATAGGAGAGTTCCCCCCACCCCGGGCTCCAATCACTTCACTTACAAACCTGTTTGCAGTCTGCAGTGTTTGTGAAGTACAAAACTGGACAGGACTTACCAGTACCTACCACCTGCAATATTGTGTAGCATTCTGTCACATAATAGGCTGAAGAGCATGTTGACCGTTGCTTATGTCATACAAATAATTCAGTTCTGATACTGTTCAATTTCCATTTATTTATGTCTTCGCTGATAAAACTGTTGCAGTGTATGTGAGACCAATGTTAGTGGCAGATCTAGGGAGGGTCCTGGGGAGCTATCTCCTCTCCATTCTTGAAAAATGTTTTGTTCAAATTTTTTGAGCAAGAAAAGACCCACCTTCACTCCCTGACTTTTTAGCAAGGAAATGCCCATCTTAACTTCACCCACCCCACTGAATGTGAATAAAAAAATAAATCAACTTTATTTATACAGTCGAACCCCGATTAAGCGGTCACCCTCGGGGAAATGGCAAGTGGCCGTTTAATCTGGGTTGGCCGCTTAAACGGGGTTTCGTCAGAAATTAGCATAAGGCGTGGTATAAACGTCACTTTATCTGAATACAACACGCTTGGAGGCTTGTGACAACTGTTGTTTGAATATTTTAATAGTTTGTCTCCTTCTATTTCGGACTCTTATCAGTCATCAGGTTTTTCAAAACAAGGCCAAACTACGTGTATTAGATTCTTCGTGGCCGCTTAATCGTGGTAAAAACAATAAGAAAGCCCTCATCGGGACGGCCAAAAGGTGGCCGCGGTTAATCCAACCACCGACAGGCCACCAAAATCTGGTCGTATTATCGGGGTGGTCATATTAAAGGGGTTCTTAAATAAAAAAATTACTGACAGAATTTTAGTTCGGGACAAAAGAAAGTGGTCGTATTAATGAGGTGGTCGTAAGGCGGGGTTCCACTGTATTGTAACAAAGAACTTACACTCGTGCCACATAAGTCAGTGAACATCAAGCTCTTAACCAGACCATAACAGTACATTTTGTGCATGGTATTGCACAAAGAGAAGATTAATTAAATTTGCATTACAACCCAAGAAGTCAGATAAAATTTATGTTGACCAAGTTCTTGTTCAAAGTAACAGTAATCAAGGCTGCTATATACAATATTATTATAATGTTGTCTATAGCAGCCTTGATTACTGTTACTTTGAACAAGAACTTGGTCAACATAAATTTTATCTGACTTCTTGGGTTGTATGCAAATTTAATTAATATTCTCTTTAATTTAATCACTTTTATAGCACTATTTACATATACTGATCAACAGCGCTTTACAATAATCGGAATAATTAAATCCTAATATTAAAAACAAGTTAGAAATAAAAGTGTCTGGGGAGTTGTAGCCTGCGTCGCAGACGGACTTGACCTCTGGCAACTTGGTTCTTTCTTGGAAGACAGGTGCGAGGCCTCTTTCTCAAACATCCCTCGCCATCACCTCCGTCAGCTCTTTTCTGATAGACGAATTTTTCCAAGCCGCACGGGCAATCTGCTTGTATGTTCCACGAACGAGCATTTTTCCGAGAGATTCTAGCTCTTCGGGAAGTTTTCTCTTGGAATCTTTCGACGGCCACTCCACTCTTACAGACACATTCGTCTTCTTTAATCCGGTTTCTGTTCCTTTAATAATTTTGCCTTGAGTGTTATGATCGTTTATTGGTTTCTGAACTGGAGAAACCGGCCATGTTTTTGGTGAAGCTCCCGGCGCCGGTTCTCGAAGTGGAGTCGAAATACAAATTGTTTGTACAAGTTCGGATTTCTGGAGCTGCACTGCGAAGTTTCTTCGGCGTGGTAAAGCTTTCGTTGCTTTCGGACGCAGATCTCTTAAGCTCAGGCTCTATTTTGTCGGCGTGAACCTTCTCCAAGGAATTGTCAAGTTCTTTTGAGTTGACCGATCAGACTACTACGCTTCTTCAAGTTGTTTAAACATCCCTTGCATATAAAACTACTCGTAGATTTCAGATTAAAAGGCAGGCTACGTAATTCTTGGAAAACATCGAATTTCCCCTTTCCTTGAACCAGATATCTCTCGTGATGATTGTGGATTTCGCGAAAACATAACACACAACCTTTCACCATGGTTTCGATCCATGTTTTCACTGAGGGAAAATCCATCGTATGACAAATTTAGCTGGCTTCCGGTCCTTGCTCGCGGGAAATCCCCTTAGCCAATCAGAAGCAATCAAAAGTTACTTTAACAATAGCTTTATGTAAAGGCCAATCGCAGACAAGTACTCAGATCCAGGTACGTCGTTGGGGGTCTAGAACACGGATTTGTGCACTAATGCGCAGACGGACATTACCAGAGGTCAAGTCCGTCTGCGACGCAGGCTAGGGGAGTTTGCAGTCAGACCGTTTTCTTTCAGTTCAAATGCAGTTTCAAATATCAACTTCTCATCACCCCTGTTACCCTTGGGTTAAAACTTTTTTACTGGCTTTACAGTGCGACTACTTTAACCGGGGCCACTTAGACAAAGAAAACCAAACCATCTTACAGAATGGAAACGAAGAATTTCAACTTCAGTTGTTTGAGCTTATAAGTTTTCACTTCAATACAACCTTTCAACGTGGAATTAAGTTGAATTTCTCTATTCCGCTCTACAATATGTGATTAGTTTTCATTGCCTAGGTGGCCCCGGTTACAGTAGTCGCACTGTAACTGGTAAAATTTAAGAAAGGAAAATTTATAAATCTTGCGAGTAAGGCATGTACTTGAAATCAATGTGGCAATACAAAACCACAGTAGTATAAGCTTACAACACAAAATTTTTTAAATGCGATAACAGCACCAATAACAATTAGCAACAACAGCTTTTATTCTGATTTCTATTAACATCCGAGTGTTTGAGCTTACCACTGATTAATGATGAAATCAACCTCATTCAAACAACGGTCTAATCGAGTGTCTATAAAACGACGATCGATCAGGTTTTCAACAAAACTTACGTCGTCAAAAAACAGCAGCATGTTTATAATTTTGGCACTCATACCTCGATCAGAATTGACACACGAGAACGTTTCCAAACCCGTTGATGAGGCAATCTTTCTTCTGTAAGGCAACGGCATGTAGGGCTGATTTTTGTTCTTCAAACCGAAATCATCCAAAGTTCAACTTGCTTTCGCTGGCCAGTCGATTTTATTTCTTCGTCCGACTTCTTTCCAGAAGGAGTCGTCCCCCAAGCCTTTCCCTGTCCCTATTACTGAAAGTGAATAAGTAGCAAAGGACCGCGAACGAAAATGCTGCTGGTATACGTAGGATCTGTAAAAGATCAAATCAGCCAAAAATAGAAATACAAATGAAGTGAGCAAGGCTGATTACTACGTAGAACACTTAAAGCGCGACAACGACATGATAGAGTCCAAACTGAAAGCCAAAAATGCAACCGTGGACAGCTGTTTCGACCTGGTTTTGGGCCTCGTCAGCACGGTGTAGCCGCATAAAACAGAACAACCAGCTAGAAGGCCAATTGTCTACTGAATGCTCGTGGTAATGACCTCAGATGTCATTACCACGAGCAATTCAGTAGACAATTGGCCTTCTAGCTGGTTTGTTTCGTTTTATGCGGCTACACCGTGCTGACGAGGCCCAACCAGGTCGAAACAGCTGTCCACGGTTGCATTTTTGGCTTTCAGTTTGGCTTTCAGTTTGGACTCTATCATGTCGTTGTCGCTTTAAGTGTTCTACGTAGTATCAGCCTTGCTCACTTCATTCCTATTACTGAGCACGCGCGCAGTTGAACATTATAAGCGTTTGTAATACAGTGAGCATGCGCTACCGGATGTCGTGAATTGTCACGACATCCGGTTTGTCAGCGTTACCAGAGCCCTACGTTTCCGCCAACCACGTGACCAAAAGAAACGGAGGATCTGGGAACGAGAATGTCCGCGTTACAGGCTCGTGACAGTGCTCGTGACGTCACTGATATCTAAGAATAACGCAATCTCTGTATTTTTCCGTTGCGTGATAGCCTCGATCGTGTATATAAACAATAGCCTCCCATTTGGCAAGGAAATATGCTCGGATATTTTCCGCGGACATTATCGAGGGGGTGAATAGGGGTATGCGAAATCCGCCATCCGCTATAATTTTTGGCCAAATCCGTCGATCCGCGAAATATTTTTGCTATATAATCTAGTCTGAAGTGTCAGCCGTCCTTCTCGCTCTAACCCCCCGTGGGCAGGGGTTAGAGCGAGGAGACGGCTGACACTTCAGACTAGCTATAATCCGAATCCGCGAAACTTTGGCTTCAAACGCTGTGAAACCATGGGGCTGATCAAGGATTTTAACGAAGGGGGGCACGAGAAAATGACAGTCCGAAGGCGTGGTAACAACCACCGCAGGCGGGAGTTTCTAGGGAAGGTCCGGGGGCATGCTCCCTGGGAAAATATTCAACTGCCTAAGCCCTCGGAAATGCGTTTTCCAGCAATTTGAGTTGCAATTGATTTTTTATTTGCTATGAGTTCGTCACAATTATTTTGGCGCTAACTATAAAAAAATTTAAAAAAAGAACAAGATTATGCCAAAAAGTTGACAATAATCGAGGTAGGTTTTTTGTTGTTTAGAAATTCTAAATTTTTTTTTGAAAGTGTATTCTATTTTGATGTTCTCATCACGAACTTATTAGATGCTGTTTTTAGGTCAGAAATTGCATTCTTTTTTTTCTCTCAAGTATTGCTTGATTGCACATATAAATGTTTTTCCCCTTGGGGTGGGAGGGTGGGCAGGAGGAGGAACAGATAATGTCCAAGGACAAATATCCGAGCATATTTTTGAAACCAAATGGAGGCTATTGTTAGTTATTATCCTTCAAATATTTTTTCACAAGACCGCTCTGACTGTTTGCCGTGGAAGATCTCGGCCAAGCTGTTAAACATAAAAATAGTTATGTTGGCGTTCAAAAATATTTCTAGTCTGTTCAAAACATTCTGTTCTATTCAATTTAACAATTATTTTGGAAGAAAACTGAACGTGCGGGCGTAAAACGCAAATTTTGAAAACTGGGTAATATCACTTGGGGAATATCACGGCATATTCCCCAGTTTTGGCTGCATCACGTGGACGTGTTTAGACCAATCGCGCGCGAGAAAAATATTTGATGGATTATAACGCCTGATACTTGGCCGACGAGGCCAATATTCCGCAGATTAAACAGGATATCATTA
Organism: Desmophyllum pertusum; assembly: GCA_029204205.1. Taxonomy (NCBI): domain Eukaryota; kingdom Metazoa; phylum Cnidaria; class Anthozoa; order Scleractinia; family Caryophylliidae; genus Desmophyllum; species Desmophyllum pertusum. The sequence goes on along the minus strand of MU825447.1, from coordinate 419,666 downwards.
ATTGATATCATAATATTATATCAGGATATCATTACGAGATTGTGGTACCTTTTAAGATGGTTTTCACTAGCGACGCAAGCATAATCGCAAGCAACATACGCAGACGCAGTTAACGTGTTGATTTGTCATAAACAAAAGCATTCTCGTCCCCAGAGGCCACGATCCTTTTGGTCAGCACCAAGAATCGAGACCTCTGGCCGGAACCAATTTGTTGAACATGCGCCAGAGTACTCGTTCTATATTCTCAGCCAATCAGATTTGTCAGATTTGACGGTTAGTCCGCAGAGGTCTCGATTCTTGGTGCTGACCAAAAGGATCGTGGCCTCTGGGGACGAGAATGAAAATCAGTAGAAAAAATGAGAATATTCAGCCTGGGCACGAAAAATATACATTATTACAACAAAAAAATTGTGTATCTCTGGTTTCTTCTGTAGATCTCACGGTATGGAGAATTTCCATTCGAAGCCCTTTCGAGCTTGGAGTTGTGACAATAAGTTTTTCCTCCTCGGAACGGAATATGAACGGAACTTGCATGAATCTGACATTTAACTTGGGGAAAACTTAACTCTTGAGCAACTCGCTTGGCTTGCGGGAGGATAGAAATTCGTCACAAATTTCTAAATACCGGCGACCTGCAACAAATGGACTTCGAACGAACCAATGACTCTCACTCAGGACTTGACTTCAACGTAGTTTAATCACTTCGTAAAACCGGCGAGCGGATGTAAAATCGAATTGCTGTTACAATGTTGCTACCTTTATACTATCTTTTGTTTATTCGTTACCGATCAGCATTGCATTAGCTAAATAAATAGTAAAAGCAATGTTTCACTCTTTCTATAGAAATTATAACACCAGTGAAAATACTTTTTTTTACTTTTTGCCACGTCGACAATATGAATAATTACGGTATACATCTTATTCATCCTTCCTCTCTTCACAGAATCGTTTCCTAATCAGTTCAATGGATTCATTTGAGGCAGGATCTTTCAGTTTGGCGGCAATTTCATCAGTAAGAAAGTCAACGTTTGTCTGGCAACGGAAGTTGTTGTTTTGACCCAGAATTATCTCTTTGACAATGGCTGCTATTTCGCTCGATTTCATTTCTGACGCCCCGTTTTATAAATTCTTCCAGCATTGTCTCCATCAGTTTTCTGCGTTTTCTGGTCAGCGGTTGAGTGGTCTATGGTTTTGCCCCAGTCTGCTGAATTTTGAGCGACCGCTGTCTCCACGGGACCTGGTTCTAGTATTGTACATCTATTGAAGAAAGACAGAAAAAAACGCGGCAAATTTTAGTGATCCTTGAAGACGCAGGGGTAGATAATCAGGGCATATCAAAGACGAAACTAACAATGTTTTGGGTCTCCAAAGGCAATTGTATTTTGCCATAATGATAATGGTATCTCCACTCTTCCTTAGCCTGCGTACTTGCAGACGACTCCTATTTCCTTGCTTCACGTGAAGCAAGGAAAATAGGAGTCGTCTGCACGCAGGCTACTCTTCCTCTACATAATATAAGAAAGCCATCCCTTTGACTTCGATGCCACAAGGGATCAGACGAGATAGAAGAAAGAAAATGACTTTTGGAACGTGGTTGATACCCACCCACTGTCTGTTGATGTCCATCTACTAATTTTTAACTTCAAATTCTAATTTTAAAACTACATTAAATCTTCAATATTTCTTATTTCCCAAATTTTACATATTCTTTGAAAAAAACTATTTCCTCCAAAACATACGCAAAAATCACCCAAAAATTTACAAAACACCCCATAACATAGATTCATGAGATGAGCATAGAGTTTTTGGATTACTTGAAACGTGAACGAGATATTTCCAAGTGGTGGGAAAATGGCATTCATTAATTTTCAACTTAGCAGCGTAGCAGGCAAACCTGGTATCTTTATCTCGCATCCACACTTTCGTAAATTTAGGAACTGCGCGACCTTCGATAGTGTAGCGTCCCGGCGAGCGAGGAGAGAGGGGGTGGGGGAGAGGAAGGGAAGGTCCTCTCTCCAGTCTCCCCTCGGCTGACTTCGCTCGCACTCTTTTCTTTATACTACCCCTATCCCCCCACCGAGGAGCCTGTTTATCAGCTATTGATGTAGTCTCCCTTATGATTATTTAGGGACTGTGCAATAATTATCAGGAGGGGGGGTTGGAAAATGGGCTTCATGTAGGAAAATATTAGGTAATACCCCCCTCCTAAAGGAGTGAATTCAGTTATTGCCCCCCCCCCCTCTAATCAGTCAGAAATTATGTACGACCCCCCCCCCCCTCCCCCTCACAGTATACACACACCTTTATGCAGGTACCCTGCATTTTCTCTACACACACCTGTGGATTAAAATCTTATACAGTCGAAACTGTATATAACGGTCACCCTCGGGACTTCAGAAAGTGGCCGCTTAATACAGGTGGCCACTTAATAAAGGTTTAATACAAGTAGCAAATACAACTCGGGACTTTGAAAGCTGGCCGCTTAATAGAGGTGGCCGCTTAATACAGGGCCGTTATATACAGGTTCGACTGTAACAGAAAGAAGAGCTCTTACTACATGTTTAATTGTTGGACATCCGCGTCTGGAACAAACATCACCTCCGTAGCAATGTACAACAGAGCCATAGCAGAAGGAAAAAAACATTTTCGGTCCCCACCTTATAAATAGGTTATAGATTCGCCAATGTAATATGTACTTGAAATAAAATGTTAAGCCCCCCCCCCCCTCCTCTCTCTCTTGAGTGACTTATTTTACCTTGAGCCCCCCCCCCCCCATCCTTGCTTTGAATTTACTTTATGCCCCCCCCCCTCTGGTTTTCCAACCCCTCCCCCCCCCCCCCCCCCCCCCCCCCCCCCCTCCTGGTAATTGTTGCACAGTCCCTCATTTACTGTTTGTCATATCACTTTTACCTGATATTAAACTGGCGAAGAACTGGAGCCAACGATTCACTCAGTCCCTCAACAGCAAACTTTGATGCTGCATAGATATCCAAGAATGTATACCCACAACTCCTGCTATAGAACTGTTGTTGATAATGTGTCCACCTTGCCTCGCTTTCATGCTCGGTAACACAGCCTTGATTAACCGCAGAGTACCAAAGAAATTCACATCAAACATTTCCTGAGCCTTACTGATAGGGATGCTCTCTACTGCGAAAATACCGCTTATGCCAGCATTGTTGACTGAAAGACAAAAAGTGTATGCCATGAAAAAGCCCCCCAGGAGTGGGGCTGGGTACTCCCTAATGGACTATACGGGGAGGCCCCCTTTTTCAGGCTGAAGGTACAGTTGAACCTCTACAACGGCCACCTTGGGGCCAAAATAACTAGCCGTTGTAGAGAGGTGGCCGTTGTAGGGAGGTTTCATTTAGAGTAATGTGTATGCATCGGTGTACGGTTGTGACGAAAAATCCTGGCCGTTGTATATGGGTGACCGTTATGAAGAGGTGGCCGTTTGTGGAGGTTTGACTGTATTATAAAAAGGTAGGGATTTCACGACTTCAAGAATAGAAAAGAGTTGGGGAAACTGTCATTTAGGTATTTATCTCGAACAGACCACCCAAGGGGTGGACCATTGGACAAATCCTCAAAAAATATTGAGCAAGCGTTTCTGGTTTAAAAAAAAATATCGGGCAAAAAAATCGGTATATCGTACAAGGTCCGGGGATAAAAAGATTTATAATATACTAACCATGGGATAATGCATTTTCAAGCCATTTGATTGGTTCCCTACTCGTGGTCTCAGAGGCAGTATACCCTCTCTACCTTATTTGGAAATGCCACGAAGTTCAATGTTTTTCGTCTCGGGCAAAAAATGGCGGAACATTTTCGTCTTTTTCTATTTTCTTCGGAGAAATTCGACATTTTCCCTGTGATTTGTATATTATAAAACAATTATTCGCCTCAGGCTCGTGAATACGGGTGAATATTCACCAGTATTCACTTCGCCTTCGGCGAATAATTGTTAAATATTGCAGGGCTAGAAGAAGAAAATAGAATATTGAGCAGCTAAAATTCTTCTGATCCTTACGGCAGAGGAAAGACCAAGGCAAGATGAATAAAAATAAAATTATTTAATCGATCTTCCACTGCAGGAACCACGAAAGAACCGCAAGGTGGGAAGGGAGAAGGAAAGAAGCGAAGCCTACTCTCGCCTTTTCCCTCTTCCCATCGTCCCCCGCGCGCGCTCTTTCTCCCCTTTCTTTTTGTTCTCCCCCTCTCCAAGGGAGCCTCTGCGGAGGAAAGAGTTCTATTGGAAGTTTTACATGCATAAGCATGGGGGATAGAAAGCCGTCACTTTTCTTTGAGGACATAGCGGTGCCGGGTAACAGACCAACAGTGCGAATCATGTCAACCAAAACTTCATTGTTTTCTTCGGGAAATTTTTTCAAGCTCGCAGCGTAGAGCTGTACGCGTGTAGCCGGCAAACGCAGCGCTGGCGGATTTTTGGCCTCATCTTTCGCGCCGCCGAGAAAATATCTCGGCAGCGTGAAACAACAAGAGAAAAATCCGTCTGAGCTTCATTTACATGCTACAGTGAGAGTCTTTTCGGTGCTACTACTGGAACGGGAAGCGAAGTCGGATGAAAATGTTTATCGTAATACACGAGGCGAAGCGACATCAGACAACAACGAAAAGAACAAGTCTTCGTTTTCGAGCGAAAACAACCAAGGAAAAACACATGCATGCATACTAATTTTAGGAGTGAATTTCTTGCCTGTGGGACAACCTCTTAGCAACAAGTTGCCCACACTCGGTTGCCAGGCACCGCCACGGTCCGTCGGCCAAGTCAATTTATAAGGGCAGTTTCTATCCCCGCCGTCAAGAAGCCAACTAAGTGCAGCGCGCTCAGCCAATTAGGAGGGAGGAATTTTGCCGCTCGTCCAATTAGGATCAAGTAATTTTGCCCCGGGCAAACCAAAATTAATGAAAAATGCCCTCTGTCTCAGCCAATCAGCATTCAGTAATTTTGCCCTCTATGTTATAATCTTTGTAACAACAACTCCCTGCGTTTTTAGAAGGTAAAGGCTTACCTCATCTCACCTTCACCTCGTAAAGAGTAAAGATGCATGCGTAAATAACGTTAAAGACGCGTAAAGAATGTCTGTGCGTAAATTAAGAGGGTTTTTTAATCGTGTTGGGCCACAATGTAAACTACTGGTTCTCCAGTAATTGTGTATACCCGTTAAAGTGTTTATTATTAATAATATTATTAAAGACACGCAAAGAACGGGTGAGTAAAGATGCGTAAAGAAAGTTAAAGACGCGTGAAAGTGAAATACACAGCTCAATTTCCGGTAAATATTGCAACTTTTGACATTTCATGCTATAAGAACAATCTGTCCAATGTTTAATATACGTATACCTACACAACACATCAATCCTTCCTTCTGTGTCGAACACTTCTTTCACCGTTTTCTCGACTGATTCATCACTACACACGTCCATCTGCTTGATAATCAATGTGTCTCCAAGATATTCCTTTCCTTCTTCCTCCAGTTGTCCTTTCTTCGCCAGATTTCTCATGGTGGCGTAAACCTTGAAGCGTTTCTCAGCATCTTTAGCGAGAAACACAGCTGTAGCTAGTCCCATACCGCTAGAACAGCCAGAGATTAGCACAATCTGGGGAGCCATGTTAGTTGAATTCTGCATATTCGATACGGCGGTGAAAGAAAACAGTGGGTGTAATCTTTTTTTTAACTATGTTCTTCCGATACAGGAGTTACGTGTAGATGAAATATGTTTGCAATGTCAATGGGGAGCCACTGTGTTGCTGCAGCCGATAGCACAGTGAATAGTGATCGTCAATATTTATTCTAATTAACAATTAGACGGCAAGCTCGAGGTTTCTATTGGCTGAAAGTTGGCAAGGGACGAAGCCCCGAGCCAGCTATCAAAGTCGATAGAAACCGAGAGCGAGCAGCCGTCTAATTGTTTTAGCATAACCCAGCGGCTGATCTATTAAACATAGAATATCGATAAAACTGATTTATTGATGGTTTTGTTTAATACTTTTTGATCGTAATGCACGAAAAACTGTGCGCGCGCTCCGAGAGTCGTCTATCGATCGATAGTAGGTGCCTGTACGTGTAGCCAATCAGAGTGCGAGTTTGTCAATAGTCAGCCACTGGGTTATGCTAATATTCAATAGCCTGCGTGGCAGGTGTAGAAAGCCGGGAGGGAGGAGGGGAGTCCGGCGAGCGCGAGGAGTCGTAGCAACTCCCATACATACATACATACATAATACATACATAATACTTTATTTATACTCGAACAAATGAGGCTTATTAGGCCTCTAGCTAATCGCTAATGAGTCGAGTGACATTAATCATCATCCCTCCCCTTTCTGCGCCTGCCACACAGGCTAAATTTACAATTCTAATTTCAAAACAGCTCAAGCGTTCCTGTCAAGAATGCATTAATGAATTAATTATTGCAAATTTGATTTCATTATTCGTTTCAATAATTATCTACTCTTCAAATGAAGAATCAAAAATTCAAAACAAGACTCAATCCAGTAGATAAAATCTAAAATGGTTCCTTCGTCCAGTTGGGTAAAAATCTAAAGGGAATTGAAGACAAACTAATTTTCTTCACAAAATTGTTTTGCGATGAGATCCACTGATTTAAACCCTGTTGGATCAGCCAATTTGGCAGTAATTTCATCTGCGTAAAATGTTTTATTTGTTTGATAACGAAACTCAGGCTTCTCGCTTAGAATTATTTCCTGGACAGCCTCTGCAATCGCCAATGGTGTTAATACTTTTCCTTCAAAAACTCCGCCAATTCTTCCCAGCATTCTCTGCCATAAGTCACGTGTCTTCTGGTCAGCGGCGTTCAGGTCAACATCCTTAGTCCTCTCGGTGTTGCATTCCCCGACGGCTGAGCTCACGGGCCCTGGTTCGAGCAGCGTGCATCTGTTTTAGAAAGATGATGACAATGTGAAGATTTGTAGACTAACATAAAAAAAAGTGGAGAGGAGAGTGAAGATGAGCTTAGAGTGAGAAAAGAGGAATCCTTTAGGTTACAGAATACACGAGCATAGTTTATTTTATGGTTTAAGCGCTTCCTAGCGACTGTCGTGAAGCTAAACACATAAAAATAATAATTCAGCCAGTAAATCGACACCAAAAATAACATAAACCAATCAGAACTCGACACCGATAAACTACCGGTGGTAAGCGCGGGAAAAGTGATGTACGATATTGCACCTACATCCTGATTGGCTAAGATGACAACATCTTCATCCTGATTGGTTAGAGTACGTGGCATCCAGAGTTTTGACAACCAATCACACAGTTCAACAAACGCAAAGCCAAATTAAACACAGAACCTCTCTCGAAAGCCGTGGAAAAGCGCTGAATCGCATTTTATCTTTCTTAGTTGTTCACCCACTACTGGCCAAAGAGAATGCCATGAGCTTTTTCTTTCCTAGTTTTTGCAATCTTGCTTTAAATCAATTCAATTCAATTATGTAATTGAACTTTCTTTGAAGACCTTTGAAATAGTTTGGATTCGATGCCTCGCCACCGCGTCTCCTCGTGGAAGATGATTTTCGCGCGCGCTCGTGTGCTCTCCCACTCGACTATCCCTGAGAAAAATGAGGGACTGCTCGTAGTCTACGTTACCTTATGTTAAACTGCCGAAGCGTGGGAACCAAAGATTCTGTAAGCCCCTCGACTGCAAACTTGGACGCGCAGTAGATTTCAAAGAATGGAGAACCGACAAGTCCGAAGGCACTGCTGTTGTTAATGATGTGTCCACTTTCTCTTGCTTTCATGCCTGGTAGCACAGCCTTTATCAGTCGGAGAGTACCAAAGAAGTTGATGTCAAATGTATCCTTCGCCAAATCAATTGAAACGCAGTCAAAAATGGACAAAAGAGGCACGCCAGCGTTGTTAACTGAAAAACAGAAGTTTGTACGATTGAATACAGCAATGTGGAGAGGGCAGTAGGGGGGGGGGGGGAATCCCGGAAGTAAAGGGGGCATGAAGTTCACCCCTTTCCCTCCTCTCCGATTATAAGGCTTCGACTTTGGAGCTTGAATTTCATCATTACGGTATATTCAGTAAGTAATTTAATTTTGTTTCATATCATGCATGATGTTTACAGAATTAGACTACGAGCAGTCTCTCGTTTTTCACAGGGATAGTCGAGTGGGAGAGCACGCGCAAAAATCACCTCGAGGACACACGACGCGCGGCGGCGAGAAAACATGAGGGTCCTCAATTTTCATCGCCGCGCCACGCGTCGTGTCTCCTCGAGGTTATTTTCGCGAGCGCTCGCGTGTTCTCCAAGAGGTTTAGACTGCGAGCAGTCTCTATTTTTCGCTATAAAAGTCCGTGAGGCGAACGCGCGATTTACGAGTCGGCGCGCACCACTCGTAAATCGCGCGTTCGCCTCACGGACTTTAGCGAAAGATAGAGACTGCTCGCAGTCTACAAGAGGTTCTCCCACTCGACTATCCCTGAGAAAAACGAGGGACTGCTCGTAGTCTACGTTTACAGAGACTTCTGATTTCATTTGATGACTTTTAAAAATCGCGTGATATTTGATTTCCTCTAAATACCGTTAAAAACGATTGCGTGACCATTGTATTCATACATTCATCGGTTGTGTAATAGCCTGCGAGTGCAGACGTATTTCCGGCTCGAGTTGAAATACGTCTGCGCTCGCAGGCTAGTTGTGTAATGGTGGTTTGATGGCGCGCGCCGATCGCGGCGGTTGCAATTTGTCTGTTAGCTCCTCAATTAAATGCCAACTGACGGAATGTACAACAAAATAATCTACAAGTTATGCAAATGAAATAAATAATTTCTCTATGCTAATTTAATTTATCAAGTGATTGATCGTATAAAATTCCTGTTGAGGTGCATGTAGATACTTACAAAGCACATCAATCCTTCCTTCTGTGTCCAACACTTCTTTCACAGCTTTCTCGACTGATTCATCACTACACACGTCCATCTGCTTGATAATCAATGTGTCTCCAAGATATTCCTTTCCTTCTTCCTCCAGTTGTCCTTTCTTCGCCAGATTTCTCATGGTGGCGTAAACCTTGAAGCGTTTCTCAGCATCTTTAGCGAGAAACACAGCTGTAGCGAGCCCTATACCGCTAGAACAGCCAGAGATTAGCACGATTTTGGGAGCCATATTTTCGACACGTGTTGCAACAAGCGATCAGCAGATCAGTGAATGATTTATTCATTTTTTTTTTTACGTGACGTACGTGACTGGACCTCACGTGCGAGCGGCGAAGCAGTGAGAGGTCGGACTGAGGCGCCGAGCCTCTTCTACTGCCGGTTCATTCTCGCCGCTGGCCCCTGGCCGCTGGCATGGTTAGATATTGGATAGCTAGGCTCTGACTGTGGTGTAACAAGCAGAGATTGGAGATAGTTAGCGTATATAGCGCCCAAGTCAACTTGACTGCTTGTCATCGCCTTCTTTTCCTCAGATCCTATACTAATGCGCGAGCAGAAATTTTTATGCAAAACATTTGCCAGATTGGGGTCAGCGGCCGCGATTTTCGGGACTCGCGTTTCCCATGGTCTCTCTTTCCCCGCCCCCAAGGAAGAGAGGCCCTGGGAACGATTGGTTATTATTTGCGCGCGAATATTTATAACGGGGCAACAACCAATCTACCCTGGGACCATTGAGAGATTTGAAACCGGAAACCGCGCAAGAAAAGCCTCTGGCACCCAGGGTACAACCAATCAGAAATACTAAGAATCTCCGTAGAGTTACGTCATCAGTATGGAATCTCCCTCCCCAGGGATTTTCATAAAAAAATGACGGGGCGATCGTCGAGTGGGAACACGCGAAGAGAGAGGTCTTACTCTTTAATCATTTTATTAGCGTGCTTATTTCGTACGCTCCATCAAATTCTGAGTCACGGGACACTCTATCCTCATCGCAGACCGTCTTTTGGCTCGTCACGCAATCTCTCCTCCGTTGGGGAAGAGAGATTACGTGACGAAGCAAAATAAAGTCTGCGAGGAGGCTAGAGTCACTCGTTACAGGCTACAATTGTAGGCTAGCTTATTGAGTGCATGCTGACGCAAATTTTTATCTAACCGATCATAAACAGAAGTAGGTAAGATCTTTTTATATTTATGCTTACTAAAATATACAATCGTTGTCTTAGTTCTGATCTTAGCAATCTCGTTCCCAGAGGCCGCGATCCTTTTGGTCAGCACCAAGGAACCGTTGGGCGTTCGGTCACCGCTGATCGAAACGCGCTGGCTCTGGGGACGAGATTGTGATCTTAGTCAAGTTATTCTGCATCGAAGAATGTTTTCTTGACCATTTCAACCAAAACGTTGCCTGTTGGGTCAGCAAGTTTTGCTTAACCTCTTCAGGGTTATACTTGTCATTTATTTGATAGCGTAGGTGTGGTTTTTCACAGAGTATGATATTTTTTACAACTTCTGCAACCTCGTATGGACTTTGCATCGTGCTAACGAACAAGGGTTGAATTCTTGCTGCGAAAGTTTCCAGCAGTTCTTGACTTTTTTGGTCTGCGACTGATATATTGAATTTCTTCGCGAAAATTGCTCCATTCTCAAACCCCGCGGTGGCCACTGGACCTGGCTCAATTATCGTACACCTGTAAAGCAAAACGTTGTAGTCAACACACGGGGAAAGGCTTGCTTTCCAACCACATTCCTAGGGTCTTCTTAAAGCCTTTCTTTTCTTTCATCGTTCTGACCCTGAGGAAGAGTTTGCTAGTCGAAATATCGGCCAATAAACCTGCCCTTTTGCTGTAGTGCCAGCCTTGCAATCAATTTGGTTTAGTTACACTTCAAGTGACGTCTGGTACGTGCATTTCTAAAACAAGAGATCCGACAACAAACCGTAGCGACCTTCCGAAAGCGTCACCTGAGAGCTTTCACTTACAGTAATTACGTTTTTGGTTCAAATGCTATGATCGCTTACTGTTCTGCTAGGGATTACCCTGGTCCCAGAGGTTTTCCGATTCCTTCTGCTAAAGGGAAAAAGCGCCCGTGATGAATCAAACGCACGAGAGAAGAAACCTTGTTTTTCTCTCGCCGCCTCGCGACTTGCTTCGAGGCACAAATTTTATTTAGAAAGACAAGAAAGAACACCTCTGTGACCAGGGTGGCCAGAGATTGGATCGAGGTAGACTGATGCACTTGGTGTAATCAATTGTAGTAAGGAGGAGGTGGGAAATGGGGGCTAGGTAGCCTGCAACATGCATCAGGCGAACGAGAAAATACAAGAGCAAATTGTTTAAAAAGAACGCCCCATCCCTACTCCCCAGTCCCTTTCCATTATTTTCTTTCTCGAATCACGCGCTACTGGTTCGCGCGTGTATTTCGCGCGTTACACAATCTGCGAGCCTAGGAAATGCCAGCTAGGGATAAGGATATTTTACCAGTTTAACATTATGCACACTACCTGATATTAAAATGAAGCAGTGTTGGAGCTAACGATTCGGTGAGTCCCTCCATGGCGAACTTCGATGAACAGTAGAGTTCATTGAATGGCGTACCAACAATACCAAGATGACTGCTGTTGTTGATGATGTGCCCACTGCGCCTCGCTTTCATGCCAGGCAACACAGCTTGGATCAACCGCAGGGTACCAAAGTAGTTCACTGCGAATAACTCCTTGGCTAGAGCCATTGGTGTACATTCCAACACCGTGAACACTCCGCCTATACCAGCATTGTTAACTGTTGACAAGAGAGCATGATCTAAGAGAAGCATTCCCCCATCTCTTGCAATGATAATTTTTTGAAATCTATTTTTAACTTGAAGTCCAAAGCTGAGCTATCTTAAGAGCGTTACCTGATTGATCAGTTCGAGTATCGTGATGTCGATGTCAGAGCCTCGATCAAAAGGAAATAAAAATAACTTTTACACCATGGCGCGAGACTATTGATAGATTTCAACAAATTATCATGGGGCATGGGGAATCCTTCTCTTAGATCATCCTCTCTTGTTGTAGATCATATTATAGAAATACTCAACAAACTCCCGACTCTTTTAGCCGGCGGATCAGTTTGCTGCCATGTTTAAAATTGAAGAACAAAATCAATGAAAACAAGCAAGCAACGACTACCTGCTCAATCTGACTCGTCCCAGTCCTCTCTTAGGAGAAAAGTGTTAGACGCGTGCGGGGGATGATGGGAAGGAGCCAGAGCCATGCAGTTTTCTCATAAGATCAGAGGTGACCTGGCTAGGACGAGTCAGCTGCTAAACTAAGCTGGTCACGCACTGGGGCTTCATCCTCTGATGTAAAATTTTAAAGGAGTGAAAGTGCTTACTAGTAAATCTCCCGAAACCTCGATGCTTCGAGACACAGGAGTTATATTTTATTCTTTGAATATTATGTGTTCAAAATTCTTCTGGATCCTTCTTTTTTCTTGGTTATCCCAAGTACACCAATATATCAATTAAAAATGAACAATCACAACAATGAACCTCCAAATTTTCATTATTGACATTCTTTCCGTTTATTGGTTTGTAGCGTAGGCGATTGTCTCCGAGTTATTGTCTTTTTTCAAACCTAAAGTTGTCACAGCATGCATAATCCAGCACATAATCAAATATCAGTTCTTAAAATTCAAATCTGTTGTTTTGTATCATGATATATAATATTATATAATTACTCTTTTCCTTGCAAGAGGCGAAAACAGACTTAGCTACAAAATAGATACGCGTCCCTGCCAGTTAGTCATTGTCATAAGTCCAATTTTTATCGCGCGCGCTCGGCACCATAAATAGATTAGCCAAACTGATAAGCATAGTGTCTCGCCAAACAAAAGATTTACATGCATTTTTACGAGATTTAAGTATATTTATTCAAATGGCCAAAAAGTATTTATTAATTCGAAAAAAATTCATCATGCATTCTATAGGTCGAATAGAAGATTATGCTGTGAAAAAAGCTGGAAGAAAGGCGTAACAAAGGTGATTGAACAGTTGTATCAGTTGTATAAGGACCGGCGCGGCATTGTACTTACACAACACATCAATCCTTCCTTCTGTGTCCAACACTTCTTTCACAGCTTTCTCGACTGATTCGTCACTACACACGTCCATCTGCTTGATAATCAATGTGTCTCCAAGATATTCCTTTCCTTCTTCCTCCAGTTGTCCTTTCTTCGCCAGATTTCTCATGGTGGCGTAAACCTTGAAGCGTTTCTCAGCATCTTTAGCGAGAAACACAGCTGTAGCGAGTCCAATGCCGCTAGAACAGCCAGAGATTAGCACAATCTTGGGAGCCATGTTAGTTGAATTCTGCATATTCGATACGGCGGTGAATGAAAACTATGGGTGTAATCTTCTTTAACTATGTTCTTCCGATACAGGAGTGCGTGTAGATGAAAGATGTTTGCAATGTCAATGGGCATCAGTATAATTATTTTCAATTATGCTAATTTGTTTTTAACATAGGATGTACAATGAACAATAAGGCAATCCATCAAAAGTGACAAACAGTTGGATAGATACTAGACTGCAAAACAGTCGTTTTTTCTCGACATACCCGTCGTTCAAAGACCGCATTTGTTTGACAGACCAACGCAAAAAATACGACTGTTTTGCAGTCTAGATAGATACAGAACATTTCTTACACCTGTCGGTGGGACCAACCAACCTCGTTCCCAGGGTATCTCATCTTCCCGCTCCAGGGGGCGGGAAGATGAGAGACCCTGGGAACGAGGTTGGTGACCAACTTGCCAAGTTTACATTATTGGACAAATCAGATCATTGCTTTTATTGTCTGCGTACATTTACACACTCCTCTCAAAAGAAATTTTGAGTATTCTTGTGGTGGATTAATTTACCTTGGCTATTTAGTTTCGGCAAAAATATATCACCGACCCAATCGAGCAGAAAGATCGAGAAGAGAATCTCTGTTTCTCAAGGAAATGCATGCATGCGCTGCGTACCGTACATGACATCCAATCGAATACTGACATAAAAAATTTATGAAATTATAATATTACGCTCGATAAGTCACCTCGCCCTATCTGCTTTCCAAATCAGTAGTGACCTTAGGCGCTAGGCCTTGATTCCCCTGGATCCTAGCTAGAAGATCTAGAAGGACTTTTGACACGAATACAAAAAAAAACCAATGACTTTTTAGTGAATATCAATTTTCCTATTGTTACAATTTCAAACAAACTAAAGTTTCTAGTTTTATACTTTATTTCGTCAGATTCATTCACAAAAAATGATAAGGCTGGAGATATATTCATTTCCTCACTGTAATACGGACATGTGGTCGGATTAAAAATAAAACATGTATAAACTAAATTTTAAACAATTAGCAAGGGTAATTACTACCGTAAAAGCTCAATTAAGCCCCCGGGGGATTATTTCATTTCAGGCCTTAAAGAATTAAGGGGGCTTAAATACAATGTCATTTATACCCTAACTCAACGATAGTTCTGGAAATTAAAGACCACGTTTCAATATACAAAGTGACTGAAATGTCAGAAAATATTGCTGAAAAGTCATTTACAGCAGCCTGACGGAAAGGGGAGAGGGGGGGGGGGGGGGGGGGGGGGCTAAATAGAGCTTTTACGGTAATTGAGGAAATATTGCCGTGAATGAAAATGTATTGAAATGTAATGGCGATGACCAAAAATAGCCCAAGCTACTCTTCTTGGAGGTAAACGAACTGAAGTGTTACCACAGAAATCTCGACATTCATGAAAGATTAAAATTCATGCGTAAAATTCATGGAACTTAGTGGAGTAAAAATCTATGCGAGTTAAAACCGATCAACAGATCAATTCTTGGGCCTGTTTTTTTGGTTAGTGGAAACTGATCTGTATCAGTCTCAGTGACACTATCTGCAGAGCCTATTCATAGGCTACAGTGATGCTTTTGATAAGGGAAATCAGTTTTATAGTGTCAAGGCTTCCGATCCTCAGTTCATATTTACAATTCGACTGAATTTAATTCAAAGTTAAACTAATTTGATAGGGTGATCGTGAGGGTACGAGGCCTTTCTTTAATGTCGGAACGAAACCTTACCTGTAAGTACTTCTCGAACATGTCGAACTTTTAATTAGTGCATATTTACTGAACAATTAGACGGTGATCTCGAGGTTTCTACTGGCTGATAGTTGGTGAGGGGCAAAGCCCCGAGCCAACTATCAAAGTCGATAGAAACCGAGAGCCAGCCATCTAATTGAGTTTAGTAAAAATCTACTAGTATACTAATGCAAATGAGACAATCTGATTGGCTGAGCTTCTCGTATACTATCAGCCATTAGTGTGCAGTGCTGGAGGTGTCTACAAAATTGCGGTTTCTTCTCGTTTCTCCCGCCGAAGTTTTGGAAGAGGATTTAGAGTTATTACTAGACAATTGTTACGGCCTCATCAACTATCACATCATAGAAATCTCGAGCTCATAATCTAATTGTTAATTAGCATAATTATAACCCAGAGACCGACTATTCAACAAAAACGTTCAGTGAAAGTGGTTCATTTCTAGTTTTGGTTTGTGATTTCGGCAATTTATCGAAAATTAGACCGCCCTTGCATAGCCAATCAGATTGCGAGTTTGCCTAATAGTTGGTCACTGGGTTATGAGCTTCAGATTTCTATGTTGTGATTCGTAGGCCGAATGAACTATCACATCATAGAAATTGAGAGCGAATAATCTAATTGTTTTAGTAAAAATCATAACAATTGTCTACTATAAACTCGAGAAACGAGAAGAAACCGCAATTTTGTAGACGACCTCCAGGCTCCAGCCACTGCACACTAATACACATTATGCTTCCGTTTCGTACGAATTGCATGCGGCCGTTCTCGCGCGAAGCCGCGAAAAGTACTCGCGGCTTCGCCGCTTGTGCGCTATGCCATCGGGCGCGAGAAAACCGCCGGCCATGTAGTCATGCCCAGCACACCATGCCAGTTATTCAAAAACAACTGCATGAGTCGCTTTCAACCACACACAACGGGACCATAAAGTCACCGATCCGATCAAGTGTATTTTTTATCCGTTTATAGTGGCCGTGGGGAGCGGCGCGAAGACTATCGACTCGAGTGGAAAAAAATGAGAAAGGGGGGGGGGGGGGGGGGGTTAGGCGTCCTCAGAAAGTCCCTGTTTGAAACGCATTGTTCTGAGACCTTCTGAGAGGGGACTGGATCGAATTTTCCAGCGCACGCGCACAGTCGGTGGTGACAACAAAATGGCGGAAAAATGGTGAGTTTTGAAGTTCGAGAGGTTAAAACCAACACTTTGACATTGTTCCAACTAAGATGCAATGAGAGCTTATTTGTGTTGTTTTGTTTGCAGCTTCTCCTGCTATAGCTTCCGATAATGAGGATTCTATAGGTAAAATAAGAATAACACTATTGATTGAAAATGTATTGTGAATCGCTCGAGCTTGCATGCATGGTGTATCACTGTATGTAGTATTTTACTCCCCAATTGTTTTGACAGTTTGCCAGGTTTCAATTTATGTACTTGTTTGAGACTACTATCCTTACTGAATTTTAATTTGTTCTATTTTCTGGCCATGTTTATTGCTAGGAACGAGTGGATCTGTGAGGATTTTAGCCCCGCCGAAGTTTATGTTGAGACAAGACATGTCTAGAAGAGTTACGGTAAACAATCATATCATTTCACTTATTTGCTTTTGTGTTAATTGAAAATAACTTCGTAATCGTAGTCTTTTCATAGATATGGCGTTTTTATTATCGGGAGGAATTAAAACATCAAGGAACTTTGTGTATTTATTACAAAATTAGTCGTGAATTCGTGTGACACTGAAGTTTTAATACATTCATTGAGGTTATTTGTTATAAATTGGCGAGGTGAAATTTATAGTATTGTACATATATACTGTACATTGTACAATTGTTAGGGTTTCATCCACAGACTGAAACATTACGACCACATTTATTGACTTAAGGTTTGACTCTGGGAGTGAAAGGGTTATTAAAGTGCCCATAACCTTTTTTTATTATTTTCTCATCTGAATCTAAACATTACCCAAGGAATTTTCTGCGAAAAAAATTTGCGTTTTTCAGAAAACGCGAATGTTTCAAAATCTTCAAAATCCTATTTTTGTTTGGTATACCCGTCCCGCTGTAAGAAGGCCGACGGGCTCACATTTCCTGAATCTACGTCACAATTCCTTTGTTTTGAAGCCACGTGTTCCTTAATCTACGTCACAGTTCCTTTATCTGATGTCACATGTTCCGTAATCTACGTCACAGATCCTTTGTGAACCGAGAAGGACCCAGGGGAGACTAAAGCAAATGGTGATCCAAAATGGCGGCAAATTTGAAAGTTTTATAAAATTCATAAACAATTCGCGTTTTCTGCAAATCGCAAATTTTTTTCGCAGAATTTCCTTGGGTGATGTTTAGATTCAGATGAGAAAATAAAATAAAAAAGGTTATGGGCACTTTAACTAGACCTCTACAGGCTTCCATTGTTGTTGATTTCCAACCAATCAGAACTGTTCAATCAGTTAGGCTTTTACTTGGTCTTACGGACACGAAAGACGTAAAACAAAAGATTCAAAAGAACCCCGCCACAACACAACTCCTACCCAACAATTGTTTTTCTTTTGTTTTACATCTTTGGTGTCCTGTAACACCAAGTAAAAGCCATCAATTAATTGAAGGATGAGGTGGAAAAACGGCATTATGACAATATAATTCTATTGTCATAATGCCGTTTTTCCACCTCACCCTTCAATTGTCCTTTACATGAATCAGGATGTGATGCTCTGTTTGGTGTTGGAAGGAAGTATTGTTGGAAGTTTTCATGGCCATCCAGAGTGCATTAATAACAACCCCAGGTCGAATTGTTTGTTTTTCAGTGTAATATTTTGGGAAGTGAAATTTGAGGTTGGATGTCAAATTTCATCATTGGTAGAGGGGGACATTGGGGGTCTCCACACTGAAACTCAAGAAAAATTCCCTCTCTTACTAACGTTGTAAGGAAACTTCCCTCACCGAAATACCGTACAAAATTAGAAATTTTACCGAACACTGCTGCTCAAAATGCTAGAAAACAGCGTACCATCGTATTCGATGAATCCGCAATACCGTAGTTTTGGATCGAAAATACCATAAAACCATAAGAAAAATTGCTCAGAACCGCAATACCGCAAACCCCAATGTCCTCCTCTTGGTACACTTGGGAGTCAAAGGATAAAAATTAAACATTTCTTGTTTCTACTCTAGAATGATTATCCAGACGATGACGCAGATGAGTCTGAGACCAGAAGTGAGGATTATAATTCTACTGGAGTTTTCAGGGAAGGTAGGAGAAACTGCTTACTGCTCTTTCCAGATGACTGCAACAAACAAGACTCTTTTTCAACTGTTATGTTTATGAAGCTTATGAATTCGGAGAAAATCATTGCGAAACTCAAGAAATGATGCCTGCATGGTCAGAGTTCTCCTAGAAGCCCAGGGAGCCAGTAAAAATCGCCATCTTCTCATTCTTGGGAGACGTGATCGCCTACTACAACCTCAGACAGAACTGTTGAGACAGTTTCATCTGTTTGTATTATTTCGCGTGTGCCTTCAACATCATGAAAATGGTACAATTTCGCCCTCTCGCCACCCCCCCTTCAATGTTTATTTTGATCTGAAAACTAACTCATACAAATGTTGTGTTGCCCATAACAACATTGGTAGAGGGGAGGGGGGAGAACGGTCATTGATTTCATCACTCAAGCTTGTCGTTTTGTTCAGGATAACAGGAAAATATAGGCATAATTTAAATTTGTCTCAACTAGTATTGTCCAAGGTTGTAACACATTAGACTCAGACTGTTTTAGCAGTCCGGGTTCGGGCGCTGGCTGGGTTCACTGTGTTGTGTTCTTGCGGCAAGAGACCAAAATGCACCTCTCATGACCCAAAATTTCCCATAACCAATTATTATAAACTCCTTATAATTTTCAAAATGTTATCCAAGTCACCTTTCCAGTAGGGTGGGTACCACATTCAATACTGTAGTCCAGTCATGTGAGATATGGTTGTATTTGTCTCCAGTAATTGGACGGGTGAAATGGTTTTGTCCTGAACTTTCCTAATTTTTTTTCCTTTGATAACAGAGATCAGCTGATATGGAGGAAAGAAATGATGATTCCGAATCAGATGAAGGTGAGAGAAAATTACTACTAAAATATTTCAGATAATGCTTGTTCAACATGATTAAGCACCTTCAGTTGGCAAATTGTACATGTCCTAATGGAATCCACAATTATTTTACTTCAATTGGCAAAAAGGCTTACTTCACTAATCTCTAGTTTTTGTAGCGTTTCTGCATCTACATGTACCCCTGGATGGTATTGCCTATTGCTGGTTTGCAACCATTCCCGAGAGATTTTAAATGACAAAGACTCTGGCGGCCATGTTGGATGACAGGAACAATAAAGCTAATTAGAATTCTTTTGTTAATGGTCATCCAACATGGCGGCGATGACGTCAGTTGCAAACCAAGAATTGGTATAAGCCTATTGCAGGCTTCAGTTGTACCCCAAGTTTGAGTATGACTGGATAATTATTGCTGGGTACATTTGGCTTGTATCTGTAAATCCTGTTAATTCCTGGCTGTTGGTGTGAAGAATAGCATTAATTTTTTTGTTTTGTTTTGTTTTCATTTCACAGCTGCTTGTTCATCCCCAGTAAAAAAGGTGGCAAAGTTTGAAAGGAACAATAGTGAAGGTACACGTAGTAACTGTAACATACATGTACAAGCTTTTTTGAATCAAATAAGTTTACTTTGAAAACTAAGCAGTATTACAGCAAGGAACCCACTTTTAATAGGCCAATTTCGATATATTAAAATTCTAACTTGGCTCCGAGGCTTAGGGGAATAAAACAAAAGACATTATTTATTCATCCCTCAACCTCTATGTGATTTCTTTACTATTTCTTTTGTCTTATTCCCCTAAGCCTCGGAGCCAAGTTAGAATATTAATATATCGAAATTGGTCTATTAATTCATCTTTCGTGTACACATACTATCCAATCAAAAGCCCGAGGATAGCTAGCTATCCTCGGCTTCTGATTGGATAGAATACAGGTATGAAAGAATGTGAATTAATTAAATGTGGTCACACTTTTGGGCTCCTTGCTGTAAAATAGTATTAGTCCAACATTAGTACCAAAACTTACTAATTATGTTGAGTAGTAAGTAATGTTGATCTTTACTTTCAGAAACAGAAGAAGTCAAATCTCCAAAGCTTCTCTTTAAACCATCCATCCTCTCTGACGTGGCAAAGAACTTGACAAGTTTCCTCATCTAAAAGTACATTCATTAACATTATTTTATGTGTTAGGATTTAAACCTGGGTTCTCAATAGCTTTTGTATCAACCATTGCATTTCAGTGTAGAGCATAGCGTAGGGCTGATTTAGACAGTACAACTTTGTTGTTTGCGACCTCTGTAGTTCGCGATGCTCGCATCCTACAAAAATCATATAGAACTCCCGTCATTTAATATAATTGTCTGTGGCCATGATTTGTCGTAGAGTTTTAAAACATGTTTCAAAATCCTACAACATTTTTGTGTCGTACGTGATAATCATAAGCAAGTTGTAGGTTTGATTTACATTAAACAATCCGTGTTGTAGGCTTGACGTAAGCATATTCGCATGCAACAAAGTTGAACCATCTAAATTGGCCCTAACAAGGTGGCACATGGCCAAAAACCTTTCTAAAGTTTTGTGTAATTACTGCACTTACAAAATGTATTTCACAGTCATAACACTTACTAGTGACACCCCTTACAGGTGTTACAGACTGTTTCAACTGAGAACACTGTTAGTGTAGACAATTTTACAAATTGTAGGGTTGTGATTGTCAGACAATAATTTATTATTTTGATCAGGGATTATTATTTCTTATCTTGGTCAAGGATTGTCTACAATTCAATCAGTAGATAACATTAGCTTGATGCTACTGTTTTGGGCAATTTTTGGCTAACAGTATATTCTTTAAATTATTATTAAATAATGTCAAATTGTTCAATTTACTCATGAGGCTGACCTTACCTACTGTGACCAGCCACAACATTCTCATACAAATTATTAACCTAGATGTGAATGTCTAATTTTCTGACCATGATCAGTAATTATTTCCTTTCTTATCTTACAGTTGATAGAAATTCCACAACTTCACCAGTTCCAAAGGTATATACTTGTGTTTGTAGAGGTTAACCCATAAAAAGTATGATAAATATAAAATTATGCAAAAAATACCTCATATTTTTCCTGTGATTTTTACAGACATTAGGAGCCTCTAGCAGTGAATCCTCAGCGGCAGAGCAGAGAGCACAGATACATCACAGCGTTCACATGAGTCTGCCCCTGGAGAACAGTTAGCAGGAATAATTGGAGATTCCTCCAATAATTACTTTGATCAATTTCTTTGTGGTCCAAAAGAGTGAGTCGACCTGAATTTTTTTTATCATTTTTCATTATTTTTTTTCATTCTCAAACTGGCCCATACTGTCGTATCCTGTTTTCCATATCTTGATACCGACATATTGCTACTCCCCCTGGATGGGATGCAGGTTACCCCCCAGGTTACCATCGCAGGTTACCCCCCAGCATTTTGTCACTGGTACCCATTTATACTCCTGGGTAGAGAGGCACTGTGAGAGTAAAGTGTCTTGCCCAACAAACACAACACAGTGACCCCGGCCAGGGCTTGAACCCGAACTGCTCGATCCGGAGTCCAACGTGCTGACCAATAGGCCAACCACATCGTCCATAAGTGCTGGTATTAAATATGGAAATATTTTCTTTGTTGGTAGGTCTTCTGCAAAACCCCCAAGTGGATCCTTTGTATTTGGACAAAACATGGGTGAACGAGTTATGGTGAGGACATATAAAAATAATATCCACAGCTTGTTACGCATCTTGAACATTCAGTAATGTACAAATAATGCATAAATGAGTACAAAATACCACTTTACTATTCAACAGTGAACACATTGTAATATTGCTCAAACAGTGATAGGGTTATTGATGTGCTAAATCTCTGACTTCAGTCATCATCGTCATCATCATCGTCATCATCATCATCATCATCGTTTCTCCTCGCGCCGGTAGGTGCATAAGGCCGCAACATTCTGCTTACATGCCACGCAGTCTCTGGCTACTGCTCTCGCAGTGCTTCAGTCGTTCCATCCCACCTACCATCTCTGACTTCAGTACACAACAGATATTCTGCATTATAATCCATCAAATAGTTTTTTCTCATGTGCAATTGGTCTAATTACATCTCTTGAAGCAGGCAGAATTGAGGAATATCCAAGGATATTTGTCAAATACTTTTTCACAAAATAATTTGAAATCATTATTACAGTCAAACCTACTGTAAGCGGTGCACCCTCAGGACCAGAAAAAGTGTCCGCTTTAGAGAAATGTCCGCTTATGGGAGGTTAAAAATGTAGTGTTTGTATGTAGCTGGGAACATGACCAAGTGTCCGCTTATGAGAGGTGTCCATTAGTGGAGCTTTCAACTGTATTAGATTTTCTATGATCTAATTTCTCTACCCTGGTTCCAGAGGGTTTCTTTTGTCTCTTTTCATTTCAATCAAATTTGAGTAGAAGAAAGAACAAAGAAAGCCTCTGGGACTAGGGTTTAAGACGGATTCCGCTCAACGTTCGAGCAATAAGTGCAACAAGGAGCTATTTCAAAAAGAAATAGTGTTTCGTTTCCGGAA
The DNA here is from genome assembly GCA_029204205.1 of Desmophyllum pertusum. Taxonomy (NCBI): domain Eukaryota; kingdom Metazoa; phylum Cnidaria; class Anthozoa; order Scleractinia; family Caryophylliidae; genus Desmophyllum; species Desmophyllum pertusum. The sequence goes on along the minus strand of MU825447.1, from coordinate 396,977 downwards.
CGATTGGAAGGTCGGGAAACTTTGGGGAGACCTGGGTTTTAGTACTTGCTGAGAATATCCTGGGGCAAGGGTGAGTATTATGGGTCCACGGCTTCACGGTCGCGAGTGTGGAATTGGCTCACAATCGACAATCAAAGTCTAGCAGTTGCCTCCCCTAGTCTTTAAACTTTTGAAATTACCTAGTGAAAACTTGCGTCAGCTCATACATGTACTCGTTGGCTAGGCGTTATTTTCGTATGGGACGTTGAAGACGACCGATTCCAGCCGAGAGGCCCGAAAAACATCCGAATAAAGCTCGGTGCGGCCCGAGCAATTAACCCGTAAACATCTTTCCCTCAGCTTTCCGTTCCTCGTTCCCGTTTCCCCATTCTCGGTTCCCTGTTTTAGAAATAGCCAAGATATTAAGTCAATAACAAAGTTGAAAATACAGCTAGAATATTTACATTACAATTAAACACGGAAACAGATATCTTTGTATTTTTCGCCAATACATCGCTTTAATCGAACTTTGAAGCATTTCAGTCGTCAAATATTTCTATTTGTAATACATTTGAATTTCTTATTGTCTCCGTGGCGATCATTTTATCGATACTTGAACAACATGTGTTCGCCAGTTTGTTTGTCTTGGCTAGAACATGTTTACATTGCAAGCTACGAGGGTTATTCTGATTGGACAGTAGCCCCACTGTGTAAATAGTTCACATCAGATCAAAAACAATACCGTTTCGTTTCTGAGGAAACGAAACAAAAATTAATTACTAAAAAACTACTCATAGCACGGTAACATTTTGAATACTATATTTGAAACATATCACTTTAATTCACTTCTCCAAGTGACCCCGCAATTAAATTCTCAAGCATTCTCGAGAAAATTAATGTCAAACCTCGTAAAAAAAATGATAAAAAACACACGCCATTTTGTTTTGAACTGACATGAAGCGTCTTTTTAATTAAAATATGTAATGACTTCTCTCGCGGGGTCAGCTTGGGAGCTAATTTATCAATAATTTCTTCTTAACTGAATTTAAAATGTTACCGTGCTATGAGTATTTTTTTGGTAACTTAATTTGTTTACACTTATTGCTCGAACGTTGAGCGGAATCCGTCTTAATTTCTCAAAATCATGCTAAGGAAGTTATTTTCTTCTTTCCTGTTAGTTTTCTATTGACAGCGCTACAACGGATGAAGGATCCAATGAGAAAACAGAAGAGACACCAGCAAGCACAAACAATGCTTCGTCAAAAGATCACAAAACAGGTCCTACAAAAATTAATGAAAGCCTTAGTTGAGTAGTGATGGACTGTAATTCTCCACTTTAGAAAGGAGAAGCAAATTATCTGGGGCAAGTCACATCTCGCATTCGCTTGTGGGACTGTTACTGGGGACAAAATGGTGGCCAACTTGATGATGCATCCCCAGTAAGGTCCCACAAGCGAGCGACTCGCCCCACATTGCTTCTCGTGGCGAATGGTGCTGCACATATCAGTGTAACTGTTTTACACATGTACTCTCAGACTCTAATAATGTAACTGCAAGTCAATTAATGTGCAGCCTTCTAAATTTCAAGTGCATGGATGAAATAGGCCATTTCCAAGTCTTGGTGCAAAACTTTTCATATGGAAATGAGGCAGCCGTAAGTAGAGCTGTCCGCTTACAAGATTGTCTGCTCAGAGCGCTTCAACTGTATGGTGCTGTTTGTGTTGGAAACAGACTTGTTGGACTTGGACATATCCACCTATTGGATAAATATTAATAAATGTTGTCAATGTCGTCCAGTATAATTTCACAGATGAAGATTTTATTTTAATGTGTGATCTTTTGCCTGCAGACGAAGATTTGAAAACTCTTGCCGATGTGGCGCACTTGTGTGCAGATGCATCAGGCCCCAGCTCACCCAATCAAGATAAACCTCACAAGTCACTTGCAGAAGCTGCTATGGCTTACGAAGAGGAACATCTCAGTCCACCAAAATCCCAGCCTGCGCGAGTGGCTGTAGTCACGGGTGAAGAAGAGGAGAGAAATGTTCTTCAGGTAAAAAAAAAATGGAGGCATGGTTATCTTATGTTTAGCATGTGGGGCTTGAGATGGGATGGATGAGAGTTCAAGCCAAAGTTGGAATGAGCGGGGGAAAGAGATTATAGGATAAAGGTGTGAAGGTGCAAAGGGTTTTGGGGTATGACATTTCTGGTATTTTGGCGAGTCTAGAATAGTCTAGTTTATCTATGGGTATTTGTTTGGTTGTTAAATCGTGGCTTTGTTTGCACCCCACTATCTGCTTTTTCCCCCTTGTGTAAGCTTTTTTTACCAAAGCTACCCTCTGATCGATACCCTGGGGAGGGGAGAATGAGGGGAATCCCATATAAAAGTGACGGGGGTGCATAAGTATGTTCTGTAAAAGGACCATAGTTGCTATGGCAAAGACAGACCACCTACATTTATAAATAAATATTATAACAGCTTATTTGTGTTTCTGTATATTTTAGAGCAATTGCCGGTTATTCGTGTTTGATACTGTAACACATTCTTGGAGAGAAAAAGGAAGAGGCGTACTCAGATTGAATGACATGTGTCAATCAATGACGGAGGGCATCTTCCAATCGAGGCTTGGTGAGTCGTTTCTGTCAGTTTGGCCCAAGTGTGGCTTTACCTTGCTGAGAATTAAATCCCTTTTAGTAGGTAACTGTATTCAGTTCGTCACAAGCGTGGGACAAAGAAAAAAATATCTGAGTCCCGATGGGAGTTGAACCCATAGCCTTCCACACACTGGTCAGTTGCTCTGACCACTAAGCTACAGGGAGACTCATAGCCTCCTCGCAGACTTTCTTTTGGCTCGTCACGCAATCTCATGGCAAGTTAGGCCATTTACTAGGTCCATATGTGACAAGCATGTTACATACTGCTAGGGTCAGCAATGTAAAAAGTGTCACGTGTGGTATAAATAAAGAAAGATGTTAAAATGGTAAATGAAATGATAAAGATGTTAATTCAGTTTGTCACAAGCGTGGGACAAAGAAGAAAAAAAAGGCCATAGGTTCGACCGGCCCACCGGGGACTCAGATTTATTTTATTTGTCCTACGCTTGTGACAAAATCTTTCTCTAAATCCCTTTTGTTGGTATTTTTCAGTGATGCGCACACAGGGAAGCTTACGTGTTGTCCTCAACACTAAACTATGGCCAAGAATGACTCTAGAAAAAGGGAATGAGAAGAGTTTACGGATCACTGCCATGGACAGCGAGAAAGACATCAAAATATACCTTATTATGGTGAGAAAGATTTTATTTTTGATTGTAAACCAGAGGAGAGCTGTGAGTTAACTCTTCCTTGCAAAACTGTCCAACGTTTTCACTTAAACTTCAATGACGCACTTAAAAAAAACTCTTCATTTTTCCTTGACATAACAAAATAGCATGTTAACTTAAAAATGTCTTGTCTGCTGTTATCCCGACCATTTGGAGCCTTTAACTTTGCTTTGATTTCTGCAAAAAAAAGAAGTATCCACATCTAGCACAATTTTGAAATGCATTAGCAATTATTCATACCACCTGATACCACAAAAAGTGTATTGAGAGGTTTAATTTAAGAGGAAATGTATGGGCTTTCAACTTACGGGGTACAAAAAACACTGTGCGTAATAACGAGGTGTCCGTAAAGCCGGGTTCGACTGTGATACACAATGAACGCGCCTGAAACAGGCTAAGTTGTTCAGGAATGACTCTCCGTTCGTGGGGAAAACGCAAAAAAGCGGGCGAGCGAGCAAAGGGAAAAAACGAGGTAGGACTGTCACCACACGTTTTATTTCGCGTTCGCTTTCTTTCGCTCGTCCTCACTAACACAGCTTGTACAGGCTTTGAACAACTCTCAACAAGAGCAGTAGCCACATGTACACTTTGTGAACCTATTTCTTCTCTCTCCCAGGCCGCACCAAACGATATTCAACGACTGTGGACTGCAATTGATCGTCGTATCCAGGCCTTGAAGCGCGGTCAAGATGTCGAAACTCAAGAAAAAACCGCTGACAAAGACCATAATGCAGACGACGAGGAAGAGAGCAAGACCGAGCCGGATGACGAGCTCAAGGGGACTGAGCCCGAGGACGATGATGACTCAGTTAAAGATCGATGCGAGGTCCCGGATAATAAGGACGAGAGCAGTAACGATTCTTGTCCAACAGGGGAGGGGAGGGGAAAGGAAACAGTCGCTGATGATGATTAATTAGGCACAAAAAATTCGCTCTCTTCGATGGTTGTGATCGTCAGAAGATCGTTACCACTCTGAAGCTAAGCACGGTAGTCGGATATCAGGATGTACAATTGTTCTCTTCACACAGGAAAAGTTTCCAAGTCAATTTATGACACAGTTAACACAGCTGTGTGAACGCGATCTCCTGTTATCTCCCAGGAGAATCTGTGTTGCTTTTTTTGCTGGTCTCCTTTGCAGCCGTCATTTGGGTCGTCGTGCAACGCGTTGCGTGATGCTTCTCTGGGTAGAAGCGTTGCGTGACGCTTCTCCGGTAGAAGCTCTGTGTGACGCTTCTCTGGTAGAAGCGTTGTGTAACGACCAGTAACGGTTGTGAAAGCTGGTGAAAGGATATCGGCACTACTTGCGAAGGAGAATACTTGTTTGTTGACTTGAAGTACATTACTTTCATTACACTTGGCTGCAATGTCATTTTAAACATGTCCTGCATGTAGTAAGTACGGCACGCTTGTCACTGTTAAAGGAGCTATGTCACGATATAAAAAGTCATTTTTGTGATGTACAAATTGAAGGAAACCTCAAAATAATAGTTTACTAAGCTAGAGAAACACCCGAAAGATGTAACAAGCAACCAAAAAATTAAAGAACAAGGATGGTTAAGGATGGAGAAGATTGAGACAGATTGCGAAACATTTTCAAGATGTGTAAACCGTGACGCAGCTCCTTTAACCCTTTCACTCCCAAGAGTGCTAAGTTCAAAACTGAGGAAAAAATCTTGAATTTCATTTTGCAAAATTGTCCAAAGCAAACAGCACTACTTGAAAGTACTGCTCAATAGCTTTCATTTGAATGGTCACACACTAGGATTTCATCCACAGACTTAAAAGTGAGAACCACATGGTTTGACTCTGGGAGTGGTTAAGTGCAATGATGCGATGCGCCTGCAAGGCTGAATCACGCGTGGAAAATGAAAACCTCTCGATACAGTTGTAAAAATAACCCTTGCTCTTTTAGTGTCTACCGATTGTTGCCTCGTCTAGACTCAGATTATGCTGGAAAAGGCAAATTAAACGGGTGAACAATTCGTCCGTTAATTTTTCGTTCGCAATTAGTACAGTAGTTCACACGATTTCCCTGAGAAACAATAAAGCGTTTACAAGTAACATTCGCGAGTTTTTGTGCGTGATATTTATCTTTGGCAAAAGTGTGTTCCCCCCCCCCCCCCCCCCCTAGGTTTTGTCCGCGTGGAGCGTGATTTCTGCGCAAAGGCAGAAGTAGGAAGACCCTGTCCAGTAATACAAATGGCCGGGGGAGGGGGGGGGGGACTCCCAGATCCGGGAAATGATGGGGATGCTTGTCATCTCGTTTAGGTGTGTAAATTACGTATTTTGGTATCACTTAATTAGGTATAGGGTGTCCAGGTTGCACGGTCATGGTGGTCTCGTTACCGGAGATCGTTTGCAACTGACTCTTGTGTGTCTGTCCCTTTTAGAATGGTTTCTTTTTATAGAGTTTCGCTCAAATTGGTCTCCTTTAGGGGTTTAATTCAAAATTCCCGACGAGCATCCCCTGGGAGTCCCCCTCCCTCGGCACAAATGTATCTTTCCTCTATTTATTATATAATTAGTTTGGAAATGTGATGAAACACTGTCTGGAGAATTTTATATAATTTATCTTCTCAATGGAGAAATGAAATCGTACAAATCTATCCGGCCCCCAGCCCTCCCTACCCCTAGAAAATAAATCAAAGTACCCGAACAGTTTAAAAGGGGGGAGGGGAGGCTCTACTGGCCATTCCCCGGCCTGAGAGGCTCTTGCTGATGAAATAAAAGAGGCCAGGTTACCAAGCAAGCGAGGTATCAAAACAAGAAAAGTGTTCACGGTTGAATATAAATTCGTTCTTGAGAAAAACAAATCATTCACTTAAAAAGAAACGTTGCGGAGGATGGAAAAATCCAAGAGTAGAACACTGTGATGTTCTCGGATATTTTTCGTTGAAATGGGAACCAATGCATCTAATTTACGGCACACGGAAGAATTCTCGCTCACCAACCGCGCAGCTGTGCCGCGGTTGTCGGGCCGATCGCATCGTTCATTGCCGACAGAAAATCGTCATGATCATCTTTTCGACGTTGTCATTCAACTAAAACACGAAGATAAGGACATTTACTCGTGTTTCTTTCCAAGTGATGACGATAGCGTACTTTTGACGGCGTCTAAAGTAGAACAAACGACTTTCCTGCGCCATAATCGCGAATTTTCGTCCATAAGATTGTGGGACCTGAATCGAAGGCAAATCAACACTGGTTTTTTGGCGGATTTTCCGCGCTCTTTTAGATCCTGCGATTTTTCACCTGATGGCCAAATGGTTGTTTGCATTTTTAGCGAAGATTCTCTCGCGTTGGTTCGAATGAGATCGTGGAAAACTACCAGTGCCGAAGTGGTTCATATGCGAAGATTTTGGCGAAAGAGACGAGGAGTTCTAATGTGTTGTTCGTTCTCGCCGGATGGCCGTTCGCTTGTCGTGGCATCTAAATTAACAGGAGATTTAAATCATATCTGTGTCATTGACATCGCTTCCAAGAAGATGGTGAGAAAAATGAAATCGGCAACAAATTCAAGCTCCAAAATTCGCGGCCACGCTCGATCTTGCGTATTTTCGCCTGATGGTTTGTTCCTAGCCGTGTCATGTACTTCTGGACAGCTAATTGTGTTCGATACACAAGACTTTCACATCCATAGTAGTCTGGACTTGGACACGTCGACGTCGTCCACGTGTTTGTGCCTTCCATTCCGTCACACAAGTCGTCGATCGCTTAGTTCTCACTTGCAATGTTGGTATTTATTTGATCCTCGCTATGGCCACAAGTATTTGACGTCATGTCTAGAGGATGGCACCATACAGACATGGTCCCTTACTGCGGATGAACCTGGTCTCACTTGCATCCAGTTTGCTTATGCTCTTCAAACTCCATGGCAGAAGATTCGATCTGCTGCCTTTTCCCCTGACGGGACAATGCTCGCGGTTGGTACCTCTGACTCGAAAGTCTTAGCCCTGAATTCGGAGAGCTTACATGTGTTATTTGTCCTAAATGCTCACCTTCAACCAGATGGTTTAAGAACATGGTACCAGAACACAGAAGTGTCCTGCCTGGCTTTTACACGAACCTGTCAACAGGTTGCTGCTGGTTATAAAGACGGACGGGTCAGAGTCTGGCAGCTACCTTTGATTTTAAATCTTCAACACATGTGCAGATTAGTCGTAATTAATCATGTTCCTGCCCGGGATATTCCCCAGTTACCACTTCCAGTGCACTTGGTCAGGTATCTTTTGTTCTCCCCTCTGAAACAATTCTAACTCATCAGCCAAGGGCACAGCCGCTTGTAAATAGCAATAAGAGGCATCAATTGCAGAGTGTATACTGTGGTACGTCAATTTGTTGTACCTCAGTTGCATTTTTTAATCACCGGTAGAGATGTTTGAATAAGTCTGGTAGGCCCTTTTCAATACCTAAGTGACAGTTTTCCCTACCCTTTTCTATACCTCCAGACTGAAAAGGTACCCCTTTTGGGCGGAGCCTCCCCGTATAGTCCATTATAGGGAGTACCCCCCGGGCTTTATCATCTGCTGCTAATATTGTTGTACTCTTTGTCCACTCGCGTCTTACTGGACCCAGTTGTCAAAGGGATACATGTAGATAATGCTATCCACCAGATAAATTATTACTATCTAGTGGATTAGTGTTACCAAAACCTCAACTACACTATCTACTGGATAGCGATTTATCTGATGGATAGTGTTATCCATCTTTTGAACAACCGGGACCTGGTATAAATGAAATTCTTCTTTTCAAAGAGATCTCCATACACAAATTTTAACCATAAATTTTAACTTGTCTTCTTGTTAGTCTAAAATTCTTGCACAAAAACCCCTAAGACTACCCCTGTTGTTGTTGTTGTTGTTATTATTGTTGTTGTTATGCACCAGTCAAAATAAAGCTCATAAAGGGATGGATTAGTTCTGGATAGCTTTCCAAAACTGATAAATGCCCCACTTATACAATGTAAAGCTTGCGCACAGACATCCTATTTCTGCCCCTTTTCCTATGCAGGAAGGACATAGCAGATGTCTGCATGCCAGTTACACTAGGCAGGGCAATAAAGTTCTCAAAAATAAGACCAAACATTCAACCCCCCTTGGGATATGTGGTGGTCATACCCAATCATTCAGTAAAAAATCCAAATGCATAACTTTTTGTATACTACTTTACTGTTTTGTAAAGCTTTCACACTTAGTACTCTTGGAAGTTGCCTTGCTGCTCATGATCAAACATGTGACATTTGATACCCAGATCTAGAGAGATCTTTGCACGAAGCAGACATCATCTTGAACTGTGAAAGAACCAATCTACACCTTTTGTCAGCTATACACAGATCATAACTTACAAAACATGTGAATCTTTCCCCAATCTAGCTGGGACACAATCTCGTTCCCAGAGTCCTCGTTACCCTTGTCCAGCGGTGGAGCAGCCAACAAGGAGCTCTGGGGGGAAGCGATCCGCCATGACAGGATTCTTGGACTTCCGGTTCTACTACGCATGTGTTCGACTCCATGTTTCAACTAACAGACGCCAAGATTCGTGGACCACAGGTCAGGCGGATCGCTCTATCCCAGAGGTCCTTGTTGGCCCCTCCACCACTGGACAAGGGTAACGAGGACTCTGGGAATGAGATTGGCTGGGACACAACTTGGTGTATGAAATATCCAAGGGAGGGTATGGGTATGGGTTTTACTTTGGCTGGTGTATTATTGTTGTTTTAGTAATGGTGTATGTTATGCTACATGTAATTAGCCACGGTGTAAAATAGTCATATTTTGAGAAGATATTTATCAATTTGTAATTATTTAAAATAATTATAATAGTTATTATATTGCAACGAAGGAGAATATTGCTTGTAATGTAATAAGATTTATGCTCCTGTACAATGTAAAGTACATAATTTAACACATTGTAAGAGTTGGAGATTAATGGAGTGCTATCATAGAACTATTTTTAGCATGGTTTCAACAGCTAAAAAATGTACCTATTGTAGATCATAGGAAACCCAGTGACTTTTGTAGAACAGTACTCGGCAAATGAAAAGATCCCATTTGGAAATGAGAGGGAGGACAGGGGTGTTTGAACTTCCCTCTTCCCGTACCTTGTTCTCCCGACTCCCACGGCCCTCTGCTGTTGTGGTTCCTGCCTCTTTGGGCTTTTTCTATTTCAAACTATTACGCAATGTTGCTAATTTTTTTCCTGTTTTTCCCAGTTTAACTGCCACCCTGGGATCCTGCTTCCCGTCCTCTCTTCCCCCTCCTCCCATAGACTTTCTGCCCCCTGCCCCCCCCCCCCCTACCCAATGATGGTATGGATGATAAAATTGAAATGAGATGATTGGCCTGTCTCTGACTCCTTTGAAATATTGCAAAAAATTGTGTTACCGTCAATCTCTTGTGTACAAATAAAGTTGCCTAAACTGAGAAGTGATGTGGCTTCCTTGATTAGCAAAAAAATGTGAAAAGTTAGTGATGTGGTTGTATCTTTATAAAGCAGGTACTAAATGGGTGTTTTAAGGTATATTTCTGTAATAATTTTGATAATGGTTTAAATTATTGAAAGGGTAAAATAATGCCTAAAAGTTATATAATATACTTATAGTCTATCCAAACCACTAGAGTGGTAAAACCGCCATTAGAAATTTGAAGCGGCTCAATTCTAATTAACATGTGATATGAAAAACTTATGTCATCTGATCTGATAAAAAATGTCACATGGTTCACATTGCGAGTGTCTTGTCAGCGAAAAACAAAGCCATTACATGTTTTTCTCTGACAATACGCTCGCAACGCAAGCCACATGACAATATTATTTTCATCAGATCAGGTGACATTTTTTTTCAGATCACGTGTTAAGAATCAAGCCACTTCAAATTTCTAACGGCGGTTTTACCACTCCAATGGTTTTGATAGTTATGATAAGAAACAAACTTCAAGCTAGTATGTGTGTAACAACTGTTTTAATGCCAAGGAAATATTTATTTCATTCTAATTGTTCAGCAGTAAATGATGAGTAATGCTTGCAAAGAAAATTTTAATGCAAAACTTGTTGGAATTATTAAAGGAAATGAAGAATTTTGTCAGATTTAGTGGTTAGCAATACAGGGCCGTAGGTCAGGCGGATTGCCATATGCATGCCACTTTTTGCACAATGTGCCTGAGTGTGCTTACTTTTAGACTGCTTGCAGTCTGTTTCTCTCTCAAAATAATCTGGAGCGGCCAGCTCAGTGAGCGCGGAGCACGATCAAACTATAAGCAAATGCCACCATCTTTTGCGAACGTGCTCTAGGGATAAACACTCGACGGACCCAAAGAGAAAAGGAGGGGGGGGGGGACAAAATGCCAGTTTGGCAATCTTCATGGTAGCTCCGAATCTTTTTATCCAATCAGAAACTTTTAAAGAGTGAGCGCTCACAAGTATAAGTACATGTACTCCAAAAGCAATCATGCCAGCAAATACGTCATGTTGCTTAGCAACTTGGGAGGTGAACAGTCCTGTCTCGGAGGTGGAATTTCACTATCAACTGGTATTTGTTTCCCGGACTGAATTTTTTATGACATCAAATTTAGCTTGAAAGTCGCCTCGAATGTCTCTGTTAGAGTGTCTGAGGACCCCCTCCTCCCCCCCCCCCCCCCCCCCTACATTTACTGCATGCAGCACCCCGTCAATTTGCTCCTATAGGCCTGTGAATCCAACTCATTTAGGAATTATTCATTTTGACCCCTTTAGAGGTACCAAATTCTAATGACTCGTCGGGTTCCGTCAAAAAATCCCTTAATATACAAACCCTACCCCCTCCCCTGTTGATTTCGCTTTGGCGCGTTTTTCCTGCGGGTGCTCATGGGATTGAATATTGAAAACAGTTCGCGACATTCTCTACATGCATATAGATCTCCCGGCCAGTTTCACCGCCCGTCTCATTGTACTGGTTGTAGTCTCTTAAAATTGAATTTTCGTCCGTAAAATGGCTAGTATCCAAGAGGATTCATCTACGGAGGGACGGTGTAACAGGTAAGATGATTTTAACTTCGCCTTAGTTCGTTTATTTATTATGAGTCGTGTCTAAATTTCGGTTTCTACGGCGCTAGTAAAGTCCAACACGTGTTGTTAATTCTGAGAACAAACAAAGCTTACAATAAGCTTACATGTTATCGTTATTTAGCCACACAGGTTTTGAATACTTTAATAGAAGGAAATGGAGTAATTCGTGTTTATATAAGCAAATAAAATAAGATGGCAAGAGCTTCATCCCGGGGGGGGTACTCCCTTATATACGCTATATAGGTACGTGCCGCTGGACAGGGTATGGTTTTTGAGCATTTTGCTCTCGAACAGGGTACGCCAAAAGGCATTTTTTGGTCTGGAACAGGGTATCAGTTTCCCAGAAGTTGGCACGAAGATCGGTAATTCATACTCTGGAATAGGGTGGACGGAGTCTACGTTAGTCAGACGAAACGCGTAGGAGTATTAAAGAAGCTTTACAACTACACGTTCGCAGTACTACTTAGTAGTTTAGCCTTTTGGGTTAGAAAAAAAAAATTGTTAAAAATCCTCTGGAACAGGGTATCTTTTTTCAACATTTAGTCTGGAACAGGGTCGCAAAATTAGCGTTTTGTGGTCTGGTACAGGGTAAGGGTTTTTATAGCCCAGCGGCACACCCCCACCCAATTTGTTTGGAGTACCCCCCCCCCCCCCCCCCCCCCCCCTGGGAGCTTCATCAGTGCGCATTTTCAAATCCCGGGGGGTGGGGGAGACTCCCATATAGCGATATTTCTTGTTACCTCACCTATTGTTATTACAAAGAGTTATTTTGTTTACATTCAAAATACTCAGCGCGTTCCGCGTAAATAACGATTAATGCTTCCATTGATGCAATATCACTTTGATTATTGAATTGAATATTCAAAACTTCTACTGAATAATGCAATCATTCAACCGCAGCATCCATTCGAATATCAAGTGTTGGCAAAATAGCTCTTCCATCTCCGTGAGAGAGGTGATAGTAAATCTGGAAATTTAAAGAGATTTGATGAAAACGACAGGGCCTTGATGCGACGGCTTTTCATCAACCAGACAGTTAAATTTGCATATTTTCTAGACAGCTAACGGTATAACCGCAGGATATATATAGTCACGAAACCACACTTGTCACGCTTGGCTTTTTCCACTTTGCAAAGAATCGCCCTTTTCACGGTTAACTTGCGATATTTGCATAACAATACACTTGAACATAGAAGCGAGGCAATTTCGGGCACAAGCTGCAAAACATCGTGTTTTTCTTGAACTCCTTCAACTCTTTTAGTATAAAAACAGTTTTAAAATGTAGAAGAACTACAATTATTTTAGTTTACGTTGTTTTTAGAAAAAAAATTGAAAAACGACTTTCCTCTATTAATAAAGAGTAGATTCGCATAAGCAACAGGGAGATCGGATTACGATCTTTACGGCAAACTTTAACTAAAATAGTTGCATATTTAGTTCTTCTCCGTTTTAAAACTATTTTTATGCTAACATAGTTTAAGGAGCTCAAGAAAATCACGATGTTTTACAGCTTGTGCCCAAAATTGCCTCGCTTCTATGTTTAGCTGTATTGTTATGCAAATATTCCAGGTTAACCGTGAAAAGGGCTATTTGTTGTGTATCTTCTGTGGTTTATATGTTTCAATGCTATTGTCAAAAAGCTATTAAAGCGAGAAGGAAATTTCAGAAACTTGCTATAAAGTGATCGAAAAAAACCCATCTGACTCAAATAGCCCTTTTCACTGTTAACCTGAAATATTTGCATAACAATACAGTTAAACATAGAAGCGAGGCAATTTCGGGCACAAGCTGTAAAACGTCGTGATTTTCTTGAGCTCCTTGTACTATGTTAGTATAAAATAGTTTTAAAACGGAGAAGAACTAAATATACAACTCTTTTAGTTAAAGTTTGCAGTAAAGATCGTAATCCGATCCCCTGTTGCTTATGCGAATCTACTCTTTATTAATAGAAAGTCATTTTTTTCTAAAAACAACGCAAACTAAAAATATTGTTAATAGTTCTTCTACATTTTAAAACTGTTTTTATACTAAAAGAGTTGAAGGAGCTCAAGAAAAACACGATGTTTTGCAGCTTGTGCCCGAAATTGCCTCGCTATGTTCAAGTGTATTGTTATGCAAATACACAAGTTAACCATGAAAAGGGCTATTGTGACAGCATACATTCTTTCGTGCACGTTCCTCTAAATAATCCTGTCAAACATGCAAATTTCAGTCATGCAAAATCGTTGCGATCGTGGAAGCCCTGTCTTTTTTTATTAAATCACTCAATTTCTGGGTTGTTTTCCTGAATTACTATCACCTCTCTCACGGGATGGAAAGATATATTTTGCCATTAATCAAATCAACATTCGATATTCGAATGGACGTTACAGTTGAATGATTGCATTATTCAGTTGAAGTTTCAAATCTTCAATTCAATAATCAAAGTAATATTGCATTAATGGAAACATTAATCATTGAGTATTTTGACTGTAAAATAAGATGGCAAGAGCTTCGTCAGTACACATGTACAAATCCCGGGGGGTGGGGGACACTCCCATATAGCGATATTTCTCATTACGTCACCTATTGTTATCAATGTGCCAACCAGAGAACTATTGGCTGTTGAAACAAAGAGTTCTTTTGTTTAATGGTTGGCAAATTTGAATAACAAAACAAATTTGACGTAATGTTGATAAACAGTGACACTCCACCTATAAGAGTGAAAAGAACCACTAAAAGGTACCAAAATCCTGTTTTGTGGTTGTGGCTCAAATTCATTTTCACCCCTAAGAGGTATTGATTGAACCTAAGTTCAGATGTTTATAGAATTTCAAAGCAAGTGGGGTTTTAACAGTATAAAGACTACTATGTTATAAAAACCCAAGGTGTCTAATCATAGTTAATAAAGGGAAATGGTTATGAAGCCCTGCAAAGTTCTTTGTTATATGTTTTTGTTCGCTATTTTGGGGGTTGACCGTGCACAAAACCTGACAAAATACAATAGGTGGTTACGTGTGTTCAAGCAACTAACCAATAGAAACGTTGCGATTACGTAATTCATGCATAGTGTATGAGCTCAAAACAAAAGATGTGCACGGTCATGTAGGTAGGTAGTATCTTTTATTTATAGAGGGTAGCACGTAATAGCGAGGCTAATAAACTTGTGGCCCTCTAATAAAAAACTCTAAAAACTAATGATATTTATACTATTTACAATACTGAATTAATAAGAAATTACAATAAAAATGCTTAAAATACAATGATAAAAATCTAACTTTAAAATACAAATTATGTTGGACCTTCCAAACATAAATCTTGGCCTCTTTGTTTGCTCCTTTGAAGTTTGCCGGGCTTCATAACCATTTCCCTCTATTAACTATGGTCTAATCAAACAAAATCGAACTGAATCGAATCGACTCAATCGGACTTTAATCAAGACTTTATTGGTATTCGATTGGGTTCGGCAATCGAACATAATAGAACATTTAATTCTCTTGTGAGTTAGATTATGTTTGATTGCTGAACCCAATCAAACTATTGGTGTTCGATTGAGTTTGATTACCGAACATTCAATTAAACCCCCCGGGTATAAAAGTATTGTCCAGAGGATCTCTTTACTCTTAAGCCCGTAAAATTCATTTTGGCTAAACTACAGTTGTTAGTTGGCAGATGAAGTAACATTTAACTGCCAATGAGAAGGCCTTTAGGCTAGTTCACAATGACTCCAACTTGCGCAAAGGGCATGCTGGAAAATCTGGATCAAAGTCGATAGAAACCAAGAGCGAGTATTTATGTTTTGACTGCCCATAAATAATAATATTATATTAATTATTTTAGCTGTTATTACAGTTGAGCCCGCGGTCAAATATTATTTTGTTTTTAAAAAGTATGCAAACGAGTTAGGCTCGATTTCCGCTGCTCTCTCGAGTCCAGTCTTCGTTCTGGCTCATTTTCCCGAACAGCGGCTGGTAATCGAGCCTACAAATGAGGCTAATGGGCCAATACAATACCAGATTGACCATTTCGCCTCGTTCGCATGTCAAATGGCAAACAATACCAGATTGACCCTTTCGCCTCGTTTGCATGTCAAACCACTGACCGTCTGTAATAACTGCCATTGTCGTAGACTCCATATCAGTGACGAACAGCTGAAGCGCCGTATGCTGATGGCAGTTCCCAAGAAAGGACGGCTTTATGATCAGTGTATTGGTTTATTGGAAAGAGCTGGAATAAAGGTAATATGTACAGTTGAGTGAACACTCTCGTAAGCGGCAGCTCTACTAGCGGCCGCCTTGACAAAGTGTTATTTCTGTCAAATGAGCTTGCGAAGAAGACTGAAATAAATATTTTGTCAGCACGAAACACAACATGGCCTGGGTTCCAGGCCGGGGAATCATGGGTAGTTACGTAGGCGTATATAAGGTTGGGTATAACACGTGATGGTCATCTAGGCCTTGGAACCAACCGAGTTAGTCTCGGTTTGGTTCTCGCCAGGCCCTCCCAAAATAAACTTATTTGGTGTATAGCGTTGTGGAGTTATTTGTGGTGAAGTGGAGACAAAATACCCTGTTTGAACTCTAGCTCATGCAAACTCTGTATTTACACATTCCCGCAAGCGGCCAGCTCCAGTTGTGGTGACTTTTCCTGCTTCCCGAGGATGTCCGCTTATGGGAGCTTAGACTGTAGTTTTGTCAATATATTTGTGTAATTACCATTCTAACCATGTAGATTATTGAAACATCAGTGATTTTTACTCAGACATGTTTCTTTGTTATCATTCTGTTGTAGTATCGTAAGAAAGTACGGCTGGATTTGGCTCTGTGTACCTCCCTCAACAGTGAGTCTTTATCTCTGATTCTATTTGACATGAGGGAGGCGTGGTAGCCTAATCATAAAGCGCATTGGACCCCAGATCAAGTGGTCCAAGTTCGAGCACTGGTCAGGGTCACTGTGTTGTGTTCTTGGGCAAGACATTTAACTCTCCCAGAGCCTCTCAGGAGTATAAATGGATACCAGCGACAAAATGCTGGGGGTAACGTGAGATGGACTAGCATCCCATCCAGGGGGAGTAGCAATACTCCTAGTCGCCTTCATGCTGTGGAAACTGGGTTAAGTTGCGGCAGTTGTGGGCCACTAGGCTCGTGAAGACACCTTACTATCATTCTCGTCCCCAGAGGCCACGATCCTTTTGGTCAGCACCAAGAATCGAGACCTCTGGCCGGTTCCAAAACCGGAAGTCCGCGAATCTCGGACTAGCCATCAAATCTGACAAATCTGATTGGCTGAGAATACAGAACGAGTACTCTGAGCATGCTCAACAAATTGGGACCGGCCAGAGGTCTCGATTCTTGGTGCTGACCAAAAGGATTGTGGCCTCTGGGGACGAGAATGCCTTAAAGTGTCCCTCTCAATACTATAATATATGACATGAGCTGGTTTTAAAATTCAATTCTCAATTATTGAGTGAAACTTCAAAATAATTGTTGTGCTGTATAGAAATCACTCTTCTTTAACCAGACTGTTTTTGTGAGGCCCATGCAAGGCTAACTGAAAAGTCCAGATTTTCTAGATTGAACTATACAAATTTTTGTCTGCATTTTATTTTTCAGTGGCTCTTGTGTTTCTCCCAGCATCAGACATCGCTCTTTATGTTAGTCAAGGAAGGTCAGGACAGATTTTAATCAAGCATAGACATAGCATAGCCCAAAAGTGTGACCACTTTTACAGGGCTGCAAATAACAGTCGGTCATTGGACAATGGCCGACCAAAATTTGCCAATGTCCGATGAAATCCCAACTGTGGTCGGAGATAATGTCCAGACAATTTTTTTGGCCTTCAAACGTGTTAGATTAGCAGGTTCGCTTATCAAGTGGTTCTGTAATGTAATGTCCGACTTCATTTTTGTTTTGTCCGACCAAAATGGTAACATGTCCTTTCAAGAAAAAAAATTATTTAATAATTAATCCACATTCTTTCATGTGTGCAGACTATCCAATAAAAAGCAGAGGAGAGCTATCCTCAGCTTCTGATTGGATAGTATGTGTGCACAAAAGAATGTGAATTAATTAAAAGTGGTCACACTTTTGGGCTCCTTGCTGTAATTGTGTTCATTATAAACCAAAATTTGACTTTGTTTATCATTATAATCAGGGGGGGGGGGGACTAGCAGCGAGGCCTGGGACCTAGTATACATGATTGCACATTTAAGAAATTTGGCCGAGCGAGACTAAGTACTGGTTTGTAATAAACATGGCGGACGATGGCGGACATGACGTGCATTTGTGTTCGTTCAGAAATATTTTGGTGATTCCACATTCAAACATCTATGGGAACGATTTGGTTGCTGTTCAACTGAACTTTGATCATTGTGGGACACCATGGATGAAAATTCCACAGCAAACTCCCGTAGAGGTACGTTTCTCGAATGATTGACAGATTTCTTTACTTGTGCGATCATGTATAGCGGAAAAGCGGCAAGATCAAAGGACGCTACCTGCCCCCCCTGATTATGATAGAGCGGTTTTCAATTGAGTGTCGTAAAAACCAAAACCAAAGCAATTACAATGGCCAATCACAACAAATGTAACAACGCAATGAGCCAATCAGAGCTCGAAGCAAATACACATAACTAGCGCCAAGCGCGGGAAAATGTGTGTGACCAAGTGGTGATTGGTTTTGGTTTTGCATCTGATTGGTTGAGTAGGTGGTGCAAGTTTTTAAACCAATCACAGAGCGTAGTAAAGCAAAACCAAAGCAATTCTGTGATTACTTTCGACACTCAATTGAAAATCGCTCTAATCAGTTTTATTATTAATAAAAATAAATAAATTAATAAATTAATAATAATTAATAATTAATAATAAATTAATAAAAATTAATAATAAATCACTGTCTCATCAGAATTGACATGGGTATCACAGGGAAAGATGTTGTGGCAGAAAGTGGAGGAGAAGGTATCATTTACCACAAACTAGTTAGAAAATTACATGTAGACAGGGTTGTTGGTTTCATTATTTTTCTCTTGAATTATCCCGCTTTGTAGAGAATTGTGCCTACCATTTTGGGTAACAATATTAAAATTTTGTTTGACAAAATGAAAGGAATAATTATTATCGATAAAAGAGGTTATTCAGCGGAAAGTTGTGTATACGGCTGGGTATTTTTACGAGTCAGTTTTTTTTTTGAGAAAACTAAGCATTGACGAGTAAAAATGCCCAGCAGTATTATACAACTTTCGCTGAATAAATTGTTTATTATACGACATAATATCTTTCCTAAAATATATGCTTTCAACAGTGTTTTCCGTAGCACGTAGTGAGGGAGACTAAGACCTGTGTAATACGGTCTCCTATGCGTATTCGCACTCTAAAATGCTATGTCTTATAATAAATGCTTTTATTAATGATGGATAAAAAGCTGGGTCATTTAGTAATAATTTCATATACATGTGTTCAGGATTCAAATGTTCATTCATTATCATAATTATTTACTTATGCATGAATCTGAATAGTTTTTAATTTACAATTCTCTTATTTCAGTTCATGAAATTTTAAAGCTTGGATTTGGCAAATGCAAACTTGCAGTGCAGGTAAATAAGTGTCAACTTACAAAATAATATTCTCCTTATTGGTCTCTATACATTTGCAGTGTTCTATTTATGTTACGTAGACTGCTTGCAGCCCCTCTTTTCTCTTAGTGTCCTTCGGGAGCGCGTTCGTAAAAATGGCTGTCGAACGAGAAGGGGTTGGGGCGAGTCGAGAAAGAGAGGGAAGGGGCTGGGGCAAGACCCGAGCTCCCAAGTCTCGCCCCAAGCCTTCCCGTCCCAATTTCTCGCACGCGCTCTTCGATTGTGTATTTCGAGAGAAAAACAGGCTGCAAGCAGTCTATATGTTACGTAAATATCAATCAACAAATTGCTTTTTTAACAGGCTGCTGTGACATCAAACATTTCAAGTACTAAGGAACTAGTTGGTATGGATATATCTATACTTCAATTCAAAAATAACTAATAAAACGTAAAAAAGACTAAAAATAGATAAAAAGTGTCAGATCAGAAATTTTATGATTGTCTGAAATGGTGCTTGTCTATAAATAAACACTTTATTTTATTTTTGTTACTGCATCTGAAAATTTAATTTATAAAATGCCCCGGCCCGATGATATATCCAATGTTATAATCCATCATAATTTTTTCTTGCGCGCGATTGGTCTAAACACGTCACGTGACGCAGCCAAAACTGGGGAATATCCGGGAATATAACTGGGGAATATCCGGGTGATATTCCCCAAGTGATATTCCCCAGTTTTGAAAATTTGCGTTTCACGTTCGCAGGTTCAGTTTTCGTCTCAAATAAATTGCTAAATTAAATAAAACTGATTGTTTTGAACAGACTAGAAATATTTTTGAACGCCAACATAATTATTTTGATGTTTAACAGCTTGGCCGACCAAGATCTTCCACGGCAAACAGAGCGGCCTTGTGAAAAAATATTTGAAGGATAATAACTGCAATCGCCTCCATTTGGCTTCAAAAATATGCTCGGATATTTGTCCTTGGACATTATCTGTTCCTCGAAGCTCACAGTTTTCCTCGAGCTTCGCTCTCGGAAAACTGTTCACTTCTCGGAACAGATAATGTCCGCGGACAAATATCTGAGCATATTTCCTCGCCAAATGAAGGCTATTGTTTATATATTGATGATATATCCGATGAAATTGATGATAATTTATATCTGATGAAATTGATGATATTTCCGTTAAAATTCATGATATATCCGATGTAATAATATACATACAACAATTTCTGCATTTTGATTGGCTGAGAGCATGCCAATTTATCCCAAATGAGTGCAGAAAGTTGAAATTAGTGCAAAAAGTTGAAATTAGTGCAGAAAGTTGAAATTAAAATGATTGACAGTTACGGCAGCTTGATTCGACCAAACAAAATGGCGGGCAAAAGTGTGACAAGATTCAAACGTATAAATAAGCAGAATTACCGTATAAATGCAAAGATGTGAAAATAATGCAAAGTACAGAAATATCTGATTACCAACAAAGTGTAGAAGCCATAGGATAAACACAAAAGCCGCAAGAACAAACGAAAACATGAGCTTATAAAATATTACCGGCGCGGACGACATGCAAACAAAATATCGTCGGGAAATACAAGTTTATTGTTCTCCAAAGCGAAACGAGAAGGACGAAACAGACAGCCTATGAATCGGTAACTTAAGATGAATGGTTCAATTGTTCTGCTTTTTACAAATGAAAAAGCTCAGAGACTTCTGGAGTTGCCGCAAGAAAAGCTCGTTGAATATTTAATAAAAGGTGGAAAATGCATTTATAAAGAGGCAAATCTAACCTGTGCAACGTCCAGTGAAGAAACTAAACTCTGTCAGAAACACGGAGTTGTACATGAATATTCTCCTCTGCTGAAATAAGCCGTTTTGCGGATTTTAAGCTCAATATTTTGGCATTCTGGCTGGAGCATCGTGTGCTGAAGGTCGCTCAAAAAAGCGGTGAAGTTTGAAGAGTTTTCTGCTCGGCGTGCTGTTCGGCGTAGATAAACACGGCATGCAGTTCGTTGAATTTATCAAACCCACCAAGAATCAGTTAAGCCTACGTAGTGCGGCAACAAAACCTCATTTAAGGCTTTACATTTGAAGAGGATTGAAGATTTGATGGACTCGTAAAAACGTTTCATACAGCTCTTGCAGAGAGTGCATGAAAATTCACGCATGAATTAACATGTCAATTTTTCAGCCAATAAAGTTGAAGGAGCTTGACATTAGAATGTGGTCACGAAAACTATCAAAGCGTGACAGAAATTGTTGTATGTATATTATTAACAAGTAATCACATGATTTTTCTCGTGCAATTTGGAATAAATGAGCACGAGTAAATTTTTCAAAGACCACAAATTGCACTCGCCCTACCGGCTCGTGCAATTTAGTTAGTCTTTGAAAAATTTACTCGTGCTCATTTATTCCAAATTGCACTCGAAATCATGCGATTACCTATACAAATTCATGATATATCTGATGAACATTGATGATAAAATTATATCTGATGAAATTGATGATATTTCCGTTAAAATTCATGATATATCCGATGAAATTCATGATATATCTGATGAACATTGATGATAAAATTATATCTGATGAAATTGTCAGATGAAATTGATGATATATCTGATGAACATTGATGATATATCCTATGAAATTGATGACATATCCGATGACATTGATTATATATCCGATGACATTGATGACATATCCAATGAAATTGATGATATATCCGATGAAATTGATGATATATTCGATGACATTGATGATATATTCGATGACATTGATTATATATCCGATGACATTGATGATATATCCGATTTGATGATATATCCGATGACATTGATGAAACAAATAATCAGTGTTTCAAACTAAACAATTAGCCATTTCCAATTTAAATTAGTATAAAGATAACTTTTCAGCACCAAAAGTGATCAAAATATTACCACTCCTCGCAATTTCAAAAAATTTAATGCCAAACAAATTGTTACATAAAAGAATATAAATTGAGGGGAAGTATTTGTTTATTTTATTTATTATTTATCTTACAGGGAAAAGAATAGTTACGTCATTTCCGAATGTTGCAAGGAAGTACTTTGCTGTAAGTTTAATGTAGAGAAGTTGTAATTATCTGGTTTTTATTTTTGTTACACAAAGTCATGCTGTTAAAAGAGCTACAATATGTAGTTAATACTTTGCGAGCTACTAGATCAGTCTAGATATTAAATTTTATTTTTCATCTGCAGCAATTTGATCCTGAGAACACAACGAAAATAAATTATGTCAGTGGATCGGTTGAGGTGAGGATTTCATTTTAATTGAATAATGTGATGTGGCTTCCAGTTGATTTTAATGTTCCTCTTGCTATCATTGAAACAGACTGCAAACCCTGGTATATTTTTTCAAAGT
The DNA here is from genome assembly GCA_029204205.1 of Desmophyllum pertusum. NCBI lineage: Eukaryota > Metazoa > Cnidaria > Anthozoa > Scleractinia > Caryophylliidae > Desmophyllum > Desmophyllum pertusum. Next base: position 374,681 of record MU825447.1, on the reverse strand, counting down.
TTTATGCAAATAAAGTTTAAAGCAAAACTAGAAGTTCTACTGACAATAACAATACTCCTGCTTGAGTTGCTTCATGCTATGGAAAGCAAAGTTAAGTGTAAGAACGCAGGGTGCAAAAAAAAAAGATTTTCCAGGATGCCCTTAGGGCAAGTTCAGGGCTGCAAATAACAGTCGGTCATCGGACAATGACCGACCAAAATTTGCTTATGTCCGATGAAATCCAAACTGTGGTCGGACACAATGGCCGGAAAATTTTTTTTGCCTTCCAATGTAAACGCCAACGAGTTTTATGCTAAATGCAAACTACATGAAGATTACTCTGTGATGACAATGTGTTAAATTTGCAGGTTCGCTTATCAAGCAATACTGTAATATGATGTCCGACCTCATTTTTGTTTTGTCCGACCAAAATTTTCTTAGTCGGACACATGTCCTTTCAAGAAAAAAAATTATTTGCAGCCCTGCAAGTTGGAGCCATTGTGTGCCAGCCCAAAGGCCTTTCTCATTGGCCTTACTTCATGTGCCAACTAAAAATGTCCAAAAATTTACTTGCTCACCAGGCAAGTGATGGATAAAATGCACTAGCCTGACAGAAAATTCCACTAGCACCAGACAGCACTTTCTTTGCATTAAGCAAGCTGGTGATGGTACAATTTATAGTGCACACTTTTTAAAACCTGTCAGGAAATTTACCATGTATGTCAGGTGTCGGAGGTGTGCAACATTGAACCAGGCTTTCGCTAACACCACTAAAGATAATGATCTTGATGAGTGGGGTTTGATAGTAGAACCTGGTACATTTAATATAATGTTGAGCCAAAAAGGGCCCACAATGGCCAGACATGTGTCTGATGTCTGACTAGTATTTCCAGTCTTTGGTGCCCATGCTCGAGTATTGTGCTGTATAATATTTTAATAATAACAATTCCACTTTGCTATACCACAGTTGTTTACAGTGAACCAGAGTGCAAATGAAAACAGATTTTCCAGGATGCCCTTTGGGCCAATCTTGTTCCCAGAGGCCTCGTTACCCTTGTCCAGCAGTGGAGCGGCCAACAATGACCTCTGGGATAGAGTGATCCGCCTGACTTGCGCAGTAAGACCGGAAGTCCAAGAATCTTGGCGTCCGTTAGTTGAAACATGGGGTCGAACACATGCGTAGTAGAGCCGGAAGTCCAAGAATCCTGTCATGGCGGATCGCTTCCCCCCAGAGCTCCTTGTTGGCCGCCTCCAAAAATGTACTTGTTCATCGGGCAAGCGATGGATAAAATGTACTAGCCCAGTAGAAAAATCCACCATCTCTGGGCTATCAGACAGCACTCTGTTTACACTCTTGAATGTAGTAGTACAAATCAGATGTTTGATTGCCTTTCAGGTTGCTTGCAGCCTTGGAGTTGCTGATGGCATAGGCGAGTAGTGCTCAGGCGTGCAACCAAGTTATTTTTCTGAATTTTGGTCTTGAACAATAGTTCAAAATTCCACAGCATATTGGATATAATAAAAAAAAATTATGTAAAACACTCGAGACAGTGTTTCATCAGGATATCCAAACACCAAGAATAAAGTTGAAAATATGACGTGCAGCAGAGTATTTTTGATGAAATTCAAGGTGATTGGAAATCGGATGAAACACTGTCTCAAGTGTTTGATACATGTATATCTTCTCAATCAAAACAAAAACTAAGGAGTAAACGGAGAAATAAATCGTAAAAATCTATGCTAATTAAAACAGGGTATCCAAACCTCCAACACAGTTACGATTTCCTTTGTTTTAACTTGCTTAATAAAAAAAACTTCTCAAACGCAGTAATAATAATTATTATTACTGCGTTTGAGAAGTTTTTTTTTACCATTTTTCAACTTCTCCATAACTCATTCAGGAAGAAAAGTAAATCATTAAACCATGGCTAAATCAATTATTGTTAATGTGCAAATTGTCTTTTTTGAACATCAGTTTTTTAATTAAATTATACAGTCAAACCTCCCATAAACGGACACCCTTGGGACCAGAAATAGTGTCCACTAAGAGAGGTGTCCGGTTATGGGAGGTTAAAAATGTAGTGTTTGTATGTAGCTGGGAACATGACCAAGTGTCCACTTACGGGAGGTGTCTGTTAGCGGAGGTTCGACTGTAACTGATCAACCAGCAGGATAAGTTATAATTTTTTTTTCTTCAGTTGATCTTGTTGAAACAGGGGACACTATGCGAGCAGCTGGCTTAGAAGTAGTATCTGAGATTTTGGAGACGGAGGTACAGTAAACCTTTTAGTACAAAATATTTAAAAAATAATAATAATCCTGTTCTTATAATGTGAGTGTTTTAAACATCCAGTCCCCTTCTCCTGCAATGTTATCAGAATGTTAAAGTTCCGCTATAAAAGGGATAGCACCTCCCACATTTCACACCTTTCGGGTGCGAAATGCAAATTTGTACTCTTGCAGTCGTGGCACGTTGTTGAGTCAAGCGTCCTGCAAACTAAACATGCTTCAAAATCTAATGAAACCAAAATACATGTATAAATTATCATCAACAAAAATAAGATATAACTTGCTAATGTTTAACAGAACATTCTTAGAAAAATGAAACAAATTTATCAGCAACGGCCGTACAAAAAGCGCATGTTGTTTGTCAGCTGTTATGCTTTGATGAATGATCTACAACTAGGTGTGAGAATGGCCAGGCCAGGCCCCTTTTATACCGGAACTTCTTGTTTAAGATGTTTATTCAGTTAATATATTATACCACTGGGAAATAACCAACTCTAACTTCTTCTTGTCATTAAGTATTACTTGGCATTAAGTATCGTATTGTATGTAAAGTAGAGCATCCAATTGTATAAAGTAGCATAAGTAATCATAATACTCAATAAAGTCTTTACTTACTCAAAAAAAAAAAAAAATTAAGTCATCACTTACTTACTTACTTACTTCCTGTTTACAGGCTGTGCTGATTGCAAACCCTAATACTCACTTCCAGGTATGTTTACTACAACCCCTAAATCCACCCCTGACATGTTATTACTCTGACAGTGAATAAACCACCATATTTACTATTTAATTTAAAATAAATTAAATTTTACAGGATGTGATTAAGACTGTGAAGTCAAGACTTGAGGGAATCATTAATGCAAACAAGTTTGTGAAAGTCTTTTGTGTTTCAATTTTTTTTATTTAGTACATGCAATTTGTAATAATATTATAATAATTGTTTATCCATTAGTATTATAATTTTATTATAAATTATATTCATTTATTATTTTATTTCTTTATTGAATATTATTTTATTCATTAATTTGTTTATTTTTCTGGCTAGGTATGTGATGGTTGAATACAATGTGGAAAGAACAAATCTTGCAAAAGGACTGAAAATAACTCCAGGAAAGGTAAGAAAAACATTTCTGATTGAATGTTGTATATCTTAAATAGCAATTTTTTCCTATACATTTTGATTACATGTAATTTATTGCTCTGCAGATCATGCTACAATCAGTATTTTTTAGTACTAAGTCACTTGATTTTTTACATGTATCTCGTTTTTCTCAGAGTTCTGCGACACTTTCTCCTTTGGATAATGATGACTGGGTTGCTGTTCAATCCTTGATACTTCAACATGAGGAGAATCACATACTAGACAAACTAGAAGGTTAGTGTATGTACCAATAACCAATTCTGTCATTGTCGTCAATCATCGTCATTGTATCATCAAATTATCATTAACCTCATCTGACATCATTATCATAATTATCGTAATCGTCGTCATCATCATCATTAATTTTTCATCTTCAGACATCAATGTTGTTGTTGTCATCCATATTAATTTCTGTTGTTCATCTCGATTTAAAATTGACCCATTGCTACTTCCATTTTCATAGAAATCTCAGTACACTGCACTATCTACAAAAAGACACTATGCCATACAGATTTAAATAATTATTATTATTATTATTTTTTTCTCTTTGTAGAAATTGGTGCTCATGATATTGTAACATTCAATGTTCAGAACTGCCGTGTTTGATGACAGGCTCGTCGCTATTAATAATAAATTATAGCTACAACAATTAACATTAATTTATTTTAAAATAGATTAATTAAAATAAAATTGTTAGTACTTAATAAATAATTTAGTGGTAGTTTCCTCAAATGCATCTTCATGCATAGCTTGGCTAAGTTTAGCTCAAGATCAAGCTACAGATTTGTTAAAATTAATGATATTGACCTATTTGCACTCACTTCAATCAATACGGTACAAAATATTTTTGCAAAAGCAGCTCTATGTATGCATTGCATAAAATGGTTATAAGTTAACCAAAAAAGAATGCAGAGCATTATTTTCTTAATATTGGTATTAATATTAATCACCACAATTTATGTGGGTTTTTAAGTCTACATCTATACTTGTAAGAATACAATGTCTCCTTTAGACTTAACAACAGAAACTTTGTCTCAAAAACAAAAATAGTTTGAACTTAGATGTACATGTAATATTTATTTAAGCTGTAATACAATATTTAAACTATTTAAATGCCCTTGGCTTCTGGAATCTAATAAACTAAAACTATCCAATCTTATTTATTTTATTTTTATTAGCATGTTCAGATAAGAATAAGTTGTCATGGTAACCTTGTGGCAAAGTCACATACAGCTGTAGTATATATTTTCAATAAGTTCCAAAATTGCGAAAGAGCAATAAACAAGTAAATATGTTAAGAAAGACAACGACACTTTTAAATGTACAACATCCATCGTCAGTTATAAAGTAAACTGAAATGCACACAATATATATAAGCTAATGTAAGTTACTCATACATTTACATGCTGACGTCTGATCTCACCCGAGTTGAATTGTAAAGCGCATTTGAATATATCCATATAGAAAATGCTCTATATAAATACCATTATCATTACCATTACATGAAAATGACTTTGGGTAGATCTTGTTGGGATTTTTTGTTCCGTTAACTTCATCGAGGTCAAAATAATAAATACAACATTATTTTATTTATTAATGTTAAGTAATAATAATTCAATCTTAGTTACCGGTACTGTGATTTAGAGGGTACATAGACCTTTCTGATTATTCTCAGATAAAACTATTCTTGGTTTGCATCTGACGTCATCAAAATTCTAAAATCTAAACTGTTAATTCTACAAAGCTGTTCTTTTCACATATTCTAAACATACAAAACATTAATCTCTATGCAAAGTTTGGTATCGATTCAGTGCTTCGTTTCGAAAATAAAATATGTCCCGGATGAACGTATTTTTGAACTGTCACAAAAACGGGTATTTTTATGTCATTTTTAAATTTTTATACGTGATAATAATTTAGAAGTGATATCTAAAGAGTCTTGAAGTGAAAGCTAATGATATTGATGGTAGAATCTACTCTACTTCATGTACAGTTTTATGGCCGCCATATTGGTGTCCCAAAGAAGGGCACCAACATGGCGGCTGCATACTAAATACTGTAATTTTCTGAAAATTATTTTCGTAATACCTCGGTTATGAAAAACGCTACAAAGCTATAATTTGGACAGAACGTTTCTTTCTGCCTGCTCTATAAGCTGTTAATTTTCTGATATTGTTCATGCAAGCGAACAGTCTTGGTAACATTGATGCAAACCACCAACAGTGTGTAACTGTGCAATTCTGCTTGTGTGAAGAACACAAAATAACTTAATATATGGCATACAAAAACTCCACATGTTCTTGTATTAGTACATCAGTCCGACAGCATAGAGTGGTTTACTTCACTTGGTGTGCAAGCCACACAAAAACTAGTTGTGATGTTAGTACGTTGCTTTCAAAAGAAAGCTAACAGTATATTAGGCCTGGGATTAATTATTTTATTTTCAAGGCCTCTTGTGAGAGGCTTGAAAGGAGGGGGACAGTGGGAGGGGGGGGGGGGGGGGGGGGGCTTGTTTCAAATCATGTGACAATTTGGAGTGGTAAACTCTAAAGCATGTTTAAAAAATTAATTTATACATGTAACTAGTATCAAGTTAGTTGTAAATCATTTCAAGATTGCTCAAGCCCCTTGTACCCTTTCAGTCCTGAGGTCAAACTTTATTTATTGTCTAAGTTTATTAATTGCCATACATTTATTTTAGTGTGTTAAAAATTTTCTGAGAATTTAATGACCCACACATGTATCAAAATATAGGCCTAATGGTAGGGTTTGAAAGGCTGGGGTCATTGTGCTGTGTTCTTGGGCAAGACAAAATATTTACTCTCACAGTGCTCTCTCTGCCCAGAAATGGTAAGTAGTACTAAAGTAGTGTTTTTTTTTCAGTGAAATGTAACTATGTTTGTATTTGTGAATAAAGTGTGAAATCATTAAAAAAAAAAAAAAAAAATTGTTTGGTTACCTTCGATGGACTAGCCATCCCATCCAGGGGAATTGCAATAATAATTCCAAGGAAGGCAGCGTGGCTGAGTGGTTTAGGGTGCTGGATTTGAAATCTGGAGGACCCAGGTTCAAATCCTGCATCCTAGCCTGACTTGTCCCCAGTCGTCTCTCTTGCATCCTTTGTTGGGAGTCGCAAGACGCGGGGGATGCTGGGAAGGAAGAAAATTCCCATCACCCCTTGTGCTCCCCTCAGCCACGCTTAATATTAATAGGAGACAAGAGAGAGACGACTGGGGACGAGTCAGCATCCTAGCTACCATTAGCTGGGATTTGTTCTCAGTAGTCCTGAGCTCAACTCCTCGGCCACGCTTTGTAAATAGCCAACTGGTTAGCCTCCTGCCAGTTGGGATTCTTAAAAACGTTTATGTTCAATTTGCAAATTTGTTTCTTCATTTGCACAATATTTGTACTACAGTGCTAATTACACCAACACTTAAATAAAGTCATTTTTTTAATTTTTTTTTTCCTTGTGGCTTTTCATGCTACAGTGTGACAGATGTTAAAGTGCCCATAACCTTTTTTTTATTATTTTCTCATCTGAATCTAAACATCACGCAAGGAATTTCTGCGAAGAAATTTTGCGATTTGCAGAAAACGCGAATTTTTTATGAATGTTTCAAATCTTCAAAATCCTATTTTTGTTTGGTATACCCGTCCCGCTGTAAGAAGGCCGACGGGCTCACATTTTCCTGGATCTACGTCACAATTCCTTTGTTTTTAAGCGACGTGTTCCTTAATCTACGTCACAGTTCCTTTGTCTGATGTCACGTGTTCCTTAATCTATGTCACAGATCCTTTGTGAACCGAGAAGGACCCAGGGGAGACTAAAGCAAATGGTGATCCAAAATGGCGGCAAATTTGAAAGTTTTATAAAATTCATAAACAATTCGCGTTTTCTTCAAATCGCAAATTTTTTTCGCAGAATTTCCTTGGGTGATGTTTAGATTCAGATGAGAAAATAAAATAAAAAGGTTATGGGCACTTTAAGTTTTTTTTACATCAAAATAATATTCATTCCCTAGTTCATGTTTCTTTGTTTCCTTGTGAGCTGTCTGCTTGATGATGTGAACATTTGAATAATTATTGTCAGGAGAGTATAGCTGTTGATCACACTTGAGATTAAAGACTTGCAAGCACCAAACTGTAAACATGTTGATATGTTTACAGTTTGGATCTTGTAGTGCCTTTATATCTTCATTCAAAGATCAACCAAAACAACACTACTCCAAATCATTTTATTTATTCTACTATTTATTATTCAGCAGTAAAGGTATAATATTGTTAATTTTATATAGACAGTAAGGTACTCGGGTTTTTTCATGTTGTCCATTAAAGTCATTCAACACAAATAATCAGGGCTAAACATTTACAAGTATTACTATTTAACAATACTACGAGCTCAAGGTTTCTATCAACTATCAAAGTCGATAGAAACTGAGAGCAAGCATTCTAAATTTTAATTAATAATAATAACTAAAACAATAATTACCATGTGGCATGAAATTTTCGCGGGAGTTTAATTTTGCGGATTGCCGACTTTTTGTGTTTCGCAGGAACAAATTTTTGCGAATTAGGATTTCAGACTTACCACTGGAAGCAAACTTTCGCGAATCTCGGGCAGGTTCCTGTCCGGTATTTTACCTACGGTACTTGTAATATTGTTTGCAGTCAATTCAATTGAAATCCAGCACTCTAAATAAAGAGATAATTTTAATTTACGCAGGAGTTTATTTTATGGGTTCTAATTTTCGCGGATCGTTGGAAAACGAAACTTATTTCCCGCAAAAATTTCATGCCACACAGTATAATAATAATAATAATATTATTGTTTTAGCATAACCCAGTGGCTGATCTATTAAACATACAATTTTCATGATAAAACTGACTTTTTGATGGTTTTGTTTGCTACCTTTTGGCTGTAATGCACAAAAAAATGTATGTGCGCTCCAAGACCCTTTTATTGATTGATAGTACAATATAAATGTAGTTGCCTGTTTAGCCAATCAGATTGCGAGTTTACCAATAGTCAGCCAGTTTACAGTGTCAAAAGTCAAATCATTTTGATGGCGTTATACTGTCATTTCAGTACTCCAAATTGCAAATTATATAGTTTTTGAGCAGCAACTGCACTTCAGATACAAGTCATTCACCATTTAAGAAACAAATATAGGGGTGGCGAATGGTAAATGCAAGATGGCGAGACTGGCATTTTTCTCTGTGAGAGCGAGACTTTTTGAGTTCTTAGATTGCGAGACTGAGATTGAGACTCCAAAACGGCTTTGCAAAAAAAATCGAGACTGTGAGACGTACAGAACCGCTCAAAAAACACTAAAATTTTGCGAGACCCTTATTTTTTAAAGACCCTTCGCCACCCCTAAATATGTCTGGGTGGTAGCCTTCGTTGAGAATAGGCCTTACGTGTATGCATGACTATGTCAGTTGCTAAAAATTCACCCCAAAGCCTTGTTTAAACAAAATCCTTCTCAAACCTCTGGCACCTCAATACTTTTCCCATGGGTATTCTTTTCATCTTTGTTGCTTTGGGAATTTGTTCGTTACTTCGAAAGCGAGGTTAATGGGGGTGAAAACAGTTTGTCTGATGTAAATACGCATAAGGACTATAGCCCCTGAGTATCTAAAAATCAGTGCGAGAACAATGCCTAACAACGGCTGCAAATATATATTTTTTGTTGAAAGGACATGTGTCCGACTAAGTCACCATTTTGGTCGGACAAAACAAAAATGAGGTTGGACATCATATTACAGTACTGCTTGATAAGCGTACCTGCTAATTTAATGTGTTGTCATCGCAGAGTAAACTACATGTAGTTTGCGTTTAGAATAAAACTCGTTAGCATTTGCATTGGAAGGCAAAAAAATTGTCCGGACATTAGTGTCCGACCACAGTTGGGATTTCATCAGACATTGGCAAATTTTGGTTGGCCATTGTCCGATGACCGACTGTTATTTGTAGCCCTGTAACAAGATCAACCCAGTACTCAACAATAATTTGCCACCTAAGATTTCTTTTCTTTTGCTACAACAGGCATTACTGTATATGGTAAAGTAAACTGAAGGTAATTAAAATAAAACAAAAATGCTAAGAAATGAGCACAGGAGTAGAGTGAGATGAGCACTGGCCAGAGGTCTGGGTACCGGCTGGGGGGCTGAACAAGAGCTGATCCAGTGTGTAGACCCAGGGCTCCGATCACTGACAGAATAAACTGAAAAAGATTGGAAACAAGAACATAATGAGGCCTAAACATTGTTGTTAGCTGCCTAATAAGGTAGAGTGGGAATGGAAGGATTAAAACAATAAGTTCTCTCTACCGATTGCCATACTGTTCTTTTTATGTTAGTTGTGAGAGTGTCAAGGTACATATTGACAATGTCCCCAGTTGTTGATTTTCTCTGTTCTCATCACCTGTAAGCGTTGTGTGAAGGAGACTAATCACCTAGTGGAGGGTGTCTGAACTTCCTGTATGTTGTACTTCCAGTTCCCACCTCCCATCAATTAATTGTACTTTCTCTATTGCAAAATATTACACAGTGTTGAAGAAAAAATTTCCTATTTCTCCCTGAGTTTCTTCCACCTTGGGGTCCTGCTTCCCGCAATCTCTCTTCTCCCATCTCCTGTAGACTTCCCACCCCCCACCACCCACCCCCACCTTAACAATAATATTCAATGTTGAGCACTTCTGTCTGTCCCAGATGTCTTTGCTAGGTGTTGACATTTCAGTTTTAGCAAACGTAATGTATTTCTGGCTGTTGTTTCACGCTGCCCAAAAACATTTGTTTGCATTCGCAGACTAGGCAACTTTAGGCATGACAACAAATCAACAATAAAATTGTATTACATCATACCAAAGTTTGTTTTAATGGCTTAGTCCTTCCCAGGTCAAACACATGATAACCAACAGCAAAGAACAACAACATACAGGAAATATAGGGTAGAGACAGACCATCCTTCAGTAGTAACGGCCACATGCTACAAATAATAAAAACAGTTAATTAATACTGACACTTGTTTTAATACATGAAGTGCAATATAAAACCTGTTGGTTGGGAAACATGTGCTGTGCATGGCTAAGAGAGTTGGCCTGTTGAAATGCAAGATACAAGAAAGCGCAGATTTTATTTTCTATTAATTATTAGCCAAAAAGTCATGCAAACCAATAAACCAGTTTTTAACATTCAACGTTCTGCCACAGCCATCAAATAATATTATCTGGCGTTTTCGCACACATTGCAGCCCTATGATGCTAGACAGCATCTTTGCACGCTTTTCGGACCTATGACGCTAGATATTATTATTATTAATTAGACCATCAGGGATATTTTTGGTCAACAACAACAACAACCATTTATTTGTACCCAGAAAGGACAGGAATAATAGAAATAATTTAGCTCTAAGATTTTAAAATGTTTTGGGGGGCAAATTCAATCACTATTCAGGATTGTTTGAAATTCAAGGACTTTTCATGACTCCGTGAACCTTGATACCCGTTTAGTTGTTTCTGACCTGAACCTGAAAATCTGTCTCCTATAAATTTGATGATTTTCTTTATTCTCATCACCTGTCTGCTTGAAAATGTATTGATGTTGTAAGGAGAAATAAGATGATGATCACCAACCTGAAAGTGGAGATAACTAAGAACCACATGCACTCCAAGGGTTTGTAGTGGAGCAGCAGGCATACAGGACTAAATAGTTGAGCAAAATTAAACGTTTTCAGTAAAAATAATCAATGTCCAAAATAAATAATAAAATAATGTATAACAAACTCCCTAACAGCATATATCCTGGGGACCACATCTACCATTTAAGGGAGTGTGCAATCTCGTACCCAGAGTCCACAGTCTCCTCAGTCAGCGGTTGGTCGTCGCCAGGTGGAACTCTGGGGGAATGGAATATTTTCATCCCAGAAATCTGGGATTCTGGTCACTTCCACGAGTCTCATTCTTGTTACACAAACAGCCAATCAAAAAATTTGATATTTATTCCATTCCCCCAGAGTCTTACCTGGCAATGACTGCTGACTGAGGATACCGTTGACTCTAGACCTGTACGAGATTGGGGAGTGTGAGAAAATAGACACAAGTGTTGTTTATGGGAGGCGTCCTTTAGTAAGGAAGTTGTCCATTATTTTTTTGGAGTTTCCATTTTGCTAAGGTGTCGGTTTGTTGGCAAGTGAAAAGTATATGTACACTAGGGCCTGGGAATGGGTTATTTCAGTGACGTCACACCAAATCGAGGAAGTAGCTGGAAGGGAATGTCTGGGGTAGGCTGGGAGATATCCAGGGTATAATACGTTAATAACAAACAACAACAACTTTATTCACTTTTGTATTATATAATTTACAAGAGTGCTTGCTCCCGCTACTAGTTACAAAACTAATCGAGGTAAGTTAATACTTACAGTGCTGCTAGCAGGATTGATTTTTCATGGACTTGATAAGAAAAAATGAAAAACGCCAGTGAAGAATTCACCTGAAGTTTAATTCACAGACAGACCATTAGCTTGTACAAAAATGTACATTTGATTATAGTATGGTACCTATTTTATTAAATAGGAACTGTATGGAGCTTGTTATGATCAAAGGCTTTCTTGTCACAGGAAACAGTCGGCCTTTCGCAGTTTCTATTATAACCCTTGTTATCTCTAAAATTATTATAATAAAAATTAAAATAAGTGATTTTCTGAGACAGTATGGAAATTCAAAAGGTTAGCTAAGTTCTAAACATTTACTAGCCTGGATAGCAGACCTAGTAAGGGGGCAACTGTGGTGTGCTTTTGGACACTGAAATTGGTGTAGAAATTTTTGTAGAGCAGCAATAAATTATTGGTGTATTATTTTATAAATAGACTGCGAGCAGTCCCTCTTTCTTTCCGATAGCGAGCGCGAAGCACGAGAGAGTGGAAATCGAGCACGAAGCGCAAGCGAGCGGAAATAGGCCAAGCGAAAGTGAGGCACGAATGAGTGAAAGAAGAGCTATTGTCCAATTAACCAATCAGAATTTTCCATTGTCTGTACAACGGGAAATTCTAGAACGCGTCGGAAAGAGGAAAGCCGGCAATCCCTCTTCTTTCGCTCGTTTGTGCCTCACTTTCGCTAGGACTATTCCCGCTCGCGCTTTGCGCTCGATTTCCGCTCTCTCTCGCTCTTCGCACTCGCTATCGGAAAGGAAGAGGGACTGCTTGCAGTCTATTTTATAAATTACAGCTGGATTATAACCTTACCAGAGCCAAGACAAAACGATCTATTGTTGGATTCTTTAACAAATTCAACGACGAAGGTAAACAAGCAGTGAGTGTTGACCAGGTGCTGATGAGGGAATTTAAAATGAAAATCAGTTAACTACTATCGCTAATCATATTCAAAAAATAATTATCTGCCAGGCACTGTTTTGCCTTGCCCTTCAATAGGGTCCTTTCGATATTAGATTAAAATTCAGCTGATAGCGAGGCCCAGAGGACGCAAACAAAAGAAATGAATAAACATGCTTGTTCAAGTTCCTTTGTTTGTGTCCTCTCAGCCTCGCTACCAAGCTGAATATTAATATATCGAAAGGAGGCTAGCTATTGTTTGTTTAATCAATAAACAGTGTGCTTGTTTTTTAAATGATAAAGTCAAAGATCTCTGAACAGACACTCTAGTAAGCGGACAGCTCTACTTAATACAGCCACCTTGACAAAATCCTGTTTGAACTCTAGCTCATACAAACTCTATATAATTTACGCATTCCCTTCAGTTGCGGACACTTTTTCTACTTCACAAGGGTGTCTGGAGACTTACGGGAACTTGAACAACTGTACTAATTTTAAAAGGTGGTGAACACTGCCTTTGTTTCGTCTCAGTCTTCACCAATCTCCGTTACCCTTGTCCAGCGGTGGAACGAGCAACAAGGACCTCTGGGGGGAAGCAATCAATCTTGCATTCCGGTTTTACTGCGCATGTCATGGCGGTATTGCACGCATGTCATGGTGGATCGTTTTCCTCCCCCCCCCCCCCCCCCCTCCTCCTTGTTGCCCGTTCTGCCGCTGGACAAGGGTAACAAGGACTCTGGGAACGAGATTGAGTCTTTGCAGATGTGGCCAGGATAGTACTGCACATGAGTAGAATATTATTTAGGGGGGAACAGGGGGTGGGAACCCAGGAGTAAAGGGGGAGGGATGTCTACGGGGTACGGGAGAAGAGAGGACGGGAAGTGGGAATCCCAAGGTGCCAGGAACTGGGAGAAATAGAAATTGTTTTGCAACACTGCATAATTTGAAAGCACAAAGAGGCAGGAACTACAACAGAAGGGGCAGGACGCGGGAGTACAAGGTATGGGAAGCGGGAAGTTGAGACCACCCTGCCCCCCCCCCCTATTTATAGCTTATAGCACCTAATGATAATGTGTACGAGCTGACTTGTCTTTTCTCTTTTCTTTGCTTTTACCTGAGTTTAATAATCTGTGTTTGAGATAGAATTCTTTTAACTTTAATTAGAACCGAGAGTGAGCACCATATATTTGCCACCTTGTCCTAAGGAATGAGATAAAATTGGTAGATCAAGGATTATACATTGTTTGACATAGCTCTTAATACAAGGGGTGGAGAATGGTCTTTAAAAAAATATGGGTCTCGCAAAATTTTAGTCAAATTTCACGGGTCTCGCAGTCTCGTTTTCTGAGCGGTTCTGTACGTCTCGCTGTCTCAATTTTTCTGCAAAGCCATTTTGGAGTCTTGATCGTGGTCTCGCAATTTAAAAACTCAAAATGTCTCGGTCTCGCAGAGAAAAATGCAAGCTGTTTCAGTCCGAAGGCCAACCTTGTTCCCAGGGTCTCTCTTCTTCCCGCCCCCCTTGGAGGCAGGAAGAAGAGAGACCCTGGGAACAAGGTAGTCCCAAGGCATTATAATAATTGTAAAAATTTATAAAAAAAAATAAATTTAAAAAAATTAAAACTTTGGTGCGTCCACTTTGGTGCGTCCACATTTTGCGTCCACTTTGGTGCGTCCACATTTTTGCGTCCACTTTGGTGCGTCCACATTTTTGCGTCCACTTTGGTGCGTCCACTTTTTTGCGTCCACTTTGGTGCGTCCACTTTGGTGCGTCCACTTTTTTGCGTCCACTTTGGTGCGTCCACTTTGGTGCGTCTACTTTGGTGCGTCCACTTTGGTGCGTCCACTTTTTGCGTCCACTTTGGTGCGTCCACTTTGGTGCGTCCACTTTGGTGCGTCCACTTTGGTGCGTCCACTTTGGTGCGTCCACTTTGGTGCGTCCACTTTTTTGCGTCCACTTTGGTGCGTCCACTTTTTTGCGTCCACTTTGGTGCGTCCACTTTTTTGCGTCCACTTTGGTGCGTCCACTTTGGTGCGTCCACTTTGGTGCGTCCACTTTGGTGCGTCCACTTGGTGCATCCACTTTTTTGCGTCCACTTTGGTGCGTCCACTTTTTGCGTCCACTTTTTGCGTCCACTTTGCTTTTTGCGTCCACTTTGGTGCGTCCACTTTTTTGCGTCCACTTTGGTGCATCCACTTTTTTGCGTCCACTTTGGTGCGTCCACTTTGGTGCGTCCACTTTGGTGCGTCCACTTTGATGCGTCCACTTTTTTTGCGTCCACTTTGGTGCGTCCACTTTTTTGCGTCCACTTTGGTGCGTCCACTTTTTTGCGTCCACTTTGGTGCGTCCACTTTGGTGCGTCCACTTTGGTGCATCCACTTTTTTGCGTCCACTTTGGTGCGTCCACTTTGGTGCGTCCACTTTTTTGCGTCCACTTTGGTGCGTCCACTTTTTTGCGTCCACTTTGGTGTGTCCACTTTTTTGCGTCCACTTGGTGTATCCACTTTTTTTTGCGTCCACTTTGGTGCGTCCACTTTGGTGCATCCACTTTTTTGCGTCCACTTTGGTGCGTCCACTTTTGCGTCCACTTTTTTGCGTCCACTTTGGTGCGTCCACTTTGGTGCGTCCACTTTGGTGCGTCCACTTTTTTGCGTCCACTTTGGTGCGTCCACTTTTTTGCGTCCACTTTGGTGCGTCCACTTTTTTGCGTCCACTTTGGTGCGTCCACTTTGGTGCGTCCACTTTTTTGCGTCCACTTTGGTGCGTCCACTTTGGTGCGTCCACTTTTTGCGTCCACTTTGGTGCGTCCACTTTTTTGCGTCCACTTTGGTGTGTCCACTTTTTTGCGTCCACTTTGGTGCGTCCACTTTGGGTCCACTTTTTTGCGTCCACTTTGGTGCGTCCACTTTTTGCGTCCACTTTGGTGCGTCCACTTTGGTGCGTCCACATTTTTGCGTCCACTTTGGTGCGTCCACTTTTTTGCGTCCACTTTGGTGTGTCCACTTTTTTTGCGTCCACTTTGGTGCGTCCACTTTTTTGCGTCCACTTTGGTGCGTCCACTTTGGTGCGTCCACTTTGGTGCGTCCACTTTGGTGCGTCCACTTTTTTGCGTCCACTTTGGTGCGTCCACTTTTTTGCGTCCACTTTTTTGCGTCCACTTTTGCGTCCACTTTGGTGCGTCCACTTTGGTGCGTCCACTTTGGTGCGTCCACTTTGGTGCATCCGCTTTGGTGCGTCCACTTTGAATATAATTTAAGTGTTATATTATCGGTCAGCATACCGGCCATTTTATTGCCATTCAGAGAGTCAAATGCACTTTCCTAATCTGGTGCTAGTTTTAAAAGTAAAAATATCATAATGGTTTGAAAAGCAATTCGATATTATCTTGAGTCGCATTATCGAATTCTAGAATATTTCTAGCATACTGGTACATAATATAATTATTATTATAGTGGAACAGTTATTTGCAGGACAATTAAGATGTGATTTTGATAGTTACCTCAAAAATACCTCTTGCAAATGGAAAGAGTCTGTGAAGAACTTGTAAAATCATTGGTAACCCAGTCAAGAATGGCAACCAACTAGAAATTAACAGTCACATATTAAAAAGATATAAACACACAGGCTGTCGCAGTGATTCTCAACAGTTCACTGATTTTGTAAACACTACTCAACAAATGACTGGAACATATTAGGAAATGATGATGACAAACGAAGGTCAGGATGGAAATAGATTTTACTTTAATGTGCAGTGGACAGGTTTGGTTTGGATGCCTTTAAAATTTTGCAACAAACAATCTTGAAGTGGCAACATGACATTTTGTTATTATTATCATTATTAATGATACCTACCACAAAAGCAATGTACCAACAACGACAATTTCCTAGTTTGGTAATGTTAAATATTCTTGAAATCCTGTGTAAAAATCAACAAAGTCCTGTTTGTTCTAAAGACAGATTCATATGATGGACAGACCATTTCATTTTTGAGAGGGGGTGAATAGGCAATTTTCTCAACCCAAATTGTTTCATGGACTAAATAAAATATTATCTGCCCCTAAGTTCTAATCAGTGTGTTTTAACTTAAAAGTGACAACGTGATCAACTTGTTGGAAAGAAAAAAAACGAGGGAATCAAAGTCAGAGTGAAAAATCCAAGACTATCTCTTTCTGCAAGGTATAAGTATTGATTGTGTTCATTCCACAAATTTGTTTTTGTGGTAGTAACTCCGCCATGGCCGGTCCCAAGCCCGGCTGAGAAAGGAGGAGGGTTGGGCGTGAGGCTTAGCAATCCCACCCCGTAAAACACATTGAGCTACAGAAACCAAACACCAGAGAACAAAATGTCAATGGTGCAAGGAGTGATTTTTTTAAGGCCTTTTGTGTGGACACGCACAAAGAGGATTGAGTGAGGACTGTAGCATAATTAACAATTAGATTATGAGCTCGAGATTTCTATGATGTGATAGTTGATGAGGCCGTAGGACGAATCAACTATCACATCATAGAAATTGAGAGCGGATAATCTAATATTGTTTTAGTAAAAATCATAACAATTGTCTGGTATTAACTCTAAATCCTCCTCCAAAACTTCGGAGAAACGAGAAGAAACCGCAATTTTGTAGACGACCTCCAGCCACTGCCACACTAATGGCTGATAGTATACGAGTAGCTCAGCCAATCAGATTGTCTCATTTGCATTAGTATACTAGTAGATTTTTACTAATTAAAATTAGCAAGAGCTTCGGTACCATGAATTTTGTTTCCACGATTTTCCTAATAAATAGAAAAAGAAAGGCAGAGCATGGTAAAGTTCCATCTGTTTGTAGTTTAAAGCCAGTGTAAACGCAATGGAGCCCAGGAGATCATGATCACAATGTCAGTCCTATAACTCCCCACAGCGCTAAACCAAGGCTTAAGGCATTGTATCTGAAGTTAACTGTTAAGGAGTAGAAATAAAAAAATGTTGTGGTTCCAGAAAATATCCATACCCACCTCAAGGAAGGTCATTGGAAATTCTGAGAGGGAGGTGGGTCCTCAAAAGCCAAACTTTTTAAAGGAAAGTATGAAGCTAAACTGGAAATTCCTGGGGGGAGGGGGGGAGGGGTTTCAAACCAAAAAAACCTTCTGTGGGGGAGGTATGGATATATTCTGTAACCACACATATCAAACTTTGCTTTAAAATCAAATTTTGGAGGAGACAGTAAAAATTATTATACACCTTGTCCTTCCATCATCAAGAGTCTGGATGAGGAGATCATGTAGCATGCGTAGCAGGCGCTGGGGTAATATAGAGAGCGAGTTGGAAAGGTCGTACAAGGGAAGAGATGCACCCCCCCAAAAAACTTTTTATTATTTTTTATTATTATTATTTTTTTTAATTTTTTAATTTTTTTGCCCCCCAAAAAATTGTACTCTTAGAACTCCACTTCAGCACCTGCTACGCAGGCTAGATTGTGTCACAGCTGCCTGGCACGACTCATGATGCCCTTTTAGTGATAAATTAACAAAGGATACTGAAAGTGTCCATGATCGATGAGAATGAGTCCAGGATAGAATAATATAGCAGCTGCAATGAGACCTGAGAAATGTATCAAAGAATTGATTGAGAAATTTATGATATTATTAACAACTAAGATAATAAAATTAAAATTAAAAAAAAAATAAGATTAGTAATAATCCAAAATTAACTTGGATCCCCAATGATAAAACCAGACCATACCTAACTAAATAATAATTACATTAGTGGAACAATTACCAAACAATTAATCTATATTATTGTAACTCAGACACAATCCATTTTAACTTGCACGAAATCCAATCATTTAAATTTGGACAAAGTCTGTGGACTGCTTGGTCTCTTCTGAGGAACAATGGCACGGATCATTCCTAAAATATGCTACTCGCCATAATCCATTATTTTAACTTGGATATCCTTTTTACTTAATTTGTACAACACAATAATCTATGTTACCTTATTTAAAGCTGTTTTCCTTCCCAAGCAGACAAAACAAAATGCAAAGACTGCAGGAATGTACACCAATATATCAGCTATAAGAACTGCAAAAAAAATGAATGAGTTGGTTTATATTAGTTATTGAATACAAAAGTTCCACTAGTTAGAACTCTATGTATCAGTATATTGATTTCATAGATTGAATTAAACAAAGTTACCGACACTCTAAAATATACAATCATCAGTCAAGATTACCTGTGTATCTCATAAACAGCTTATGTTCATGGCTTTCATGTCCCCGGGATTTGTTTGAGTGCCACCCAATCTGGATTTACCTTATGGGCTTCTGTTAGTTAAAACATTAACATCATTGATTGAAAGGTCAAAGGCCTAGGACCTAAGACTAAAATCATCATCATCATCATCAATCTTCATTTACTCACGAATATCCTATCATACAATGTTTAAAGGGACACTGTCCTGATTTTAGCATGATTTTGGGAAGCTCAGAAACATATCTAGATCATAGGAAGTTGAACAATAATGGTTTTAATTCTGTAGAATAGCACTCGACAAATGACAGGAACCCATTAGGAAGTGAGGGATGACAAATGACAGCAAGGATGGAAATGGATTGCAATATGGATTTTTGAAAAAACGTTAGGATGTCAGTTTTTCAAAGTTTCAAATTTGGCTCGGAAATCTTTGGAATTTTGCAAAATTTTGCTGCAGTATGGAAATTTCTTGAAGAAAATCTTTTTATAATTTAGTTAGAGTTTTTTTAAGTTATTATTCCATAGATTTAGGGACCATTTCATGCATTTATAACAGTTTTGAGCAAATACGCCGGGACAGTGTCCCTTTAATATGGTCTTCCTAAGAGTCGTGATTAACATTAACTACATTAAACTAAAAGTTTTAACTATAGAACTACTAAATTACATGTAAGAATAAAATGCTATAAAAACTTAAATGATCATTATTTCTTTATAATCTTTCCTATGCAAGAGGTTTTAAAATCGTTCAAATTGGGCCGCTGTCTGATCTCTGAGGGGATCTTGTTCCATAGAACAGATCCCCTATAGTGTAAGCTACCTTTGGCATATTCAGTTCTCAGTCTGGGAATGTAACAATTTGACTCAGAGTTTCTAAGATTATGTGTGTGTACATTTGAAAATATTGGTAAAAATCCACCTCAAATACAATGGGGAAAGATTATTATGGATTTTATACATCAACTTACATGAGAAAATATAAGTAGCAGTACAAGTAGGGGCTATTATCTGACGCTGACCCTCTGTACAAGACCCTCCAAATTATGCTCCTAGTGACCACTGATAAGTTCTAGAAGATCACATTTAATTATTTTTAAAAAATTTCATGAGGCTTGGAATCAACTTGGCCTTGTTTGTAACATTTCCTTCTTTAGGAATTTCCTAGCTCCTAAATCAGTAAATTACTGGTGATTAGTTGCATTGCTCCATCTCTGAAATTAAACTTGACAAGGTGTCACCAACTAGTAGTCACAGAAGTACAGTTGTATAACCCCGCCTTATGACCACCACCCATTCTCGTTCCCAGATCCTCTGTTTCTTTTGGTCACGTGGTTGGCGAAACGGAGGATCTGGTCTCAGCCATCACCGGATGTCCAAAAATTCCAGACATCCATTCATTAATTCGCGTTACGCATTCATTTTTTATCAGCCAATGAAAAAATTGATTTTTTCCTTGCGACCAGGGCTACTTGTTTCCGGCGCAAAGAAAAAACGAGGAGCTCTGGGAACGAGGATGTATAACCACCCCATTAATACGACCAACTCATTAACACGCCCACCTCATTATTATGGCCACTTTCTTTTGGCCTGAACAAAATTGTTCAGTCAGTCATTTTCGTATTGATTTTGGTGGCCCATCGATGATCAGGTTAACAGGGTTCCAATGTAGTGTTTTTAATTTCAATCAAACAACTCACATAAATCCACAAATCCAGCTGTGATAAGCAGTCAGTGGTGGATAATCCAAGCCCCAGTACATCAGTCATTGTTGGTTGTATTAGTGTACCTAACAATCAACATTGATACAGTCAGACCTGCTATGATTGACATCCCTTGGCTGACAGCTGGGTCTGAAGCAGCTGCCGGCACTTACAGCTACAGTTGTAAACCCCATCACATATTAAGTTCGCGGTTTCTGGCGCTTCTTTTTCAGTCACGCAATTACCATTAGCATTGCGTGACAGAGAGAGTCCAGAACTGGACTAAGATTAACACAAATTGCGAACCTTAAAGAAAACAGATGTCCCTTGCTTAATACCCAGGGGGACTGTAATTGGACACCTATGCCAGACTCATACCTAGTTTCTATTTATCTGGTTAGAAACAATTTAAGCCGATCGGGAATGCCGAATCTGGGGAGATAATTACGCGGTGCATGGGGCGTTCTGCCACGTAATTGATCTTACTCCAGATCCCTGATCAGCTAAATAAAAATTGTTTCTAATCCGATAGTGACTGGTATGAGTCTGCACCTATGCCACTCACGCATCAAGTACATGTACTTTTTAAAATGGGCTTTCTCCTCCTCTTTGCTGAGATTCTGATGAGATCTGTGAGATGCATCATTTTTCAAATTTTAAGAAGCTTATATTACCACTCATCAGCTGGTAGATTATAAGTTATCTCCATCCAGTGCCTCTGCGCTTCGTAATCTCCAAACATCGGTGGTTTTCCTTTTCCTAAGAATAAGTAAGCTTATAAAACTATCTGGCAAAATCGCGCGCACATTTCAAAACAAAAATCTCTGTAAAGTTAAAAAATCCTTTTCGTGAGAAATTCGCGATCGGCCATTTTTCTCAGAAGCTTACCTGAATTACGAACTGATTGACACACACCATCGAACTAGAATGGCTGCCACAACACATAGCACTACAGCATAGAATTTTTCAGCCATTTCCTTCACAGATCAATTTCACAAAAGATTAGTTTTCGTCCGCCATTTTTGAAAACTGTACCTCCAAGGAATTATGGGACAGTTCCTTTCCAGACCCTGAGCGGAAAAAAAACGTTTTGCGCGGTAAAAAAGTGCGTCAACAGATTTTATTGTTCGAAACTGTGCTTGGAAGTGTGTAGATAGCCTGTCCCAGGTTCTCAGTTACTCAGTTTGTAGGGAATACGCGAGAAGGTGGACGAGCCGGGGTGGTGGGAGGGGGGGGGGGGGGGGGGACTTCCATATAAAAGTAACAGGGGTGATCGTCGTACCTTCGGGTTAAAATGTGCGGTTTGGTGTTAAACTCAGTTAGAATTATCCCGGTACATTTTAGAATATTAGGCCGGAAAAATAGGATAGGCTGCGACGCAGACTACCTCCCCGGGGAGCGAGCGAAGTGCAACCGACGTGCAACCTCGTCCCAGGGCCATCTCCGCTTTCAAGATGGCGGGTGGGCGCGAAGAAGACCCTGGCGAAGAGCAGGTCACGTGTCTCCAAAAATATTGGAGATTTTGATTGTTTCAAAAATGGCGGCTGGCTCGCGATTGGCTAATTTTGTGGTCACGTGACCTGCTCTTCGCCAGGGTCTTGTTCGTGCCCACCCGCCATCTTGAAAGCGGAGATGGCCCTGGGGACGAGGTTGAGCGAAGTGCAAAAAAAAAAAACGAACTTCTTTTTTCTCCCCAGTACGCCCTCGGTTTCCCTTCGCTTGCTCGCCCTTTCGCGTTGGAAAGTCGGATAGTTTGTCCTCACTTGATTATAAGAATTAATTGACTGTCCCTAGTCAATTAATCCCCTTATTGTATCTTGTCCTAGTCCTATCATGTACATTTATAAACAAAACTATAATCCCTTTATTGTTATTTTTAGACCTAGTATAGCCTGCGAGCAAGCTCTCTTGGCGTTTTTTGGGGAAAAGAGAAAGAGCGGGAGAAAGAGAGCTTGCACGGATGTCTCAGAATTTTGAATGCCGCCCCTCAAAACCCCCCGCCGTTTCCAGCTGTTTGAGCTGTCAAAATTTGGTCAATTGAAATTTCGTGGTCGTCTCAATTTTCTACGTAACGCAATGCCTTGTATTCGATCTCACACGCTCGTTTCTCGAAAAGTACTAAACGGATCGAATCGAAAAACATCTCTATCGATAGGGGTTTCAAAGCGCAGGACAGCTAGAATATTTGTTCCCCGTTTGTTAGAAATTCCGCTCTGAAATTTCTGTTGCAAGATTTTGCATATTTAATTACAAAAGCCAGTGTGTAGTATTTCCCAGTATGCTACGAAAAATGTTGTTTCTCCGGAACTACCGTACCATTTGACTCGAGAGAGGTCTCTTTGGAAAGCATTTTCAAAGCGCTGAACAGAAAAAATATTTAGTACGTGCCCCTTCGAAGTTTACTTCCAAAAATACCTGAACTAATTTTTCTGCATGAGTGATAAACACTAAAGCGTCATGTTTGCAAAGAAGACGTCATCAATTAATTAATTTCCACCAATCAGCATTTCGCGTCGAATTTTTGAGCGCAGATATTCAAAACTCTGAGACATCGTTGCAAGCTCTCTTTCACTTTCCCGCCCTCCCCACCCCTAGGCTCGATTACCAGCCGCTGTTCGGGAAAATGAGCCCACGCTCATCCCCCGAGATAGCGGCGGAAATCGAGCCTACCCCACCCCCCACCCCAAAAAAAACCCAGAGAGCTTGCTCGCAGGCTAGACCTAGTATCACAGCTGTATGTGTTAAAATAATATTTTATATCTTTTCATCATTTCAAATTTTTATCGTTTTCTTTTTGTGTGTACTGCGCTTGCGCAGTCAACACTATGCACTTAAACCGTAAAATTGTAAACAAAAGAAATGTTAACAATGCTCTATTGTTAACATCAAATCGATAAACAAACCACAGACAATCGATCAAATCAATAACAAACCACGGTTTCCGAATTTTAATGGCCGGCGCTTCGATACCAGGCGGTGTGCGTCACGAGATTTGGCCAATCAGCGAGCTGTATTCGAACAATAGTCTTCGCGGCAAAGAAGAAGGCATTTCGGAGCGAAGTGCTCGCAGAATTTGTCCATTTTCCGGGATTGCTTGGTCGTTTTGGGAAACACGTTTTACAGGAAATTGAAGACAGTTATATTTCCTTTGCTCTGGTCATTTTTATTGATTACTTGCGAACATTTTGTATGCGCTGGCACCTCTCAAATATAGCGCGGTCGATCTGGCCGACATGATGTCTTCATTCAAAATTTCACACTTTTTCATTCATTTCAAATTCGTTATTCTGATCAATTTCAAGTGTTCCATTCTTACATGACGTTAGTTCAATCCTTCTTCTTTGAAATTTCGGGGTCTAACCCGGGTCTACCCCAAATAGTTTTCTTGCTACAAGCCATGGAACACTGAATGGTTTGTCGAAAAAGCGGTCAACTGAGGTTAGTTATTACTTTGCGGTCTGCGAGCCGTGAGTCTGTTTTGCTAGCAGTGAGCCCCATTTTTGCGAGCTATTTTACTGGACACAAAGCCTCTTATTTTTTCTGTTATATCTTACAATCCACAAGATGTAAATCTAGTTTCTGACTCGCTGGTTATTTAAAAAAAAAAAAGCTTATTTGCGGTGACCTCGATTGCGTGACATTAACTGACCCTTGCAGTCTTGTACGCAAAACGCTCTCCTGTAGCGCGCATCAGCGTCGTTTTTTAAATTATTTCCTACAATTCGCAGGACCGTAGATCGCCCAGCTTTCATTGAAGCGTTTTACAGCAAAATCTTCCATGCGATAGAATTCATGTTCACCATGCACCAGATTCATATCAATTTGATTTTCTACCTGCAGTTTTATACGATACGTATGATCGCTTCGCCATAAAAATGCTCGGGTAAAATGGCTTTGGAAGCAAACACTGACAACTGTTACGTGCCCTTCAACAGTTCAAAAGTGAGCAAAGGTAAATCAGTATGGATTCTTATTGTATAACTCGGGTATAACAACTGACTAAGTAACAGCCGTAGAACTAGCAATCCGCACACCATTATTCACTGCCCGAGGTGTTGACTCTCTCGCGTCAAAGCCATAATGAGTCGTTTCACAAATTCACCCATGATGCTTTGCCCACCCGTGACGCACACCGCTGCTTCGATACCATACACAATAATGTAAATCAAGTCGATACAATAGCAATGAATCAAGCCTTCGATAAAATGCGCAATAAATCAAGCCTTCGATACGAAATCCTCCCTTCGACGCGATCGCAATGAATAATAATAACTAATTTATATAGCGCTTATTCATCGCTGTTCTAAGCGCTTTACAAAGTATAATGGATAAAAACTAATGAATCAAGCCCTCGATAGGATACCCAATAAATCTAGCGTTCGATGCGATCAAAATGAATCAAGCCTTTGATAAAAAAATTAGAGACTGCCCGCAGTCTAATACGATCGCAACCTTCAATAAGATACGCGATAAATCTAACCTTTGATACAATACATGCATACATACATCGATCACAATGAATCAAGCCTTCGGAAAGATGCAATGATCTAGCCTTTAATACGATACGCAATGAATCAAGCCTTCGATAAGTTACGCGATAAATCTAACCTTCGATACGATCGTAATGAATCAAGCCTTCGATAAGTTACGCCATTAATCTAGCCTTCGATACTACGCCTAGCCTGCCCAAAAGCTTGTTCTGATATCCCGCGGGTTTGCATGAATGAAATAAAAGGTGTTGACAGGCCAAGTACTGGCGCGTGGTGTGATTGTTTTGACCTTTGTTCGCTCGGTTTAAAAATGTAAATATTTCACGCTTGTCTAGCGACCGTTTTGCGCGTTGTATATGCCACTATTTGGTTTTGTTCAGGCAAGACCATGTTTTCGGTCCTCCAAATGGATCTCATCAGTTGCCGGTACTTTAAGTCGCTAATGCAACTCGTACATGTGAGAGAATGTTAGACAATTTCTGCGGCTCGAATTTGTGTTTCGCAACACAGTTTCTGCAGATGTACTTGTTGTTTTCGATCGCTCGCAAATATATCTTCAGACTTTCGATTTCGGCGATTACCTCAAATTGTTTCCATCCCTTTGCGAGCAATACTCTTTCGTTTTACAATAAACGGACGAATCAGACATAGCCTTCTTGATCTTTTGAAATGCAAAGTACAAAAGTAATTTATTTTTAGCAGTGCGTGATCTGTCACGCAAGATTTTGTCCAATTACAAAGCGCGTAAGAATCTAGCCAATCAAAAATGGATACACATATCCTTGCAAACCTGCGGGATATCAGAACAAGCTTTTGGGAGCCGTTGCGCAGACGGTATATATACGAGGATTTTGACACCGGATACCGGCTGCAACGCAGGCTATACTACGCCATTCTTGCGAACGATCGATATACGCGGATCGTTTTCTGTACTTGCCAGTAAGTTTTACCCTGGTTCTGTCAACACGTTTAACTACATGAACATTATTGCTTGTTTATACATTGGACCTTCGGTCCCATCGATTTGGCAACGGATCGTAGATAAAACATTTGACACATACCATTGACACGCGAGGTGTCACTTGCGAGTTTGGAAGTAATATATATGCCGGCTCATTGACTCTCGCGAGAAACGAGACGCGTCTCGCGAGAAACGAGACGAGACTCGCGAGAAACGAGACGAGACGGTGTTGTCTATAAGATTCCATGTGAATGCGGCAAAGTATATATCGGTGAAACAGCGATATCGATGCGTGAAAGAATAAAGGAACACGACAGAGACATGCAGCTCTCCGCAGTTTCGGAATATGCCAACGAGACTGGGCACCTTCCTATTCTCGGTTTTCACTGACACGCCATAAATAAAAAAAATAAAAACCGTTCAATGAATGAAGTCAAGGAATTGACATGTCATAGATAATGAATAAATAAGGAATCAGTCCAAGTCTCAGGTCCTGTGCGGTATTCCGTACTCGAGTTATTTGTCAAAATGTTCCACACAAAATTTATAGAGCTCAGTATGGAAACGCCATGTTGGAGTCCCTCTGATCAAGTAGTCTCCACACTTTAATTTAACATTACTATGTTCTTTTTGTTTTTAACTTGGCTTGTGAAGTCAGTCACTATCTCAAAATAATGAATTGATACTTTTTTCTTCAAGCTTAACATAACTGATCAGTTTTGAAAAAAAAAAAATCAGTTCAATTCACATTCTTCAGGTCTTACAACTCTGTTTCTGTAAATTACATTCTTCATATTTATCAAGATTAGATAAATAATAAATTTATCTGGCAAGTAAAATTAACAGAGTTTGTTATGATGTGAATTTTATTTTTATACACCCTTCCCAGTTTCTTCCCTTCTATCCCCACCATCCTTTCCAAGCTGGCTAGTGTATTTTGAGTAAATCATATTTAGTGACAAAGACTTTACCACTTCCAAATGATAAATCAACCTAGGGAAAACCTTGCAGTACACACATGTACGCGTTGCGTACCTATTTTTTATATAGTTTTCATAATCAACATTTCATATTTTCAGAGAAGAGAGGATGATTGTTTTTATCCGCTTTTCATCCTCTGCGATTATATTTCTAGAAAACGATGTTTCAGAGTATAGAGTATAGAAATTCTGATGAACAGGAGCCTTTTAGACTGCGTCGTAGACGAATTCAACCGTTAAAACTGAGCGCCAAACAAATGGCGAGCGCGAGATCATGCTGGCTGTGCATTACAGCTCAAATGATAACGTCCTTGGACCGCAGGGACGTTAAACTGTTGGCCTTGTCTCCTACACCTTCCCTGTCACAATTAGAAGGACAACACAGTTCGAAAAAAATAGGGAACGTAGTCCCCAGTGTTTGTGGTTTGGCTTGAACATATGATGTGTACTCTGGATACCAGCCTTTGAGTACATATGGATCCGCCACTGGTAACACCTTCTTGTACTAACATCTTTCACTGATTACCGTAAAAGCTCTATTAAGCCCCCGGGGGGCTTATTTAATTTTAGGCCTCAAGAAGGAAGGGCTTATTAGAGAGGGGGCTTATTTCAAATCATAAATTATATTATTTTTATTTTAGAGAAAATTAATTTAAGTACAACAGAACAAGAAATGGGTTACATATGACCGTCTTACAAATGCAACGTCATTTATACCCTAACTCAACGATAGTTCTGGAAATTAAAGACCACGTTTCAATACAAAGACTACAAAGTGACTGAAACGCCAGAAAATATTGCAGCCTGACGGAAGGGGGGGGCACTGCACGAAAAGTTGCCTTTGACCCACACCTTTGACTAGGGTCACAGGTGACAAAGGCCGTCTTTGCCATACCTTTGACGCAGGTCACAGATGGGCAAAGGCCGTCTTTGAATTTGATCAAAGATGGTACGCCTTTGACCTTAGTCAAAGGTGGAACAAAGGTATTGCCAAATTTGACTTTGACTGGGTCAAAGGTACTTTTGACTGCGGTCAAAGTTGTTACTATCTTTGACGCGCGTCAAAGCTTGTCAAAGGCGATGTCAAGGTGTTGTTTACCTTTGACCACTGTGGCAAAGATAGTCGTCCATCTTTGACTCACCTTTGACACGAATCAAAGATGAGACAAATCCACTTTTCGTGCAGTGGGGGGGGGGGGGGGGGGGGGGGGGTTATTACAAAATCTGACTTCCAAAGGGGCTAAATAGAGCTTTTACGGTACTTATCAAGTTTTGCTTTCGATGCCGATTACGAAACTGAATCGAACTCCGTCCGTGGATCAGGGTTCGATTACCGTATGCAACGTTTTACTGTTTGGGGTTAAAAAATGGTTTAAATTTTGATGTTAAGTAGTGATTTTATTATTCGTTCGTGGTAAACCGGTTAGTATTGGTCAGTTTTGACGTATGTTGCGGGAGCACGTTATTGGAGTGTTTCGGGCAGCTGCTAGCGGCTCGATTGTGTTGTGCTAGGGAATAAGGTTATTGTGGGTTCGAATCAACTTAATTCATGTATGAACTGTGTTCCCTTTTTTGTGGAAAAGTCTTAACGCCGCCATCTTGAAGTGGGCGTAAAAAAAAATTGCCCGCACCGGACAATTGATGAAGTATAACTACAGCTAAGAACACAATGTTTCCATTTCGTCAGCAACTTCATCTAGCCCAAGTAAATCTAACAGTTTCTTACATTGCTGCTCGATTACTCGAACGCGCTTTATTGGAGATTCACTCCGCCACTTGACATTGTTTCTGCTAGAATCTCTAACATGAGAATATGGATTGTGCAAGGCTTCTATCAGTTCATCTTCGTCTGGATTCGTGCTCTTAACAATCCAATCAATCAAGCTATCTGGCATTTCAAAGCCAGCAAATTTGTATATTTTCTTAGCCGTTGTTATAGGCATTGTAGTGATGTCCCTGTAGGTGATTTCCATATATCGTTCCTTTAGCCAATCAGATTCCAAGTCTCTACCAAACTGAACATTTGCTTCAATTTTGTCGCAAATATTTGCCGCTAGTTCAGGAAATCCCTCGTATGTGAAATCAGAAATCCAGCCGTTCTTTATTCGTGAATTGATACTTCCTCTCGGGTCACGCACGATGTGAAGAATTCGAATGTCAGTGTCTGGATTGGCGTGAAAAACACGTGGGATAAACACTGAGATACTCTCATATGGAACGCGAATCTGCCCTACCTTTACTACGCTATGTTTAAATTTGTTGAGACAAACGTCTTCGGCGAATTCTGGATGCTGATAAAGATTAGGCCAAGTTTTCCTTCCCGTTTTTGTTTTAGTTGCAAATGAAGCAGTTCTAAACACGTTTTTCTCGAAGACATTGGCTGAATTAAGCCATGTTCTCGGCGTGTAGGCAAGAAATGCTGTCCCTGCCTTTGAACGCGTGAACTGGCAAGATAACAAAGCGTTTACCACATCTTCTGTTAATTTAACTTGTTTATCATCTTCTATTACCAATTTTGAGAACCATTTTTTTGTAACCCACAGTGGTTCATACACTGTAAACATTTGGGGATCGGCCGCGAACAGTTTTGTCACGAAGGTTGTTCCGGAGCGATCGTCGCCAAAGATCAGGAGACTTCTTCGTTTTTCCGAGGATGTCTTCGGAAGCTGATCGGAATCCTGTTTAGTATCCGTGATGTTAAGCCTTGGTTTACTGCCTTGGTGTTTCGAAGCCACTTTGCTTGAGTGCTGTTCAAGATTGGATTGATTCTGAAAATATCATGTCTTGGGTATCTAAAGAACTGGGTTTGATGACAGGTCCTTTAAGTTTATTATCGTATTTCGGTTTGAATTTAATGTGAATAGTTTGATTATCCACAAGAGAATGGTCGTTGCTGGAATTTCCGGCTGTAATTTCCCATGATCGATCACATGATCCGTGCCAGTAGAACTATTAGTAGACGCCAGTTTGCCAGTCTGGTTTAAAGACATATTTTTATGTGGTTTTTCTTGGTGAAAATCAGACTGAGATTCAGTTAAATGCTGTTCTTGAATATTTACTTTCTTGGGTTTTATTTCATCGTTTGATACCGACTTTAGCTCGTTCTCTCTTAGCGCCGTTTGAGAGTATGACGTCCTCGGATTCTTCAGATGATCGTCAAACTGTCGGGATGTTTTTGTTGTTTTCGGCTGTCGTTCAGAATCCGACAGAGACTCGAATGATTGTCGACTGTCGGAGAAACGTCGTGAATTATTCAGCACCAGTTTTCGTTGGGAATCAAGCTGAGATCTGGACCCGTTCCTCGCGTTGGAAAAGCGCTTAGACTTCGATGCATTTCGTCGTTTTCTAAACTTAGATTTACGCTGGTGGGATGGACGTTGAGTTGTAGATGTAGTTTCTTGTGCAGAATCTGTATGAACATCGAACAGACCTTTGAACCTCGTATCGTCGTTTTCCAAAAGATCGGAAATTTTCTTAGTTTCGCCTCGCATACCTTCAACGTTTGAGTAATGCCTGCGCAGGTCATGTTCATAGTAGTTTATTCGTAAGTTCAAATCCGCTTTGATGAATGGGTTTTCTATCGGATGAAGCATAATAAATAAATATACACCAGAGAAAATGACTAAAATAAAGACGAGTTTGACCAAGTCCAGGCTTCGAAGTCTTCTCCGTGTTCTCTTGTCACATGGAGCCATCTTTCAGTCAAGGCTATTAGCTGTTATGTTCCTGTAGATCAAACATGTATTAATTTTATTAGTGTAACAAAAACAGCAGTAGCCTTACGTACGCGTCGCGGACCTATTTTTATTAGTGTTAACAGCTGTTTCAAGACAATGCTGAAAGGTAGACTTCATAAATGGCCGTCTTTATACTTACTAGAGACGCATACATGATCGGCAAGTTTTTTCAGTGCGTCTGGTTACGAGTCTCATTATAAAGACGGGCACAAGATGGAATATGCGTCAAGACTAACTATCTACTTTGGTTCGTCTTGAACGACTAAGTTAGGGACGAAAATATACAGAGACGGGTAATCCATCTGTATATAAAGACGGGCATCGGCTAATTATGCGTCTGTATGGTTATGTGTCCTAGTATAAATAGACACAAGACGGATAATAATGGGTCAAGACAAACTATCTGTTTTTGTGCGTCTTGAACGACTAACTATAGTAAGGGCTTTGTGCGTCTGATATTTCGTCCTGTCTTTACACAAGATCTAAAACAGTAGACGCATAATTTCTCTGGATGGATTATGCGTCTCTAGTATAAAAACGGTCAATGCGTCAAGATAAAACTATCTGTGGAAGTTGTGCGTCTTGAATGACGAAATGAAATATAAAGATCTTTGTGTGTTTGATAGTTCGTCCCGTCTCTTACAAAAGACGCATAAAACAGCAGTCGCGTAAAATTTAGCCTGATTATGTGTCTCTAGTATACAAATTCCCGTTACAGAAGACGTGTCGAACTTACTTTTGTTGTTTTCTTTTGGTACGCGCAAACATATATCCATGGTTTTTCCTACCCCCGCTCTAAAACACCGTGAACTTTGATCAAGCAAACTTCATTAGCCATAACAGTTTCAGCTGTATTGTCGTGTACGCTTTTAGAACAACTTTTTTCAGCCGCTGCACGCGTGTAAACTTCACAATTTACACAGTCTGTCTTTTTATTTTACATTCTAACAAAATAAACAATAAGCTTTTACATAACTAAGATGGAAATGTTTCAGTTTCTTAACCCTTTCACTCCCAGAGTCAAACCTTGAGTTAATAAATGTGGTTGTACCTTTTTGTCTGTGGATAAAATAGTGTGTGACCATTCAAATGAAAGCTATTGAGCAGCACTTTCATGTGGTGCTGTTTGTTTTTGACAATTCTTGCAAAATGAAATTTAGATTTTTTTCCCCTCAGTTTTGAACTTAGTACTCTTGGGAGTGAAAGGGTTAAGTCGTAGTTTATATGATCATGATAAACTTACAAGAGAACGACTTTTTATAAATATTTCCTCTTAGCTCTATCTTTTCTTATGAGGGTAGCACTTAACAGTAGACAAAACTGATGACTTTGTGGGCCACGAGAAATGAAAATAATAGAATATATTTAGATGCAAAGGCTAGAGTTGACCAGAGCTGTTAGTGGTGTTACATAATTGGAGGATTTTAGCGGTTGTTTCTCTTTTCTATTATTACTGTTCTTTTTATTGTTATCACTCAGTCGTGCGGAATCGTTCCCAAATGCTGTTTATTTTCCATCTCTCCCACCGCGTACTATTAAACCCCGTGGCTTTCAATAATCGAAAGTTTTCATTTCTCGCCCACCGTTTATTGTTAGACGCAAGAAAATGTGGTTGCAATGCGCTAAAGCTTGCTAAAATATCATTATGTCTGCAAAACCGCATTATGATAAGATACAGTTCAGTTCAGTTCGATCTAACTCGGTCGGCCTGCCCGCCCCCTTGTGTGTTTGTGGTGGTATATTGGTCAGCACATTTCTCGATATTTTTATTTCGGTTTCTTTTTATAAATGCGATATTATTCAAAGCCTTGAATCAGCTTAAGTATTAAACGAAATACAAAACATCACATCCGGACTGAACGGTTTTAAACGAGATATTTCTACGATGTTACTCATATCGACAAAAAAAAAAACCGATTGAATTGATTACTTAAAAAGTCTTAAAAAAATAGACGGCTTTGCTCTTCAAACAAAATCAGTGATATTCATGGTAGAACAGAGTGAGTGATAATTTGAATTGGGGATATCTATTATTAGCCGCTTTGAATTGATAAAAACGGTTAGAAATCGAAGTTTTGTTTTTGTAATAATAAGCCAGACTTACCTGCCCGCTGCTCCTGAGCTGATGGACGAAATGGCAATAATAATTATGTGAACAGTCTCATATGTTGCGCACTGTACATATTTTGTTATTCTTTTTCAGTTATTAATATATACATGAAATCTTATCTCTGGTGTTCATCACTCTTTTGTTCACGAACCCCGTGTTGTATAAATTGAATAAAAAAGAACCCTGAGCAACTCACGAATTGACTCTCTTCAATATGCCGAACAAATTTTAAACGCGCGAAGCTTCAAAAATTTACGGTGTTGAAAACAAAAAGAGACGGGTTTAATTTCCTGGTGCAGTTTTAGAATGAAATTAAATAGGTTGTAAAATAAACAGATAGGGTGTCATATTGCTAAGAGTTTCATTTGCATAAAAATCAATTTTAACAATTAAAATGAAGGCAAATTCGTTTTGAATTTAAATTTCTTTCTTTCTTTCTTTTTTTTCTTAACACCAATTTCAGTTAATACTTCAACCTAAAAAGCTTTTGATAAGTTGGCGTCTGGCACTCAAAAACGTCGGAAATTATAAATGAAATAAAAATATTTATATGTCCTTAACCCTGGCCTTAACTGATCGAACAAAAAGGTCCCTATCTTACGATCACCTGTGTATAAATTAAATGTTGCTTTCCTGACAGAAATGTCCGAAAAAGGTATTTTCAATTTGATAATTTCAAATTTAGAGATCAAAATTGTTTTTGCTGATTTATTTGATTTATACGTTTAAAATAATTGTATTTTTAAAAGCCGAGTGAATAAAATAAATATTATACATTACAGTTTCTATTTCCCGCTTCATGTAATGTCACTCTATACAGTGCGCCTGAATCAACAGTCGCCACGTCCGACCGGTGAGAGGAGTGAGAAACGACATATGTTACTCAGGTCGCTTTAAAAAATAAAGATAGCTTTTTAAAAGAAGTGTGTATAGCTAGTATCGCTGGACAATCCATCAAACATTTTTTCTCGCACACAACGTCGTCTAAATACGTCTCGTGACACAGTCAGCCCCGGAGGGGGGGAGGGGGTACTCAGGTATATTTGTGACGGGGAGGTGCGAAGACCTTTTGGGGTTTGAAATTAGCGATTTGAGGACTTTTGGGGGATAAGAAAATTTCCGGCGGTGGTAGAAAGATTTTTGGCACGGACTTTTTTGGGGGGCGGGGGGGTTGTTAAACTGAGCGTACCCTAGCGTTCTTGGAGAAAAAAGGGACTTTTGGCGCGTTACGTTCTGGGCCGTTGGACTTTTTATAGCCTAATGGGAATTTGGGGGGATCTAAAAATTTGTCCTCATTTGCACTTCCCCGTCACTAACATACCTGAGTACCGCCCTGCGCAGTCGACAGGAGGATCAGTTGTTTATATATTTTAACGAGTCATGTTTCATCTTCGTGATTAATCGCGTCATATGCGGGATCAATCGCGCGCGTCAGAAGCTAGTTTCATCTTCGGGATCATGTTTTATCTTCAATTCCAACACAAAACGAATACATGTACCCTATATTACATCACCCATAAAACATTCATACAATATTTCATTGTAATTTTTATTTTATTCAACTAATTGAGCATTCCAAATTACAAATATAATTATAATAATATTACTAGTTTACTAATCGAACACCTGTTATTTTGTGGTAACATTCAGTTTGTTATAGTTATCTCACTGGTTCAAAGAGAAAAAGAATGGCATACTATTTTATATTTATTAATCTTTTTAATTAAAAAAAATACAATTTATTTAGTGATACCAATAATTATCTAGCGTCATAGGTCCGCATTGCGTGCGAAGAAGCAAGATAATGTTACTACTAACTACTAATAATTATTAATAGTAATTAACCAATAATTATTCTTTCCTAATATTGATACAATTTTATCACGTACATGTAGGCACTGCAGGTGAAAATAATCAACTATAAGATATTGTCTTGATGTACACAGTCAACTCTCTCTTAACAGACACCTCTCTAAAGCGGATACCTGGTGTTGGTTCCCTGCCGCTCTTCAGACACCTCTCCAAAATGGACAACAGACACTTTGAAACAGTTGACGGACACTTTTAAAGAAGATAGACAACTGGTTGGTGTTGGTCTTGATGGTGTCTGTGAGTGTCTTAGAGAGAGTTGACTGTAACATCAAATTCTCAGAACTAACATCAAAAGAAATACATGACAATCAGTAAAGAGAATTACCATTGAAAGATTGAGACTGATTAACCCTTTCACTCCCAAGAGTGCTAAGTTCAAAACCGAGTAAAAAATCTTGAATTTAATTTTGCAAATTTGTCAAACCCAAACAGTACCACATGAAAGTACTGCTCACTGGCTTTCATTTGAATGGTCACACACTAGGGTTTCATCCACAGACTTAAAATATACAACCACATTAAATATTGACTGGGAGTGAAAATGTTAAGAATTTTATGTGTCACCTGCCCAAGTTATTAACATTCCATTGCAATATTTTAAACTAATGGCTACCTACACATTTACAAAGGTTTTCTGTGTGCAGTATATATGAATGAAAAATTATATCTAGGCTATTTTTTTATTTTTGAAGAAATTTCCAGCAAGATAAGCTTGGACCTTTGGCCATAATCACATTCGTTTCTGTACCAGAAAATGACTTCAGTGTACCCTGTTTCCTGTAAAATAAAATAAAAAAACATATCAGAAATGTTACATGTAACTCCAACATAGACATAGACATGTTCCAGTTTCTGAAGCATAAAACATCTTAGTAGGAACTACTCCCTCTGGGAGGCTATAGGTCTCCATACATGTACATGTATCTCACTTAAATTGCTACTGTTACAAGATGTTTATCCTGTGGCAATCTCATTCCAGAGTCCTCGTTACCCATGTCCAGCGGTGGAGCGGCCAACAAGGACCTCTGGGATAGAGTGATCCACCTGACTTGCGCAGTAAGACCAGAAGTCCAAGAATCTTGGCGTCCGTTAGTTGAAACATGGGGTCGAAACACATGCGCAGCAGAGCCAGAAGTAGTTCCTAGAATCCTGTCATGGCGGATTGCTTCCCCCCAGAGCTCCTTGTTGGCCGCTCCACCGCTGGACAAGGGTAACAAGGACTCTGGGAACGAGATTGATCCTGTGGCTGCTAGTTTGTACTTACGTATAAAATCAATCAATGGTTTTGTCATGTCTTCATACTGCTTTAATCTCTGCCGTACAGTCTCGGGCTGTATTGAAACAAAGAATATAATAATATTAAATATTATAAGTTGATGCTGGAATTCTGCATTTCACATCTGTTGTCTCTCAACATTTCAAATATCCATGTTTGAAACATTTTAATATTACCAATGAATGAGACAAAATGTGAATTATAACTGTAGACATCTGACCTTGTCATCATCTCGTTGAACAAGATCCTCTCCTGTGTCATCATCTTTTCCCTGCCAAAATAATAATTATACAGCTGCTTATTGAACTGTCTTGTCTAAGAATATACATGAAGACATTTCTCATAATAATATTATTCATTTGGTTTATACATGTTATTTGTAGCTAGGAACTTTACTCCTATAATGCCTCTCACAACCCAGGTGTATAAATGACTTTTACTGGTTTGTATAGGAAATCGTATGAACTCGAGTGCAATTCGTGATTAATGGGCACGAGTGATGTTTTGAAAGTTCTCAAAATTGCACGAGCCTTTAGGCGAGTGCAATTTGAGAACTTTTAAAACACCACGAGTGACCATAAATCACTAATTGCATGAGCAGTTCATACGATTTTTTGTTTATAATATTCTCAACAAAATTTTGCTGCGGCCATCACGCTACTCTGCACATGAAACGCTTCAC
The DNA here is from genome assembly GCA_029204205.1 of Desmophyllum pertusum. Taxonomy (NCBI): domain Eukaryota; kingdom Metazoa; phylum Cnidaria; class Anthozoa; order Scleractinia; family Caryophylliidae; genus Desmophyllum; species Desmophyllum pertusum. Next base: position 337,908 of record MU825447.1, on the reverse strand, counting down.
TGGTTTCCAAAGTGCTCACATGTTTTATTTGAACGCGCAGGCAAACCAAACGGGAACTTTTTGAAAGAATTACAGTACTATAGTTTAGAAAACATTTAACCATTAACTTGAAAGCTTATTTTCAATGCCATTAAGGGGCAAAAAACGTCTCTACTTGTCCGAACCGTTTATCACAATTCCGTATTGCACTCTATAACCTATTTATGCATTCGTCATTGAGCAATCAGAAGCTGCATATTTTGCTGAGTATATTATAAATTAGTATACCTGCCAACTCACACGCATTATGCGTGTGTCACACGCCTGCGGATCGAAAACATCGATGACACGCATACAGGACAATTTCACACGCCTGACTCACAATTCCGGACTACTTGTTCATTAACCATTAATGTGAAAAATTGGATTCAATTTCCACCCAAAATAGTCCAATGAACGGTGCTAAATGTCGCATTTGAGATAAGCGTGATCTTGGCAAGATGGCGCCAAGATTTTGAGCTTCGCACCGCGACATTCGGCAGCCTTCGGAAATCATCGGAACATCTTCGGCAATGTTCGGAAGTTGTCGGAAATTTTTTGGAAATTCGGGTAATATGGATACGAAAATCACACGCATTCGACTTAGGAAAAGTTGGTAGGTATATATTAGTGTTGGGGCAACCTGACAAACTGGGTAAACCTGTGTCACACTGAATTGGTCTACATTCCCTTCCATGGGAAGGGGGGGGGGGGGGGGGGGGGGGTCTCCTCTACCAATATCCACCACTGAATAATATTATTTTGATGACCATTTTTCTCAGAACTGACAAAAGAAACGTACATAATCATGTAGTAAAGAATTGACAATACGACTGCAGGAAAATATCGTACAATTAGAATTGAACATGGACTTACTGGTACTTTAGGTGGGTTAAAATCCAAGTTGTAAGTCTTACCACTAGCTGGATGAATCCAACGTTTCTACAAAAACAAAAATATATTTTAAGAATTGAGATTTAAAATGTCACTCTCTCCTGACCCTAGTGGGACTCAGGGGTTCAATATCCAAGCCACTATCAGGGGTGGTGTGTAGGTATTGTAGAGTTAGCTGATGGACTAACAGCTGTCTAGCTGAATAAGCTGCTGGTCCACTCAGGTGAATGATTAGTCAGGGGGTGAATAATTAGTCAGGGGGTGAATAATTAGTCAGGGTGTGAATAATTAGTCAGGGGTGAATAATTAGTCAGGGGTGAATAATTGTCAGGGGGTGAATAAATTAGTCAGGGGGTACAGGGGGTGAAATGGATTAGTCAGGGGGGACAAGGCCCGGGGCGGGGGTACTCTCTTATATAAGCTATATAGATATGTGCCGCCCCAAAGGGTTATGTTTTTTGAGCCGTTTTGTGTCTGAAATAGGGTATCAGATTTTGACCATTTTGGTCCTGAAATAGGGTATGTTTTGTGCACTCTGGTCTGGAATTTTTGGTTTGACTTTTAGACGAAACTGTTTTTTCCATTAACATCGGGGAATTTAAAATGTTTGCGCAAATGGAACCCATTCCTGGGTAGCTGAAGTCATGTATTAGACACGTGTACAAATTTTATAGGTCTGAAATAGGGAATCGATTTTTGGGTCAGGTCTGAAATAGGGTATGGAAAATCACATATTTTGGTCTGAAATAGGGTAAGGGTTTCAAGAAGCGGGCCGCACACCCCCACCAAAAAGTTCAGGAGTACCCCCCCGGGGGACAATGGGGTGGGAACCTGGGAGTAAAGGGGAGGGAAGTCTAAGGGGGACAGGAGAAGAGAGGAGAGCGGCAGGAACTGGGAGAAATGAGAATTTTTTTTGCAACATTGTAATATCTTGCAATTAGCACAAAGAAGCGGAACCACAATGGCAGGGGCGGGATCCAGGAGTACAAGGTACAGGCAGGAAGCTGGATGTTCAGACCCCCACCAGACCCCCCCCCCCCCCCCCCCCCCCCCCCACTATTTAGTTTATGGTTACCAAAAGAACGAAGGAAAACTTACTGAAATTCTATCAATTATGGTCTCAAATGGAACATCTAAGTTAACAACTACATCAAGCTGCTGCCTCTCGCCTAGCTTTTCAGCTTGTATTACAGTCCTTGGAAAACCTGCCAACGTAAACACTCGTGTCTGTGATAAATGCATGAACTGTTAGAAAATTAATTGGCTGGTGCAACAAAGCCGTTCTTCAGGTTTACGTGTCTGTTTAAGTTCCCTATTGTTACTAAGAACAGGATAGCTGGCAGTTGATTTTCAGTTGAGAAGTGTCTTCTGAAATACATTGTACAGTGCAATAAACCATACTCCATTTTTTTGGTACTAAAATGAAATATAAATTCAGCCGAAAATAATAATTTCTTATAGTAAGCTTATATTCAAAGCAGGACACTGTTATTGTTTACACAAGAAAGAAAACAGAAAAATTCTAACTAAATAGCAAATCAAACACCTTTTTAACCTCATCAAAAAACATTAGGGAAAAAATTATCATTGCAAGATTTGCAAAGTGTATTTTTTTCAAACAGACATTTAAGTTTGATACATTGAGCTCTTGTATTCCCTGGTGATATGGACTTACGAAATCCTTATCTTATCCCATCTGCTTTCCACTATAAATTTTGTGTCATTTCAAACAAATTTTCGGATAGCTTACACTGTATACTCATAAGAATATATTAAATGAAAACGTATTTTTAGTTAAAATAGTGGCTGCAATATTTAGTATATGGCTTTGAGCCATTATTCCCGCCCAGATCTGCTGTGGAGTACGTTTGTGTAGCATGGAACAATTTAAACTGCAAACTCCTTGCAGTACACCTTACGTACCATCTAAAAGCCAGCTCCCTCCAGATAACTCCTTCATTTTGGCCATTATAAGTTCAATCATGATATCGTCAGGTACAAGCCCTCCCTGTTCCACGATCCGCCTTCGCTTTTCAAGCCAACCTCTGTTCCTTCTTTTATTTGCGAACGAAGAACGTCTCCACTAGACAAGTGTGTTCACCTTAAACGTGTTGACAATCCGCTCAGAAACAGTCCCTTTACCCGATCCAGGAGGACCCATGATAAGAGCACGCACTGGTTTTGACGACATGCTTGTTAAATGAATCTGACGGATCTGCTTGAGAGGAGAGAGAGCTGCACGAATCCTGCGAAGACGTCGAACAGAATGCATCTTGTTGTGTGTGGAAGGTAATTTTATGGAGCTGACCGGGTGGACTGGGAACTAAAAAACATTACGCTGACAAATAAAACAGCTGGCTCAGTTGTTTGCGGCACGTGTGTGATTCAAAGATGGCGACGCTGAACGCAAGAAGAGGTATTGTGTAATTTGTTGCTATAAATCTTGGATTTTAACCGCCCTTTTCATTCTTTCAACGATACAAATAGACCAACAGATATCATCAGCAATGAAAAGGCTGTTATGTCCTATTTATTTGATAGAGTATCTCTCTATGTTCGAGACTCTTTTTTATGATCTGTTTTCAAGTTGTTTTACTGTTTGACCATGATGCTATAGGGAAACGTGGGTTTTGACTAAATAAAAGCAACTTACCTACAAAGAAGTAGTTCTTTGTTCTTTAATTGCCATCTCAGCCGACTCTACATTCGGTATTAAGGATAAAACCACAGCTTTGTATCCAATTGATCGTCAGACTTTTCGTTATACGCTTTGGTACCAAGCTTTTTATTGAAATCGGAGGCCGGATGCTAAGCTTGTGGTTCACATGCTAATAAAAAATCACTGGGTAGGAAGAAACTTTTTCGTTGCTAGGAGATTTGGGTTTTCTGGCCAATCACAGAGCCGAGAAAAACAATGGGCATTGTTTTTCAAATTCGTGGTCAGCTGGTAAGGTCAACGAAAACTCTCTGTCCCCCAGTTAGTAGAAAAACTGCGACAAAATCAAGACTTTCCCCCACGGGGATGGCGACATGAAAAATGTAAACAGGAATTTATTAAATAAATTTCGACTGAATAAAGCAAATAACTTACAATGAAGTCGTTCTTTATCTTTATTGTCTCCTCAGCCGCTATTCGTTTGATATCGAGGGCATAAAAGCTGGCTTATTTAACGAATAGTTCTCTCTGTCCGGTCCATTTGAATCGAACACAACATAGTTCTCATCGTTACGAAGAAAACTCCTCTAAGATCGCACAGTCGCTGTTTGAAGAGAGAAAATAAAGGGATGTTCTAATTTTGGACAAGATTATAAGCTAAATTTGAGTATATGAGTTGAAAAGTGGATGTTACCAGTAGCTGTGTTAATTATTTCTTACCTCGATAAGTTCAACGAAATTCGAACTGACCTGTCTTCCGAGAAAATTTTCGATTCCAGGTTTCCCGCTCGTTTTGAGACCCCCCAAGGTGGCCACCCTGAACTTCCTTATTTGGGCATGGCCACCCGGCCGTCTTACGAGCTTCAAACGATTGATCAGAATTGTCTTCCTACCCAGTGATTTTTACCGTTAGTCAAAATTCAAATTAGACCAAGCTTAGCATCCGGGCCTCCGATTTCAATAAAAGCGCTTGGTTACCAAAGCGTATAACGAAAGTCTGACGATCAATTGGATACAAAGCTGTGGTTTTATCCTTAATACCGAATGTAGAGTCGGCTGAGATGGCAATTAAAGACAAAGAACTACTTCTTTGTAGGTAAGTTGCTTTTATTTAGTCAAAACCCACGTTTCCTATAGCTCATGGTTTGACTGTACCCTTTAAACATGTTAAACCAACCCGGAAATCATTAGCAGTCAGCCGAAACTATTAATTATACAAACGCACAATGACATATAGGAGAAACAACTACTGCCCCTGACCAGATAACAGATAATAAACAAATAATATCAACTCATATTTGTAAATATTTGTTGAAACAAGAAACTGCTGGATAATTTTAGCATTCCATCCAAAGGTACCGGTGTAGTTGCTTGATGTTTATTGCTCTGCCTAAATGTAATATCAGAAAAGCTTTGATCAGTTACAAAGGAATTTTGGTGATTTTCTAGAGTAGAGAAACTACATGTAGTCTCGGAGAGAGACAAGTGTCTTGACTGTTGAGTCAAGAAACAAGGTGACAAGACTGCCAACTTACTTTTGTCTAGTGCTTTGCTCCTATTTTCCCAGTTGGAATAAAAACTCACCCCCCCCCCTCCCACCCCTCCCTCCTCCCTCCTCTTACTTCATACACTCATTTTGACTGAGGAGGGGTGAGTTTCGATTTCACATTTTGCGGTTCCAGAAAATATCCATACCCGCCACAAAGTAGGTCATTGAAATTCCGACGGGGAAGGGAGGTATCAAAAGCTAAATGTGTTTAATGGAATGTATGAAGCTAAACTGGAATTTCCAGAGGGGTGGGGGTGAGGTTCTAACCAAACTTTGGCGAGTGTATGCATTTTTGTCTGGAACAACACATTTTACAATTTTACGGGGGAGTTTCTTAGGAGAGGGGCACTTAATCACTAATACTCTGGGTATGGTTCTTTATTTATATTTTTCCAGTGGATCAAAGAGTTTCAAGAAGAAATTCAAAGGGAAGGGTGACGACATCAAGCTGAAGGTTAAACCAAAAAAGTTTACCAAAGATATCAAAGGAGATCGTTCACCGGGACAGAAAAGAAAAGCTAATGATGCAGATGATCACAAAAAGAAAACATTTAAAGCAAAGAAGTGGAAAGGTCAAGAAGAAGCCAAGATGGAGGAATGGACACTCAAAACGGCAAAATGAAAACAAGAAAAGCAATAAAGTTTTTCCAAAAATGACAAGGAATCACGGAATAGAACTGAGAAAGGAAAATTTAACAGTGGCAAAGGCATGAAACGAAAACTAAGTGGTGGCAGTGGATCTAAAGACTTTGCGAAAAAGAAGAAATCATTTAACCCAGGCGAACACAACAAGGTAATGTTTTAGCATACTGTTAGTCTGTAAAACTCACAGATAAGCCACACTACTTTAATTACAAGAATTCTTTGTTCCAAAAGAGCTAATCTGTGAGAATGTCTAGACAATGGTTGCAAATTTTCATAAATTACATGTAGTATTATGAAAGAAAAGAAAAGGTTTCTACATGTATCTAATAGAATGTTATTGGACTGGCTTGCTCAGTCCATATTGGGGAATAATTATTTTTTTGTCAAGTTCCTTTTTTTTTGCAAGTTTGTAGACCGAGCCAAAAGCTAGGTCCATAAATTGGCCACACAAAAAAAAGAACAAGACGGCTATTCCCCAATACAGACTGAACAAGCCAGTTTAATTAAGTTTTTGTTATAAATTATAGCTCTTTTAAAACTTTGATGATAATTTTAATAATACATCCATTCTCTGCAAACACGCATGCCAAAGTACATGTAAGCTCCGGCCTGGTAAGCCACCAGGCTAAGCTACAGAAAAATTGTCATTGTTAGTGTTGTTAGTGGGGAGAAGCATTGTATGACGGCTAAATAACGGCTTTGAAAGAGACTAGTCTGATTCTCTTGTTACAGTACAAAATTTTTGTTCATGTACCCAACTCAGTATCTACTGTACATGTGCTCCCTCCTGCAGATTCTGATGACAAGCCCAACATCTGGCAGATGAAGAAAAAGGAAAGGAAAGACTTTCGTCGAAAACAAGACGGTGAAAACTATGACTTGGTACACAGCCTTAAACAGCTGTACGAGACAATTAGAAGGTTTGTTCACTTTGGTTGTCATCATATTATGATTGACAGCAGTGTAAAACATAATCATTACAGTCAACTCTCGCCTTGCAGACACCCCGTTATTACTGACAAAATGAGGTACAATTAAAGGAGCTACGTCACAGTTGCCGCATCTTGAAAAAATTGGCCAATTTTTTCAAGTTTGCCATTCACAATCCATCTTAATATTCTCCATCCTCAACCATCCTTCTTCCTGTTTGGTTTATTATTACCTCTTCTGTGTTTTTCTACCTTGGTAAACTATTATTTCTTCAGTTTGAAGGTGATTTTACAGGTGATTTTACACTTCGCAAAAATGACTTAAAATATCGTGACATAGCTCCTTTAATGTTGATAGCTGCAGAAGGGATTAATTGGTAACAGCCTTTGTTTAACCCTTTTAAATCTAATGAGTGATCATTGTCTGTTTGTTATTTTATGCATCACAAAGATGATTACATTTATTGATTATTGACTGTTTTGTTTTTAATATTATCAGGAAAAAATGTTCCAAAGCTGAGAAATCAGAATTGGTAGAAAAGATTTTAAATCTCATTGCTGGCCACTCCCATGAAGTAAGTACATGTACCATGTAAACATTAATTTTGCATTATTTTGGGAACATCACAATAATATCTTTCTCATATATTTCTACCAAGCTTAAAATGTACCATCATTTCTTTCACAAATTCTCATTCATCAACAAATCTAGTCCTAGCAGTATGCAGGATGTTTGTCACATTTGAACCTAGTTATATGGCCTTAGCTCCCACGAGTCTCCTGTAGGAGGGGGCATTGGGGTTTTCGGTTTTACGGTTTTGGTCATTTTTTAGATCGGTGTTTCGGTTTTTGCACTCAAAATATCCGGTTTTGCGGTTTGGTATCCGTTGCGGTTTTTTCCTTTTTTAACACAAGGTTTTCGGTTTTTATGAATAAGAAAAGCGGTTTTTCGGTTTTGGTTATTCGTTTGCCTTGCTATATATAGTTCCTACACCTCTTTATTTTACCTTGGTCAATCCGTGTAGGTTCACATGGTGTGCCGCCTCCTTTGATTCAATAAAATGATCATTCAATATACTTTTTCGTTTCATATTTTGATTGGGATGATATCTGTTTTTAGTTTTGTTTTACTAATGTGATGCGTTGAAGCAACAAGTATTTATTGAAAATGTCCCGTGGAAAACGCAGGAAATGGCATTTCCGAGACCCTAAATTTCAAAATTTTCTGGGGGGGAATGCCCCCAAACTCCCCTAGTGGGGTGCGCCTTCGGCGCTCTAAATAGTTTCTTGGTGAAAAAATGAAGATGCGAATGAACCTAACCAAAGGGAAGAAGTCAGTGAATCTGTTGACAATTATGAAAAAAACGAAGTCGATGAAAGCAGCGATGAAGAGGTGGGGCTAAATGTAGTTTTTAAAGGCACGTTAGAGACGGAAAACTCGTCTGACACGGGTTATCCGTCTCGGACAAGTTTCCCATCTCTAGTGTGAAAATGGCCAATGATTTCGAATAAAATGTCTTGATCCCTCAGTAAAAGTAAAACTATTAACGCCTTTATTTAATTTACTAAAGTATACGCCATATATAATAGTTATATTTCGCTGTTGTATCAAGGGTTGGGGGTTGAGGTTTGTGAATTTGCGGTTTTGATCATTATGTTCGGCGGTTTTTCGGTTTGAGCGATTTTTTATTGCGTTTTTTTCGGTTTTCACGTAAATTTTGAGCGGTTTTCCGGTTTCTAATAGGCCCCAATGCCCCCCTCCTGTAGCTCAGTGGTGGAGCGTCCGACCAGTGTGCGGATGGTCATACATGTAGGTTTGACTCCTGTTGGGGAACTCGGAATTTTTTTTCCGAGTAGCTGTGTCACTGACAGAATAATATCTTTCTCATCACAGTTATCTTTCCATCCATTTGACAATAATTAATAGATTAATGTATGCCTACCTCTGTAACTTTCAGGTGATTTTCAAACATGACACAGGTCGTGTGATTCAGGCTTGTGTTAAGTTTGGCACAGAAGAACAAAGACAGAAGTTGTTTGAGCAGTTTAAAGGTAAATTAAGCAGTCAATGGATAAATACATTATTTATTTTTATAACTTCCTTATTATCTTCTTACAGACAGGGGGGGAGTTCATAGTACTCCAGTTCCTAAAAGCATCCTTTGATATTACAAAAGACATTGAGTGGTGAACAGTTAGGGAAGAAGTCAAAACAACTGCCCATTTCCTCAAACCGATCCAGCTGAGCAACCCTCTCTATAAAAAGGGTACAATGTAACTGCCACTCCCAGAACCTCCCTTTTATTGCTTTTTTCCTGTAACAGACTGGTCATATAAAAACACCCCCCCCCCCCCCCCCCCAAAAAAAAAAAAATACTATTCTTGGATTAAGCAAATGTAACTTACATGTACATGTATATTAACTTTTTAACTCAGTGTTTGATGATGTCGAGTAATGTTCTCAGAGTATAGTGCACTTAACTTACAAACTGTCCAATTATAACAGTTACCATCAATTCAATTTCAGATGACTTTGGAGAATTGATCAAGTCAAAATATTCAAAGTTCTTTATGAAAAAGTTATTAAAATATGGGTAGGTATCATTATTAAATTAGTTTGTAAATGTTTGATTGTACCTAGCACTCCCAGGACACCACATTTTCTACACTGTCTCATAGAGTAGTAAAGTGTGATGTCACAAATTTTCAAATTATTTTTATCATGCCTCAAAATCCAATCATTAGATAAAGATTGCTGATGATAATTTACATGTACAATGTATAGCCTAATGAAAATTTATCTTATCACAGAACAAAGAAGCATCGTGACGTCATCATCAAATGCTTTTATGGACAAGTCCGCAAACTTATCAGACATACGGTCAGTCAGTTTGTTATACAGTGAACTCTCTCTAAGACGGACACCATCGGGACCGGCACAAACTGTCCGTTTTAGAGAGGTGTCCGCTTATAGAGAGTTTAGATACAGTAACATGACTGAAAAATGGTGCGCAGGGACAAACACCAAGTGTCCGTCTTACAGAGGTGTCCGTTTTATAGAGGCGGCGTGGTGTCCATTAAGAGAGAGTTGACTGTAGTATTAGTTACTGGTTATAAAGCTGAGACATTCTTTTACAAAATATATATTAATGTTTATTAAAATTGCTACAATTCTTACATTGAGAAAGATATTATTCTGTCAGTGACACAAGCTACTCGGAAAAAAAAAATTCCGAGTTCCCCAACAGGAGTCGAATCTATGACCTTCCGCACACCGGTCGGATGCTCTACCACTGAGCTACAGGAGACTCGTGGGAGCTAAGGCCATATAACTAGGTTCAAGTGTGACAAACATCCCGCATACTGCTAGGATTAGATTTGTCGATGATAGAGAATTTTTGTGGAAAGAAATGATGGTATATTTCAAGCTTGGCAGAAATATGAGAAAGATATTATTCTGTCAGTGACACAAGCTACTCGGAAAAAATATTCCGAGTTCCCCCCAACAGGAGTCGAACCTATGACCTTCTGCACACCGGTCGGACGCTCTACCACTGAGCTACAGGAGGCTCGTGGGAGCTAAGGCCATATAACTACGTTCAAGTTCAAGTTCTTACATTGTAACTTGCTGTATTCTTATTTCAGGAAGCATCATCTATTCTTGAAACTATATACAGCAATTATGCAAACTCTGCACAAAAAGCCTACCTCATACAGGAATTCTATGGAGCGGATTTTGCTTTCTTTAAGGTAATAACCGAGCACTGTCAAGTGGAACAAATATTAACTTTTATATACTTTCTTCAACAACAAATACTGATATATAAGATAACAGGACTGGTTCTCTCCTCTCTGTAAATATCTAGTATATTTATTAATATTTATTGCTATTGTGTGTACTATTATGTTATTATGCTATAAGTAGGTAGAATATTTGGTGTGCGTTTGTGTGTGTATGTCTGTGTGTACTTTTTTTAACCTCTCCGTCCTAGTAATTTAATTTAGTATACATGTATGTAATCTGGCTCCCTGGGAGCCAGTACCCATAAATATTTCAATTTGTTTTTTCTTTAAATTCTTTTATGTAATTAATGGGTAAATAAAGTTGTTGTTGTTGTTGCTATCAATAACTATTAAATTATAGACTGAAAGCTGCACACGCTCTTATTGGTTAAAAACCATGTTTTATCAGAGTATAAAACACAGAAAAGCCTTGTTTTATTGTTTCATGCACGTAAATCTATATTTTAAAGCAAATAAAGAAGCCAAAGCCATGTACATTTATGTATTATACTGTCATAAAACACTCCGGTTATTTGAGAACACTTGAGAAATATAGAAAACACTCGCCTGCGGCTCGTGTTTTCTAAATTTCTCAAGTGTTCTCAAATTCCCGTTGTGTTTTATGAATACTAATCATTATGATATGGCATAAATGCCGATGAGAATATAACACATTTTGCAAACATTTATCCATGGAAAATGAAACTTGGCAATTACCTCTCAGAGTGACTTCAAAAAATGAAGGAATTAAGTGATGTTTCCAGGATTCAAAATTGAAAATGCTTTCCAAAGAGACCTCTCTTGAGTCAAATGGTACGGTAGTTCCGTTGAAACAGCTTTTTTCGCCACAGACATGCCAACTCTGGGAAATATTACACACTGGCTTTCGTAATTAAATATGCAAAATTTCCTAACAAACGGGGAACAACTATTCTAGCTGTCCTGCGCTTTCGATAGAGATGTTTTTCTATTCGATCCGTTTAGTACTTTTCGAGAAACGACTTTCGAGTGTGTGAGATCGAATACAAACCATTCCGTTACATAGAAAATTGAGACAACCACAAAGTTTCAATTGACCAAATTTTGACAGCTGGAAACAGCGGGGGTTTTGAGGGGTGGCATTCAAAATTCTGAGACATCAGTGCAAGCTCTCTTTCCCCTTCTCTTTCTCCTACTCCCCCAAAACCCCAAGAGAGCTTGTTCGCAGGCTAGGAGTGAAACATAAGTAATGGGTCTGTCATCTTTTGATACAGTCATCAGAGTTATGCTCTTTGGAAAAAGTGTTGGAATCTGAACCTGCCAGGAAAGCTGGAATCCTCAAATACATGAAAGATGCTCTGCTTCCTCTTGTAGACAAGTAAGTGTATGTAAAGTAAATATTAACACTTTCACTCCCAGAGTCAAACCCTATGTCGCCCCTATGTCCCCCCTACATGTATGTCGCCTAATAGGTACTAGGCAAAGTACCAAAGTTGGTAACTTGGCAAATATGATGGAGAATAAAATGGAAGTCAGAGAATTAACTCTGTAATGAAAGTTAGAGTGCTGAGGTGAACCCATAAATTTCCTACTGAACATGAACCCTACACTGTAGTTAACCCTAGTGAGGAATGGGGACCACTCACGGTGGGATTTGCACACACGACCGCCGGATTAGATCACCATTGCTCTGCCGGCTGAGCTACGAGGCTAGATGGGAGCAGGTTGTGGGTAATTAAGTTGATAATTCACGGCAAACTGGATGCGAAGGACGATGAATGTTGAGTTGTGTAGCACTGGACTCACAGCTAACAAAACTAAAACAAACTGCACAATAATTGTTGTTTTAGATCAGTTATTGGTCACAGTATAGTCCACAGAGTCCTCCTGGAATACCTAACACATGCTGATGAAAACTCAAGATTGGTACGTACCAGATGTCTTTTTCCAGAACAGCTTAACCCAGTGTATAATTATGTAGGCTCGATTACCAGCCGCTGTTCGGGAAAATGAGCCCACGCTCATCCCCGATCGGCGGAAATCGAGCCTAGTGTACATGCAGGGCTGTCATTAAGTTTTGAGTCACCTGTTGCTTTGATCTTCACACCTGCAACAAACTTTGTTGCTTTGTAAGTGAATTATACCAACAACGGGCAAGTTCACCCATAACATCAAGGTTCCATCAAGCATACTCAGCCGTAACAGGTGTTACGGGTTACGGCCCTTAACGACAGCCCTGAATACATGTACTGTTAGTAGAAGAAAGCTCCCTGCACTCCTTTAAAGTCAGTGTATAGGATTATTCTCTTTTGATTGTGATATTTTGGGCCACCTATATACAGTCGAGGCTCTTTGAGCGGACACTCTTGTAAGCAGACAGCTCTACTTACGGCCACCTTAACAAAACCCTGTTTGAACTCTAGCTCAAACAAACTCTGTTTTTGCACATTCCCATAAGTGGCCAGCTCCAGTTGCAGACACTCTTTCTGCTTCCCGACTGTACATGTACAGTGTATATTATTATTTTTATTACAGCAAATTTAACTTCCAGCAACTTCCAGCAAGTAAAATACAAATTGCAACTTCAGTTTTCAAAATGTTATATACCTTCCAGTTTTAGAATTAAAAGTATTCATATGTTTTTTCTCAGGAAATGATAGAGTTGATCAAAGATACTGTAGTTCTCATACTGCACACTCATGATGGAGCTAGAGTTGGCATGTATTGTTTGTGGCATGGGACAACAAAGGTAAAGTACTTGACTTAATTGTTCTATATAAGATTGTAACATGTTTTTGTTTGAGAATGAGTTGATTCCTTGTACTGGTGTGTAACCTACGTAGCAAGCTCTCTGGGGGTGGGGTGTGGGATATGGAAGGGAAGGAAAGCTCTTTCCTTCCCTTCCATACCCCATACCCCACCCCCAGAGAGCTTGCTACACAGGCCAGCTGGTGTGATGTATTTTTATCAATGGCCTTTCACGTTCACGTTTGAACAAGCTTCTTTTAGCTCCCGAGTGATACGTGGGTAAATAAAGTACCTTACCTTACCTCACCTCACCTCACCTCACCTCACCTCACCTCACCTCACCTCACCTCACCTCACCTCACCTCACCTCACCTCACCTCACCTCACCTCACCTCACCTCACCTCACCTCACCTCACCTCACCTCACCTCACCTCACCTCACCTCACCTCACCTCACCTCACCTCACCTCACCTCACCTCACCTCACCTCACCTCACCTCACCTCACCTCACCTCACCTCACCTCACCTCACCTCACCTCACCTCACCTCACCTCACCTCACCTTACCTTACCTTACCTCACCTTATGTTATCTTATCAATGGAGGGGGTGGAGTCCCTGGGTGACTCATACATGTATAAAAGTGATTGTTGTACCTTTTAAAGGTTAGAATTTGTGGCTTGGTTCCACTTAGGATGCTCTAATCTAAAATGACCACCATTATACATATCTCAGTACCTGAGGTACCAAGCCAGAAAAATAATCGGTCAGGAACTGACTTGTCATTAGAATTAGGGGTGAACATGAATTTGTGCCACGCCCACAGGTAGGGGTTGCTTTCAAAATTTCCGACAATCTTCCCCGTCACTTGTACATAATGGGATTCTCCCCCCACCCTCCCTCTCAGGGTGAGAGCACTGTATTTAGTATGAAACAAGAGTAACAGTGTATCTGTAACAACTGACATTGGCAAACATTTTTTTCTGCTGTGGAAAAAAAGAATACTGTTACACAAAGAATAACTTGATATACAATAAAAATTATAACAAAGTTTTTGCACTGTCATGTTTTTTCGACTGACTTTTATTTCTCTTTATCTATCTTTTTTAAAGGATCGTAAAATACTTATCAAGTCTTTCAAGAGTTATTATGTGAAAATCTGCAAAGTAAGTGCTGCATGTATGTACTTGGTAAGCTACAAGAATGGATAACACAGTCATGTAGCTACAAAATTAAAGCATTACATGTTGTGGCCAGAAGGTGGAACTGGGTCGGCCATGTGCTACGAATGGGATATAATGAAAATCCTCATATTGCCCTGACATCAGGGAACCTGAAGGAAGGCAGCGAAGGGGATGGCGTAGGGAAACTTGGAGAAGAACTGTAACAAGAGAAAGGACCAAGTTGGGTTGGGGCTCCTGGATTGCGACGGGGCACAGAGCCAGGGACAGATTGAGGTTGAAAGAGGATGTTTGTGGCCCTATGTGCTGCATGGCACGAAGGGCCAGCTAGTTACTAGTTAAGGTACCTGCCCAGGCAAAAACTTTGAATTTTCAAAAGCGCTCAGCATGCCAACAATCGCAAGAGAACAACAACATCCTTCACGGTCAAAATACTCTAATCTATTTGTCCACTAGAGTCCAATTAGTTAGGCTAAACCTATCTCACAATAGAACTGAGTGAAAACAAGCTTTTATGTGCCACTGTGAAGATTAAAAAAAGCGTGAAAACTGACTGAACAATAGACATATAAAGGGATCAAATTCAACTGAGGTCAAACCAAAAGCCACGGGAGTTCCTGCAGAGATGATTTTCCTTAAAAAAAGCAACATTTATCAGGCTTTTCTGAACATCAAACCTCTAAATAATGAAGAACAAGAGGATATTAGAGCAAAACAATACATTTCTAAAACATACGTGTGGATTTTTAACACCGACATGCTACCAGATTTAGCGCATGCTGTGAATGGAAGAAAGCTGATCCACCTAGCAACCGATAAACAAAACAAGACTCAGGGAGGGTGGGTAGGGGTAAAAGCAATGAAAAATACGTCCACAGACCTAATGATCAGCGGAAATCAATTCAATATGGCGGCAAGAAGCATTTGATCGAGTGTTTAGGTGAATTTGCTTGTATTTAACGATGACAGGCGCTTTTTATGCAAAATATAACGGTCTCTGAAGGATAGGTACTTACGAAATTTGGTTTTCTGAGAAAACCAAAAGCCGTTTTTCTACGAAACTTAGCAGGCTCTTTCATAAGGAAAATTCAAACAAACGCTTGGTTTGGGGAAAGCGATTAAAGCAAATGATGAAATGTTGTGAGTCCCGAAAGTTCACTTTCAGTCTTATTGCAATAACTACAGATTTTTTAACAGTACATTCTTCCCAACCACAGAAAAATGGCTTTTATTTACCTTTACATATTCTTGTTTTTACATTTGGATTTATTTGGACCGTTACAGCAAAAAACGAATTTTTCTATCTCAGACATGGGTTAATATTTAATAGAATTACCCCATCAGGGGGTCTGGAGCACCAAAACAGGTGAATTTTTGTGCTCATTACAAGTCAGCGATTAATATTCTGAAGCTTCTGGGCTATTGAGAGACATAGTTTGGACAACTTTTTACGATCAAAATGACCCAAATTTGCCTGGGCAGGTACCTTAATGTTGTGGGTTACTCTAAATTAAATAATTATTTACTCCAGGATTATAATTTACTTATAGTCTGCATAGGAATTGCTAGAGAAAATATTACGCAGATTATTTTGAATCATTTTCAGTAACATGATGTTTCAATTTATTTTTCAGGAAGAGTTTGGTCATCTAGTACTTCTAGCGTTATTTGATTGTATTGACGACACAGTGCTTGCCAAGAAAATTATGTTTTCGGTAAGATTCACTTTGTTTTGCTTCAAGTTTCAGATTAACAAAATGTTATCTTGCGCAGTCAGAGACGTACATGTTCATTTCTTACTCGGTCAATTCTTTATAAATGTAAGCTTCACAAAATATTTCTGAAACCAGCTCCCTAAACCACTCGGCCACGCTGCCTCCCTGTAGAATTGCATTAAATGGATAACATAGATGTGTCGTCGTCATCGTTCGGCTGCAGAGCAGTTCTGCGATCAGGTTTTGGGGACAGGAGCCCGCACTCATCCCCAAGCAGTATTGCAGATATGATTTTACAATTTTCATTGGCGACCGGGCTTGCATTTGCCACAAGAGGGGGTAGGGTGTACAGGGCATGCGTTCTTACAGACTCCTCCTGAGGCATTTGAAGGATGTGACACAGGAACATGCCTGCTGGATCAGTGGTTCTGTATAATGTGTATAAAACCTAATGATGAGTGATCTGACTGTGTGATTATTTAGTTACAGAACTCGTATTTTGTTTCCTTCACAGGAAATCCATGATTCCCTTCAAGAGTTGGCTATGGACACGTATGGCAGGAAGGTGTTGATGTATCTGCTGTGTCCCAGAAGTCCTGCTCACTTTCATCCTACTGTAGTGGAGTTACTCAAGAAAGGAGATGGAAACTCTAACAGGTATAAACAATCATGTGACTGTTCTCGCATTTCCATTTGGACAATCATTGGCTCCTTCAACCAGGACTTTCACAAAACAATTCAAAATTCTTGTTGCCCTGACTGGTAATAGATATCTCTTTGCCTTCGTTACATGGTGTTTTCATCTGCTCCTCCTGATGGAGCACTTGGACTTGTTTGTCCTAGGTGTTTCCCTTGATTATCTGCACGTATTGCAGACCTATGACACTAGATAATTATCTAGCATCTTCGCACGCATTGTGGACCTATGACGCTGAATCAGAATCACCTCATTCTAGCACCATTGTCACCAAAAGGGAAATACAAAAAATTAATGTTGTTGTTGTTTTTATCTTACTTGAAGCCATTCATGGGAGGCGTGGTGGCCTAATTGTTGGCACGCTGGAGTCTGGATCGAACGGTCCAGGTTCAAGCCATGGCCGGGTCAGTGTGTTGTGTTCTTGGGCAAGACCCTTTACTCTTACATTGCCTCTCTCCACCCAGGAGTATAAATGGGTACCAGAGACAAAATGCTGGGGGGTAACCTGTGATGGACTCCCATCCAGAGGAGTTGCGATACACCTACAATGGTAGACAGAACTGTTGGCACGATCAACAGTATCAACTAGTTTTTTCCCCCTCCCTGTCTCAATGTTGAGTTGCCAACAATATTACCACCAAACGAAGTGCAACATTGTAAGGGAGGAGGGGGTCATCTTAAATCATTGCTATAGACAGACAATTCACAATAACAAAGTTTCAGCGTCAAGTAAAGAGAAATTTCACTCTCTTACAGTGAGTGTTCCAACTACCTCTGTCTAGGGTTGTAGTCAATTCATGCTACAGAAACCGGTTTAAGCTCCTGCAGTTGTGGCCTACTAACCTCTAAAGGCCAATACACACTAGGTGGCAGGTCGCAGCGACAGGTCTCTGCGACCTGTCGCCTGGTGTGCACTGCATCGGCAACAATGAAAAGTTGTGCCATTTTGTCACTGCGACCTGACGCATGAATTCAAACCAGTTTGAATTTGTGCGGCCTGTCGCGGCGACAAAATTATGTCGCAGTGACAAGGATTTTTCATTAAAACGGGCATGTCGCATGAAGGGAATTGTTGCAGCGACCTGTCCCCACGTCATGTCACTGCGACCTGTCGCCTGGTGTGTCCGGCCTTAAGCCTTTCATTCGCGAAACGGTGATTTTGTTATTGAAACACCTTCCTGTTTTCTTCTTTACAGCAAAAAAGAATCAGAGCAGAGGCAGAAAGAACTCCTGGAAGGAATTTCTCCCGCCTTGTTAGAGCTGGTGGAGAAAAACAGAGAAGAACTGTTATTTGATAAAGGAGGCTGTCAACTTGTTTTGGCTGCGCTTCTTAAATGCACAGGTGCGAGGGTAGTTAGTTTCAATTAGAAATACTCTAAACAGCTGTCGATTTAATTCTGGAGTGTTTTATTAATCTTAAGAGACCCATATACAGTTATTGGCGTATATCTTACTTATTAATCGTAAAGACCGTCATTTACGTTTACCTTTTGCCACAGAGATGATAAATTATTAGTAAGCTTTGCTTTGTCCGATATTCGGAATTTTAATCCGTTTCAGTTTGACGTGTTTTCGGAATTTTAATCCGTTTTGACTTCTTTTCGGAATTTTAATCCGTTTTGACTTTTTTTCGGAATTGTACTCCGTTTTGATGTCATTTCGGAATTTTAGTCCGTTTTCTGCGCGACTCGGGTAATTTTGTAAAACTTTGAAAATACTCGTGAAATTAATCCCTAATTGCACTCGGGCCCATGCGATTACCTATTCTTGGGTTTCACCCACGTGACATCGACCTTGACAACGGTTGCTATCCGCCATTACTGTGCCCCTCGAAGCGTAAACAAAGATTCGCAATAGAGAGATTAGTGGGAGATTTGACTGGAACATGGTTCACTGTATAGTCGTTGGTTGCGGATCAAAAGTGGAAAACACCCGGTAAAATTTGCTTCTATTCCAAAAGTGATAACAAATCAAGGTGCAGCACACGAAGAATTGACCAGAGAGCGCAGAAAACTGTGGATTTTGGCGATAAGCCGAGGCGATACTGCCTCAAAGAAAGTCCTTGAGAGCGAGCGAGTGTGTAGTCGCCACTTCGTTCACGGGGAACCTGCAAAAGGTTGGGATAAGGGCAATGTAGACTGGGTTCCAACTCTGAACCTCGGAAAGAAAGTTTACAAGGATGCTGAAACGGCAGAACAGCAACAGAAAGAGGCGGCTGCGAGGAAAGTTAGAGTAGAAGAGCGCAACAAGCGGGCCTTAGAACAGCTTCACCGTGAGGTTGTAGCGAAAAAAAACGGAGTTAGACCAGGCTGGGGAACGCATTCATGGCATCAACTTCGAAGCTGATGCCGTTGCGGCAAATTTTGTGCCCTCTATGAGTCCCACCAAGGGAGCAGAAGGGACCGATGAAACAGAAGAGAGAGTGTCTGAGCGCCATGAGCAGGCGGCTACTTCAAGTACAATGGAGTGTGAGGATGGCGGCGAAGACTCGCTCGTTGAAACACTTCAGGAAATGTTCACCTCAATGGATGTGGGATCACAGACTGAAGAATTTAGATTTGAGAGACCAGAGTATCAGGAAGCTGAGACGCAGACAAATGAGTTCGAGTATATGTTTCGTTCTCCAAGATATCAAGCACCGAACAAAGAGTATTTTGACTCGGACGAGAAGGTGAGATTTTATACCGGTCTCCCATCGTTTCAAGTCCTCATGGTTGTCTATGAGCATGTAGCCCCATTTGTCTCCCGCCGCTCTCAAAGTCTGGACAGTTTCCAGGAATTTGTCTTGGTACTCATGAAGCTGCGGCTTAATATGCCTTTTCGGGATCTGGCTTATCGTTTTCTTGTATCAATGTCTACAATCTCCAGGATCTTCACAGCCTGGGTCATTGCCATGGATACACGATTGTCGTGTTTTGTAAGATGGCCAGAACGAGAAGATCTGTGTAGAACTATGCCAATGTGTTTCAGGTATACATTTGGTCGAAGTGTAACTGTCATCATAGACTGTTTTGAGGTCTTCATCGAAAAACCTTCAAATTTACTGCCCCGAGCACAAACATTCTCAAATTACAAACACCATAACACCATCAAGGTCCTGATTGGTATTACACCACAGGGCAGTATTTCATATGTGTCTGAAGCTTGGGGTGGCCGCACTTCAGATAAATTCTTGACAGAGAACTGCGACTTTCTGGACAAACTTGTGCCCGGGGACACCGTAATGGCTGATCGGGGCTTCACAATTAGTGAAAGTGTTGGTTTGAAGCAAGGGAAGTTAGTCATCCCAGCATTCACCAGAGGGAAATCTCAGTTAGATCCCATTGATGTTGAGAAGTCAAGAGGTATTGCCAATGTTGGGATCCATGTGGAGAGAGTTATAGGACTCCTGCGTAGGAAATACACATTTCTAGAAGGAATCATTCCTACAGACTTTCTGGTTACTCGTGTCAAGGGTCACAAGTCGCAGGTACCTTTAATTGATAGAATCCTGAGGGTATGCTCTGCACTTGTAAATTTTTGTCCTCCAATTGTTCCATTTGAATATAATTTTTGTTCTTTATGAGCATAGGTAGTAAAAGTCTGTCATGGTCAAGGCTGGAAATTAACCTTGATTTCAGCTAAATGTGACAAACTGGTCATTATTTGCATTGGGTAGAATGTATAATTTTAGGTCACCAGCTTTTAAAATTTTCAGTCCTGATGGTTAAAAAATATTTATTCAGACTTGGTAGGGGTATCTAGCACCTGAGCAGATGCAATGTAGCTTGCCCAAGAATAAAAATGACTCAGGTACTGGCATCATGCCTAAATTTTTGTATGAATACCTCTGAATAAAAAGTGCTTTAATTTATATAGACCATTTTCTCAGCTCAACTTTAGGACTGATCAACAAGAGATTACCTAATAGAGGCTGATTTCCTTCTTGCCAGTTCTTAACTTTAGCTTGTTGAACACATAACAGTACCTGAGAAAATGGTCTATTGTGCCATACTCTGCCATACTTGGCAGATGACCAACAAGCACGTTCATAGTTAAAATAAATAGTTGTAAAAGGGATAAAATATTGTTTCAGGGTAGGAACTGCAATTACTGGCTCATGTTGAGCATTTCCAGAAAATATCTGTACCTGCACTGCAGTTGGCATTTTAATATATTTATATTCTATATATCCCATTTGATAAAGAAAAACCATCAAATCTTACAAATTAAAAATCCTTCAAGGGGAGGAGTGAGGGGATAAGGCAATTCAGAGATAAAAGAAATGGCCACCATGTGGGGGGGGGGGGGGGGGGGTACAGATATTTTCTGGAATTGCCCTCTGTTTTGTTTAGGGTACCTGTCCTGGAATTCCAGAGATCCCCACCAGGGGGACCCAGATCTGACCATTATAGTAAATATACATTTCTGATTTAGCAACATAAAGAGCACCTTGGCACTACAAAGTACAACACGATATACTGACAGACTGAAGCCGATTTTAGGAAATGCAAAATGAAAAATAACCTGGTCATTATTATTTTTTTCCATTTCACAATAATGTTATTAATGCGGTTTAGCATTCTTTCTTTTGCCACGGAAATTGAGGCATCTGACTCTTGGCACTCATAGTGTGTGGGAGTACTCATAGTGCCAATGTTATTAAATTGCAAATGTATAATTAAATAACAAAGAGGGTCAATCTCATACTTATTTTATAATTGGCAATAAATAAACAAAGGCTCTTTGATAGTTTGTATATATTTGTTAAGCAGTTGTAATGTTACATTGTAAATAACAAGGAACTTTGAATGGAATGGAAAATATAAGCTTATTATGAATCAACATTGTAATTTGATTATTTGTACCATTTTTATTTCTCTTATTGCACTAAAGCATCAGGGGCAGGTCCTGTTTTTTTTTCCAGGGGGTGACCATAATGACCCCCTTTCAAACAAATTTATCAATCCTATCATAACATTCAACCTCTTTTTTTCTGGCATGACTAGTGCAACAACTTGTAATATCAGTCACCCCAATAGTATAATTCCTGAATCAACCTTAGACAATTTATAAGAACAATGGAATTGTATGCCCTGCATGTCCAAAGCTATAATGCATGCTCTAAAAGGCAGGGAACATGCTGATTGCACCACTTTTAAGACATTGCAATAAATGGGGGCGCATTTCAGGGATGTCAAAAGTTACATATCTTGGGTCAGTAGCTAAAACCAAGCATGTTGCAAATGCAACTGAAAAAATTCCACAGTCACTTCCATTAAGTTGCTGCTGTACAGGAACAAATTCTAATGAAACTAACTGTCCACCAAGTAAATCATTTGCCTGCTCTTCTATTTCTTGGCTGATTGCATCATGGTAATAACTATCATTCATTTGATTGGGAATGTCAGGGGCACCCAACGGATCGTTTCGGTGGAATATCTGTTCGGAAGGCCTATAATCGCCTCAGATATTCGGTTAGGGAAATGTCATCTCAAACTTTCGTAATATGGGGAAATTAATGCCTTTTGTTTTCGGAGAGATAAAAATGTCGTTTTGGGTACAAAAAAATGTTAGCTAGGATTTTCGGAAAGGCAAATTCAGCTCGTAAATTCGGGTAATAAGTGTTCAATCCCTAAAATTTTCTGATGTTTGAAAGTTCAGCTAACGTATCCGAAAAGAAACATTTTTCTTAGCGATTAAAAATAAGCCATTAAACAGCACAAAAAGCACAATTATAACGTGAAAACAACGTTCCGACACCTACAAGAAAATTTTGTCGTTGGGTGCCCCTGGAATGTCGAACCTTAGCCACAACAACATGCTTTCCCGCTATCACCTTTCCATGCAGTGAACCAACAAAACCAGAGACCACTTGGGTATAAGCCAGCAAAACTCTTGTAGGCCTTGAATTGCTCCTTCGTATAGTGGCTAGTTTGGAGAACCAGGTAGCTGAACAGGTCTGACTGTTCGACTGGAGGCAAGCACTCTGGATCGAACTGCTCACTTGGAATTGTGAACGGGTCAATGCCTATCACTGAAATTTTCATGAGATAGCGCTGCTTAAAGCGGCTTTCCAATAACGAAGCATATTGAGAAAGGATTGGAATGCTCTTGCTGAGATTCTCAAGCCCATCGTTTCCGTTGTCTTGCGATAAAGCCATCGAAAAGTTTAAGATACTACAAAAATGGCCTACGATCTCAATAAATTTCATGCTCTGAGGGGCACAGTAATGGCGGATGCCCATATTTGGAGAGGCCCGGAAGAGCTGTGACGTCACGTGAAACCCAAGAATAAAACGGACTAAAATCAAAACGGACTAAAATCCCGAAAAGATGTCAAAACGGATTAAAATTAAGAAAAGATGTCAAAACGGATTAAATTCCGAAATGACGTCAAAACGGATTAAAACTCGAAAACACGTCAAAACGGATTAAATTCCGAAATGACGTCAAAACGGATTAAAATTCCGAAAACACGACAAAACGGATTAAATTCCGAAAACACGTCAAAACGGATTAAAATTCCGAAAAGATGTCAAAACGGATTAAAATTCCGAAAAGTTGTCAAAACGGATTAAATTCCGAAATGACCTCAAAACGGACTAAAATCCCGAAAAGATGTCAAAACGGATTAAATTCCGAAATGACGTCAAAACGGACTAAAATCCCGAAAAGATGTCAAAACGGATTAAAATTAAGAAAATATGTCAAAACGGATTAAATTCCGAAATGACGTCAAAACGGATTAAAATTCGAAAACACGTCAAAACGGATTAAATTCCGAAATGACGTCAAAACGGATTAAAATTCCGAAAACACGACAAAACGGATTAAATTCCGAAAACACATCAAAACCCATTAACTTCCGAAAACACGTCAAAACGGATTAAATTCCGAAAAGATGTCAAAACGGATTAAAATTAAGAAAAGATGTCAAAACGGATTAAATTCCGAAATGACGTCAAAACGGATTAAAATTCGAAAACACGTCAAAACGGATTAAATTCCGAAATGACGTCAAAACGGATTAAAATTCCGAAAACACGACAAAACGGATTAAATTCCGAAAACACATCAAAACCCATTAACTTCCGAAAACACGTCAAAACGGATTAAATTCCGAAAAGATGTCAAAACGGATTAAAATTCCGAAAAGTTGTCAAAACGGATTAAAATCCCGAAAAGATGTCAAAACGGATTAAAATTAAGAAAAGATGTCAAAACGGATTAAATCCCGAAATGACGTCAAAACGGACTCAAATCCCGAAAAGATGTCAAAACGGATTAAAATTAAGAAAAGATGTCAAAACGGATTAAATCCCGAAATGACGTCAAAACGGATTAAAATTCCGAAAACACGCCAAAACGGATTAAATTCCGAAAACACGTCAAAACGGATTAAATTCCGAAAAGATGTCAAAACGGATTAAAATTAAGAAAAGATGTCAAAACGGATTAAATCCCGAAATGACGTCAAAACGGACTGTCAAAACGGATTAAAATTAAGAAAAGATGTCAAAACGGATTAAATTCCGAAATGACGTCAAAACGGATTAAATTCCGAAAACACGTCAAAACGGATTAAATTCCGAAAACACGTCAAAACGGTTTAAATTCCGAAAACACGTCAAAACGGATTAAAATTCCGAAAAGATGTCAAAACGGATTAAAATTAAGAAAAGATGTCAAAACGGACTAAAATCCCGAAAACACGTCAAAACGGATTAAATTCCGAAAACACGTCAAAACGGATTAAATTACGAAAACACGTCAAAACGGATTAAAATTTCGAAAAGATGTCAAAACGGATTAAAATTAAGAAAAGATGTCAAAACGGATTAAATTCCGAAATGACGTCAAAACGGATTAAATTCCGAAATGACGTCAAAACGGATTAAATTCCGAAATGACGTCAAAACGGATTAAAATTCGAAAACACGTCAAAACGGATTAAATTCCGAAATGACGTCAAAACGGATTAAAATTCCGAAAAACACGCCAAAACGGATTAAATTCCGAAAACACGTCAAAACGGATTAAATTCCGAAAAGATGTCAAAACGGATTAAAATTAAGAAAAGATGTCAAAACGGATTAAATCCCGAAATGACGTCAAAACGGACTCAAATTTCGAAAAGATGTCAAAACGGTTTAAAATTAAGAAAAGATGTCAAAACGGATTAAATTCCGAAATGACGTCAAAACGGATTAAAATTCGAAAACACGTCAAAACGGATTAAATTCCGAAATGACGTCAAAACGGATTAAAATTCCGAAAACGCGACAAAACGGATTAAATTCCGAAAACACGTCAAAACGGATTAAAATTCCGAAAAGATGTCAAAACGGATTAAAATTAAGAAAACACGTCAAAACGGATTAAAATTCCGAAAAGTAGTCAAAACGGACTAAAATTCCCGAAAAGATGTCAAAACGGATTAAAATTAAGAAAAGATGTCAAAACGGATTAAATTCCGAAATGACGTCAAAACGGATTAAATTCCAAAAACACGTCAAAACGGATTAAAATTCCGAAAACACGTCTCAACGGACTAAAATCCCGAAAAGTTGTCAAAACGGATTAAAATTAAGAAAACACGTCAAAACGGATTAAAATTCCGAAAAGTAGTCAAAACGGACTAAAATTCCCGAAAAGATGTCAAAACGGATTAAAATTAAGAAAAGATGTCAAAACGGATTAAATTCCGAAATGACGTCAAAACGGATTAAATTCCAAAAACACGTCAAAACGGATTAAAATTCCGAAAACACGTCTCAACGGACTAAAATCCCGAAAAGTTGTCAAAACGGATTAAAATTAAGAAAACACGTCAAAACGGATTAAAATTCCGAAAAGTAGTCAAAACGGACTAAAATTCCCGAAAAGATGTCAAAACGGATTAAAATTAAGAAAAGATGTCAAATCTGATTATACTCGCTTATTATGTGAAGCTTCAATCAATGATGATACCAAATTCAAATCCATTGAGAAACACAGGCCTAAAACAAGAGGGAGACCGCCAAATACTACCACCCCCTATTTGAAAAGGAAAAGCATCTTGACAAAGTTGTGCGTAGAATTCTTCCTAAAGAGATCGCTGACACCGTCTGCCAGAAAGGCTCCAGATTAGCCCACCTGTACGGCCTCCCGAAGACGCATAAAGAACGTCTTGCGATGCGACCGATTCTGTCTGCAACCGGGACATATAACTACGCTCTGGCGAAGTGGCTAGATGAGAAGCTTAAACCACTCTCGATCAACAAATACACGATCTCCGATATTTTCCAATTTGCCGAGGAGATCCAACACTTGCAAGTAGCCAATAATGACATCCTAGTCTCGTATGATGTAACAGCGCTCTTCACGAACGTACCACTAGAGGAAACTATCCAAATTCTCGCAAAGAAAGCCTTCAATGAGAACTGGTTTAATAGAACATATAACCTGGATATCGGGGAAGCTGACCTAATTGAACTGTTGAGACTTGCTACCAAAGATCAGCTGTTTCAATTCAATGGCAATCTATATGAACAGATTGATGGTGTTGCAATGGGCTCGCCACTAGGTCCTCTGATGGCAAACACATTTATGTGTTCCATTGAAGAGAAGCTCGAACGAGAAAACAAACTGCCATCCTTTTATAGGAGGTACGTTGATGACACGCTTTCTTTGGTACGCGATCCTGCAACTGCTGCTTCTTTCCTTGCCACACTCAATGAGGCCCATCCATCTACCCACTTTACAATGGAACTAGCAGACAACAACAGATTACCTTTCGTCGGAATCGAAATCATCAAGACAAATCACCAAATTGAAACCTGCGTCTACAGAAAGAAGACTGACAGAGGGCTTCTGTTACATTATCAGAGTCACGTTGACAACAGATACAAACGATCACTGCTGAATACCATGCTTAATCGTGCCCATCGATTGTCATCCTCGCCAGATCTTTTCTCTAAAGAATGTACGAATCTGAAAACAATCTTCCTAAAGTTAAAGTACCCTGAGAAGCTTATCGACTCAACCATCTTCAGATTCAACCGGCGCTCACAAGACCTAAATCAAACTCGTGTTTTGCCAGGAAACAACCCCGTTCGGATCATCTTGCCTTTTAAGAATCAGAAATCGGCAGACATTGTACGTAGAGATCTACGTGATCTTGCGTTAAAAATCAACAACGAGCTACAGCCTGTTTTCACAAGCCGGAAACTTATCGAAGATCTGAAAGTAACGGAAACAAAGCCCCCTCTGGTGAATCAACAATGTGTTGTATACGAATTTAAATGCGACTTGTGTGATGCAAGTTACGTCGGCTACACGGGCCGACACCTCTTTCAACGCATTGCTGAACATAAATATTCCGCCATCGGAAAACATCTTCGAGAGGAGCACAACGAGACACCATCAAATTTGCAGGAACATTTCAGGGTTCTGAAGAAATGCCGCGGGAAGCTGGAATGTCTCATCTACGAAATGCTCCACATTAAAAACAAAAGACCAGAATTGAACACTCAATCAGACTCAATTCGCGCAAAACTTTTTGTTTAATTTTGTTTTTTGTTTGTTTGTTTTTTGCCTTTTGTTTTTTGTTTTTGTTTTAATCTATGAACAATCTTTCTTGTATTATTTACTCTTAATTTCGCTGCATTGTATTATTCACATTTTCACACTTTAATCCGCTTATATATATACCTGTAAAACTTCTAAAATTTGCATTTGAAAATGATGACATGGAGTCGTCGAAACGTCATGCTTTTATCCGCGTTAATATTTCTCGTAAAATGTTTTCCCAAATCTTGTCTTATTAAAAGATGTCAAAACGGATTAAATTCCGAAATGACGTCAAAACGGATTAAATTCCGAAATGACGTCAAAACGGATTAAATTCCGAAATGACGTCAAAACGGATTAAATTCCAAAAACACGTCAAAACGGATTAAATTCCGAAAACACGTCAAAACGGATTAAAATTCCAAAAACACGTCAAACGGATTAAAATTCAGATAGATTAATAATAGTGAAAATTTCAGTTCGGAATTAAGAAAACACTCCAGAATTAAATCGACAGCTATTTCTAGCAGTTACACATGTCACGGTCATAAATTCTTTAGGCGAACGTTTTGTAAGGTGTCGTACCATATCTAAATAAGAAGTGAGTACAAGTGTTACTTGGGGGAGAGGGTGTGTATGGTGGGGTGGGATCTTGGGGGGGAGGGTAATATTAAACACTGAAATAGCTTGTTTTCGTCACTGCTCGCTGCACCTTTCAATAACACGTGAACTCTGCAGTTCAAAACCCAACTCACGATTGCGTTTGTCACTGAAAAAAAAAGAAACGAACGAAGTGAATCAACATCTACCATTGACAACCCACGGACGTGACTTTTTGAACCCGTTGAAGTGAACCTTTTTCCCCTGAGATGTCTGCTAAGATGGTTGACGGCAGAGAAAAACAAAACTGTTGATTGAGCAGTGTTCGCATGTTATTGAAAGGCACAATAAATCATCTACATCAAAATAAAGAGCAGGTAGACCAATAATTTGGCAAATTTCAAACATTTTTTTTTTTCAACCTTCAAGGTGATGTGAAGCCTGCCATGATGGCCATCTCCAATTTGGCCTCCAGGGACCTGGATCCCACAACTGCTGATGAAGTAAGGATAATTTATGAGTTCAATCAGTTTACCACTTCATGGCTTGTCTTTTTCTAACCTTGATTTCTACCTCTCTCTTTCTTGTGTCTCGTAATCTTAATTCCTCCTCGCGCGGGATCATTCCCCAGCATGGCTGATGAAAGAGCTCATTCTTTTCAGGAGCCTATTGTATGGACGTTCCTCGCTCGAAGCATTCAACCCCTTTTTTCCTGCAATAATAAAATGCCTTCTCAAAGCCAAGTAGCTCAACAGGCAGGCGCTTATCTCTGGTTTCTGTAGCATGAAGCAACTAGGAGATACCCGGGGGGGGGGGGGGGGGTACTCCCTTATTTTCGCTATATAGGTACGTGCCGCTTACCCTGGGTGACGCGACGGAGAAATAAACCTCTGGTACCCAGGGTACGTGCCGCTGGACAGGGTATGGTTTTTGAGCATTTTGCTCAGGAACAGGGTATACCAAAAGGCATTTTTTGGTCTGGAGCAGGGTATCAGTTTCCCAGAAGTTGGCACAAAGATCGGTAATTGATACTCTGGAATAGGGTAGACGTTAGTCAGACGAAACGAAACGCGTAGGAGTATTGAAGACGCTTTACAGCTACACGTTCGCAGTGCTGCTTAGTAGTTTAGCCTTTTGGGTTAGAAAAAAAATCGTTCAAAATCCTCTGGAACAGGGTATCTTTTTTCATCATTTAGTCTGGAACAGGGTCGCAAAATTAGCGTTTTGTGGTCTTCTGGTACAGGGTAAGGGTTTTTATAGCCCAGCGGCACACCCCCACCAAATTTTTTTGGGAGTACCCCCCCCCCCCCCCCCCCGGGAGTTGATATTGTTTCTTCCCCTGGATTGTATACATACTAACCCAACGAAGGCTACCCCCAGTATTTTTTCAGATTGCCCTAACAGTTCCCCAGTACCAATTTATACTCCTGGGTGGAGAGAGGCACTGTGAAAGTAAAGTATCTTGCCCAAAAACGCAACACAATAGCCCTGGCCAGCTTTCGAACCCAAACTGCTTGATCAGAGTCCAATGCTGCGCTGACCTCCCCCATTCCAGCATGACTGGTGAAAGCACCCATTATTTTCAGGAGCCGATTGTGTGGAGGTTACTCACTCAAAGTAATCGGCTCCTGGTGTTTTTTTCCGATACTTCTTGTTTATGTTTTTTATCTTTGGTTTTCTGTTTATTCTTTTCAAGGATCATGTTATCAAGAGTGCTGCTGGACATTTCGCAATAAAGAGACTTATAAACCAAGACAAGGACAGACTACAGTCTGGCATCAAAGGTAGCGTGTTACTGTAATGTTGAAAAGTCCGTGCAATAAATTTGAACGTGGAACCATACTCTCTCTGATAATGTGTGGGGTTCATTCAGTTAATTCTGTGCTACGTCATCAATTACTTGTCAATCACTACGTCATCAATTACTTGAACCATTCGTTCTTTCATTTGTTCGTTTGTTCATTTGTTCGTTCCTTCCTTTTCCCTTTTTTTCTTAATTTCTTTCTTTCATTTATCTCGATACGTTCTTTCGTTAGTTCACGTATTACTTTTTTATACCTCCTTCATGCATTTCTTTTCTCTGGCTTTTCTTACTGTTCTTTATCTCATTTCTTCGTTTGTTCTCTCATTCATTCCCTTCTTCAATCGTTACTGACAAAATTCAATCTTTCATTGTTTCTTCATTTGTTCATCTTTTATAAAATCACAACTTAAAAGATTTCTTCTTCATTTTATAGATCAAGTACTGTTCAGTAAACTGCTGCTTGAAGACATTGATCCAGGCACATTATTAGAGTGGTGTAAACTGAATAGAGGTGCTTTTGTGGTGGCAAGGTAAGTACGCTATCAAATTGTCCCACTATTTTCGGCAATTCTGTTACACACAAACTAGTCTTAGAATATATTAAAACCACTAAATAATGGTTTCAAACCATAGAAAAACATAAAACAAAACCTAGGAAGCCACAAAGTATGTGACATTCCATCTTTGAATTGATATTTCATTCACACGTTTGGGTTTCAAATTATCTGGTGTTTTATAAACCTGTCATTTACATGGAAAGAAATGATGGTATATTTTAAGCTTGGCAGAAATATGAGAAAGATATTATTCTGTCAGTGACACAAGCTACTCGGAAAAAAAAATAAATAAATAAAATTATATGGCCTTAGCTCCCACGAGTCTCCTGTAGCTCAGTGGTAGAGCGTCCGACCGGTGTGCGGAAGGTCATAGGTTCGACTCCTGTTGGGGGAACTCAATTTTTTTTTTTTTTTTTTTTTTTTTTCTTTTTTTTTTCCGAGTAGCTTGTGTCACTGACAGAATAATATCTTTCTCATCTGTCATTTACATGTTCTAAAGTTTATTTTTCATTCTGTTTTCAGTTTACTGGAATCTTCAGTACCAGGAGTGTCAAACAATGTGAAAAGTCAGCTACAACCCCGTGTTGCAAAATTGAAGAAACACGATTCCAAGGGAGTAGAGATCGTGTTAAAACTTCTTGCCAATTGACTCAAGACTCTAGATGTGTACAAGCCCTTCCCAGGATGTTTCTCCCCTCCCCTCCCCCTCACTGGAAGCAAGGTTGAGTGGTGTTCACAAGTGGTTTGGACGCGATGCTTGAGGAGATGAGAAACCTCTCCCCAATCCCTCGCCATTTTTTCTATCGCCGTTCTTCGCGGTCGCGCGCCTCTTCGCGTCTCTCCCCACTATCAGAACGCCTGGAACAGGCTGCTAAGACAGTCACAGAGCTGTCTAAGCTTGCATTCAAGGAAGAAACACCAAGCAATACCAAAATCAACATACCAGTCATCAAATATATATTGTTCTTTTGTAAATTCTTAAAATCCATTTTAAATAATATTCAACACACTGTGCACACGACAATGCACTGTGTAACAAGTGCTCTGTAGCTGTCGTTGTGTTCAATAATGTTGCTGTAAAAGCGGTTGTTTGTCTTTTGTTTCTTTCGTTGTGCCTACGTTCCGCCTTAATAGACCCAAACGGCTTCTGGGAACGATAACGAACAGTAACAACAGGGCGGAATTAGACTAGGCGATGAAGTCCGCTCGTTGTGCAATGTGTGATGCGGAGTTCACAGCGGTCAAACGTTTGACCGCTGTGGAGTGGGCACCAGTGTTAATAGCGCGAAATGGTAACTTTTCAGAAGCTTGGATTTTTTTTAGTAAATCATAAAAAAAGTTAGTGAACTAAAAAATTGAAGAAAAACTAACAAGCTTTAAGCTCTGAAAGTAAAACCCTTATCTTTGACCGACTTCGCTTATTTTATTACGTTTGACCGCGGTCAAGATGCGGAGTAGGACTGGCACGAGTGCTCTTTCCGTACTCGCGCGCTCACTCTCGCCCCAGGCTCTCGCTCTTTTCTGAAGTGA
Source organism: Desmophyllum pertusum (assembly GCA_029204205.1). Classification (NCBI taxonomy): domain Eukaryota; kingdom Metazoa; phylum Cnidaria; class Anthozoa; order Scleractinia; family Caryophylliidae; genus Desmophyllum; species Desmophyllum pertusum. The sequence continues at coordinate 306,091 of MU825447.1, read as the reverse complement.
GTAATGGAGATCCTAAATTAATAGAGTTACTTTTTCACAGTCAGATTTCTTTGTAGGTAGAGATTCCAGATAGGCATATAGATTTTAGAACAATTTTCTAGTTTAGCGAGGGCTGATGGCCTGAGCGTCTTAGCTAGGAAGTATGGATCTTATTAGCTTCCAAAAAAATAATTCCAAAAATCTGACCGTTTTCTGTAAAAATGGTGGAATCAGTATGGATTCTTGTAAATTAAAATTGCAAAAGTTCCATTTTCAAACGAATCTCCTTAGCATTGCAAACTGATAATTATGTCACCACGCCTTACATACATTGTTTTAAATTCCCCTTACTGATCTCTGTACGTTTTCATAGAACTTGTTGGGAGAACTATCAATTAAAATATCAATGCATTTCATCTTTGGTGATTATTTCCTCAATTCTCATGACCTGTATGCTTAATCGTGTATTGATATCATAGGGAGAAATTTGATGCTGATCAATATTGAGGTATAAAGGGTTTGGAGCGGTTTTGATGGAGTTTTTTGTTTATCGATGTCTCTCTACCATTCGAACTTGAACGTTCGTTCTTTACCTTTATCGCTAATTTTCATTTTAAAGTGTGTAACGAAAACTTCGCTTATAAGAAGCTCTATAATAAGAAATGACAATAATGTCATTTCTTTAAAGAAGACCTTTATTGCTCATTTCTTTTTTTTTTTTACAACACTTACAGAGAGCTTGGGTGACCTGTGAGCGAAAACATTTTTGGGGGTTATAGGCACTTTAAGGCCCGATCAAACGGTAACAACATTCTCACAACATTTGTTGTAACATGTTGTGACCATGCCCGGTCAAACGGCCACAACAACCTCAACATTTCAAGAACAAAATAAATGTTGTCATGTGAGGGGTGGTCAAACGGTCTCAACAAATGTTGTGACCGTTTGATCGGGCCTTTACTGTCGTGAAGAAGACGTTTTAGCTTCGTTTTGTAATATTTATTTATTTCTCATAACTGAATGTAATTACAATGTTGGTGATATAGGGAAAAACCTGACTCACCATACAAATAAAAGAAATGAAATTATTAATAAATTTAAACTTAGCTAAAAATATACGACTAATTACAAAGACAAAGTATACAGTGGAACCCCTATTAAGCGGCCACCCTCGGGGAAATGGCAAATGGCCGCTTAATAGGAGTTGGCCGCTAAACAGGGGTTCGTCATAAATTAACATAAGGCGTGGTTTATCAAAAGATTGATGACAACGGAATCACATCAAGACGGTAATAAACGTGTGTTTGAATGTTTTTATCAGCCGTCACCTTCTATTTCGGACTCTTATCTGTCATCTGCTTTTTCAAAACAAGGCCAAATTAAACTACGTGTATTAAATTCTTGGTGGCCGCTTAATAGGGGTAAAAACAATAGGAGAACCCTCATCGCGACGGCCAAAAGGTGTCCGCGGCTGCTTAATAGAGGTGGCCGCTTAATAGGGTTTTATTTACAGTATTATACAGACAATAGTTTCGGGACTTTGATAACTGGCCGCTTAATAGGGGTTCGACTGTATATAAATGGCAAAAAAAGTTAACTGTGAATGAAATACTGTTCTCGTAACATCACGTAGTTATTGTACAAAACAGGATATACATTAATTAATTCAAACGCCATATAAATATGACTCGCGGCGCAGCGCCGTACAAAAAACCTACTCGACTGTTTTTTGGCATCTTTTTGTTGGTTTGCTACACTTCTCAGCCAATCCAAGAGCAAACAAGCTCACGTGCGGTTTATCGGCACGTGACCAATTCCAGACTAGCTCGGTTTTTGATCGATGAAGCAAAGGCGTAGGAAGTTACCTAATCAAACGCTGAATCGAGTGGCATGTATAGAATAGAATAGAATCTTTATTTATTTTATTTATTACACTGTTTACAAAACATCAGTAAAGCTAAAAAAAGTTTAAAAAAAATGCTAATATACGTGTGCTTCACTGAACTAAGTGACGAAAACACAGTATTTGAGAAAGGAAAAAACAATCAATATACAGTAGTGTTCAATTTCAAATGTCTACAATTGTAGTTTATCACGAAAGAAGGTGTTCGATACAATCTTGGGATTTGAACCACAAAACGAGATTCTTGTACCTTCTAGGGATTACTTTCATCCCCGTCACTTTTAAATGGGAATTCCCCACCCTGGGAATGGTATTATATTATGGTACCAAGACACGTTTTATATCCCTATGTAGGGAGTTCCCTCCCTCCACCGAGGGCTAACTGTGCGTTGTTACTTTACCTAACAGTAGCCTGCGTCAAGTCCGTCTGCGACGCAGGCTACCTAACAGTGATGAGCATCTAATTTCTCCCAAAAGAAATCCATACAATGTTAGACACGCTGGTCACCAAAGAAGTATTTTCTTCAGTTGATTTGTAGTCAAATTCTCTCAACTAGTACTACAAGAAATGAATGGAGTCCAGTAATGAGAATTAGCAAGTCACGTCCTAATGCTATGCAACAACATGGCGTCCAGGAGGACCGTAAGCCCTAAGTAAGGAGAATTTGTATGTTACATGTAACCTCAGGACTTACAGGGTCTCAAAATCTCCGCATACCGTTACCAGAAGTATATAAGGGTCACGGAATGACAAATCACCGAGCTTGGAATATCTCGTTCTTACAAATGTAAACGATACTTTTATAATCATCTGTTAAAGTTATTTTGTGAGTGCAGCTTCTTTATTAGTAGCGACAGAACGTCGTTGAACGAAGAGCAATTATAAAAGTATTTATTAGAGCACTCAGCAGGATCTTTCAATTCTTTGTCCATTCAATAGTGTGACTTGCTCCGCTGTTATGTGCTGTAGTTACTTCTTCATTGGATCCTGAAATGAAAATATAGTTACAAGTGAATGAGGAGAGGGAGAAACGACGTAAAGGGAGGAGCGATAAAAAGGCCGAAAAAACTAGGGAGGAGGGAGAAAGAAAACTGAGTTTTAAAATAGGGCGGCATAGGCAGCTATTCCCTTGTTACAGTCCGGAATAGAGCGGTTTTCAATTGAGTGTCGTAAAACCAAAACCAAAGCAATTACATTGGCCAATCATAACAAGCGAAAACAACACAATGAACCAATGAGAACTCGGAGCAAATACACGTAACCGACGCCAAGCGCGGGAAAACGCGTGTGACCAAGTCGCGATTGGTTTTGGTTTTGCATCTTATTGGTTGAGAAGGTGGTGCGAGTTTTTTAAACCAATCACAGAGCGTAATAAAGCAAAACCAAAGCAATTCGGCGATTACTTTCGACATTCAATTGAAAACCGCTCTAAATTGATAAAGGGTTAGAAATAGTGCTAAGGGAAAATTGGACGGGAAATATCACCTTGTTAACACATTAAAAATAACTTTTTTCGCACTTGCGCACTATTTAAGCAACGCCTACAACAAGAAAAATTGAAAGCACTGCATCATGTTACTTTAAAAATCTTCTTAACACTTCTCTTTTAACGCCGCATTTAACTTCAGTCACGTAAGAATGATTGCAATGTGGAGCAGGTTCTTTTCCTCCTTTGTATCCCTAGTCCTCCCTCTTTCTATTTTCTACCACAGTAGCCTGCGGAGGAGGCTAGACCTGCGAGTCATTTTCACATATGATTTTGACATTACAAGTTCTCATCAAATGTCTCCACAAACTGCAAACATTTTGTCGCCTTACCTCTTAAGTACAAAGCAGACAGCCACTGTTATAATGAGCATGCCGAGAAACATCACTCCAATAGCCACAGACAGCAGGATCAAAATCACCTTGCGATCTGAGCGAATGAACAGAATCTTAAGTTAGGACTAAGGCTGTGTTCTATTGGGTCAGGCTGCTAAAGAAAATCGGCGAGCGCGGCCTGGGGTGGGAACGAGGACGTGACGCGCGATTTTCTTTAGGAGCCTGATCTCAGGCTATATTGGAATCAACCGTTTTAAGTTGGTTTGGTTGGTTGAGCTTTTTCGTGTTCCATTTGGTTGTTCAACTATTTCAACCGGCATCAAACTATGTTGAAACGGTTGATTTAGTCAAGTGTCCCCAATAGCCTGTTCCAGGCGTTCGGATAGTGGGGGAGCGATGCGAAAAGACGCGCGAAGCGCGAACAGTGGTGAGTGAATAATAGGCGTGGGGAGAGGGGGCGAATGCGCCCTCTCCTCGCGCTTCGCTCGTCTTTTCGCGTCGCTCCTCCACTATGCGAATGCCTGGAACAGGCTAGTCCCCAATAGAACACTTTTCCAATCGTTTTGGGTTGAAACGGTTCATCAATATTCAACAATCCTTTCAACCAAAAATGTTTTTTCCCAACAGAACACGAAAAAACTTGACCAACTGAAAACGGTTGATCCCAATAGAACACGGCCTAACAGTTATCAAGCGTTCCAACCGAAAACGGTTGGAAAAATTGTTCTATTGCGACATTTTAACCAAATCAACCAAGACCAGTTGCGAGCGACCTAAGTGTTGTTTCTAGTAAATGTTTTGTTGAAGCATGCGGTACAGGGAGATATATTACTGTTTAGCATTTTGAACCAATCAGGAGAAGAATTGTCTTCTCAGCCAATCTGGTATGCGTACATTTAACCCGCGAGAATTTTCCCGCGCTTTTCGCTGATGTCATGAAGGCATGATTGCCGAGTTTGAAAATACTTGCCCGATTACTTGCCATAGCTTTTATAGACAGTATATGACAATGTTGTGACAAACGAACAGAGTACACATGGCAGAATACGTACCGAATTCGTCAACACCTTTTTCTTTATCTTTTCCTCCCTGACCTTTTCCTCCCTGGTCCACAACTTTAGTGGTGGGCGTTACATATACAGCAGATGACACTGGTGACGTTGGTTGTGTGACTGATGGGGATATGGGCTGTGACATCGATGGTGACATTAGTTGTACCAATGATGGTGACATGGGCTGTGACATCGATGGTGACATGGGCTGAGACATCGATGGTGACATGGGTTGTGACATCGATGGTGACAATGGCTGAGACATCGACGGTGACTCAGGCTGTACCAATGATGGTGACACAGTCTGTGCCAATGGTGGTGACACAGTCAATGATGGCGACATGGGTTGTGCCAATGATGGTGACTCAGACTGTGCTAATGATGGTGACACAGTCTGTGCCAATGGTGGTGACACAGTCAATGATGGTGATATGGGTTGTGCCAATGATGGTGACTCAGACTGTGCTAATGATGACGACACCTCAGTCTGTACCAATGATGGTGACACAGTCAATGATGCTGATATGGGTTGTTCCAATGATGGTGATATCGGTTGTGCCAATGATGGTGACACAGTCTGTTCTAGCGATGATGACATGGACTGTGTCATCGATGGTGACTCAGGCTGTACTAATGATGGCGACACAGTCTGTACCAATGGTAGTGATACAGTCAATGATGTTGATATGGGTTGTGCCAATGATGGTGACACAGTCTGTTCTAGCGATGGTGACATGGACTGTGTCATCGATGGTGACTCAGGCTGTGCTAATGATGTTGACATGGTTGTACCTCCGATGATGACATGGGTTCTGATACTGTTGATGTCGTAGACTCTGATCCTAACACTGGCTGTGACGATGACATGGAATCAAACGTTGATGTCGACATCAAATTTGGCATAGATGGCGATATCGAAGCTAAAAGATGGAAACAAAAGAAATGAGTCAGTTAGACTTCAAACATACCGACCAGGGCCAGTCTTCTTAATTTGTTGCGGCTTATATTAAAGGAGCTATGTCACGATATTTTGAGTCATTTTTGCGAAGTGCAAAATCACGTTCAAATTGAAGAAAACCTCAAAATAATAATAAAAACACCAAAGGGTGATAATAAACCAAACAGGAACAAGGATGGTTAAGGATGGAGAAGATTAAGACGGATTGCGAACGGAAAACTTGAACAAATTGGCCATTTTTTTCAAGATGCGCCATCCGTGACGTAGCTCCTTTAAATAAACCTGTAGTTCGGCACGTATGGACCTATTTTAGTATTTAATCAACTTCATATCCGTTATATTTGAATTTGACAATAATGACATGGAGTCACTCATCGAAACGTAATTTTTCTTATCGTTAATTTCCAAAACATCCTTAACTTATTGTTCGGATACCTTTCAATGATGTGTGCATTGCCAAGCCAAATGACTTTCTGATGTAAGATATACATTCTGGGTTCCGGAAAACGTCTTTTCTCTTATATCTGATGTATGTAAGTTACAAACGCATGCAATTGAGATAACGCGAAATTTCAACGGCTAAACGTCTCATAATAATGATAATAAGCAAAATGTTCGTTATAACCGAGTTGGCCTCCTCTTTAGAAAATTACTTTGTACAACATACCGTCTGTCAGAATAATTAACTACTTTTTTATCTGAAACGGTATCGATGAAACTGCCGCAAAACATCAATAACAAAGCCCGCGTTATCGTGTTATTGGTTGCCTGGAGTAAGACTAAACTTAAATGGTTGGTTTGCGCAACTGATGATCTCTAAATCGCGAAGAAATTCGAGGGATATAAGAAAACTGGACACAGGCAATAGTAATGGATTCCTGACATAGTTGCATATTATTACTCGGCCCATCGCGTCTACTTTTTATTCAAGAGAAATGTCCTTGAGAGAGGTTTTGTAGCATTCAAAGACGTTAAACGGGATTTGAACCAAACTCCACTAATGATCGTATGGAAACCATGGAAACCACACCAAAACAATAACTGTATCAGTGATTTTGGACCGGAACTGATCCTCTCTGGTTGTCTATTTTCATTCGTCCGTTCTATAAACAACTCTACATCTAATTGCTTTTTTAGGCCTAGGTGCATTGCTGTGAAATATCGTGTATTGATTCCATGAGCCAATGGCGTGCCTCGTTCCATGAGGTAATGGAAATATTGTGTATTGAGCCAATAGCGTGCCTCGTTCCATGAGGTAATGCATGGGCGACCCCCGGATTGCAAGTGTTTATTGTTATGGAATTAGGCTTCGTAGTACTGTTCGTGAAAAAATCCAGTTTTGTCGTCAGAAATGGCCGGTTAAGTTTAAAGATTTGTGTTCCTTATATCGTAGTTTTGTAGTCGCTTATAGAAAGACTGGGTTTGACAAAACGCCAAAAGGTGTGGTTTGAGAGGAAGGTTGAAACTATAAGTAATAATAATCGTATATTTGGTGAGAGTTCAGTATTGTCTAATAAATCAGTAGCACTTTGAGCTGTCAACTCTAAAAGAGGCTCAACTAATATATATACAGTCTGATAAACAACATAGTCACGACATAATGTGCGATGAGTAATGCGGAAAAAATGTTCCAAAATTTTTAAGATCAAACACGTTTCGGCTATAAAACATGGATTACTGCGCGTTATGTAACAATCACTGAAATTTGCGAGTGTTGGCGCCGGCACGAGGTTCTAAAAATAGCCTTCGAGAAAAAAAAGTCTTATCTTTATCAAAAAGAATTTGAGTATTTTGCATTTCTATACGCAGTGGTAATCGATGTTATATTTCAAACTTTTTAGGTGATATTGTAATTTACTGTGATTGCGGTTTGTGGTTTGCACGAAAATTAAGGAAGTATAAACCCAGCTTGTTTATTCTAAATTGAATTGATCGAGAATAAAATTTTTGTTAAAGTTATCTTCTTTTAGTGCCTCGAATTGCTTTCGACAACGAGTGTTTTTTACATGATCATTAAATTTTATCGCTTAGATGGGATACAATATTAATGCATCTGTATTATAATAGATTTTCAACTCGAAAGGAGACAGTGTTTTCATTTTCCGTGTTGGTCGCCTTTAGTATCAAGTATAGTGTATATACTTAAAGGATTTATAACAATAACGAGATCTTCGAATTTTCACGGCATTTCACTCATAAAATTCTACACTGCAGTGAATTGTCTATATGTTCTGTATTGCGTCTGTTTTGGAACTAAACAGTCGGCAAATTTATAGCAAGCGAAATATGCGTTCTCTACGTAAAATACTACAATTTACTCTTTCAGTTGAGTAAAACGTTTTCGGCTTTTAGAGTTAATCAAACACGCCACATCGGTCAAAAAGGCACCGGTTGATGTGTTGGTCTGTGGGTGGGTGGGGTGAAGAACGCGTGTATACAAGCTTACAGTAAGCTTGCCTCTGTTCAAGTGTTTATCAGTATATTATGGCAACTATTAAAACGTTTTAAAACACTTTAAACTACTGTGATTTCTGGTTATTCTGTTTTCCTTTGACGTTCGCTGTTTCCATCTTTCGCCTTAGTAAACCGACTATTACAGGAGCGAAATTGTGAACCGGAATATTGGTGTACAACAGACAATCAGTGCAAATCTACTTGTCAGGCAAATACCTAAGCAATCATACACTATAGACACATATTATGAAGGTAGATCATCGCAGTGAAAGATTTACAACTTAAGCAGTTGTAAAGAGAAACTTGAAAAAAAAATGGGCTTGAACGGGATTCGAACCGAGGACCTTGTGATACCGGTGCAATGATCGTACTAACTGAGCTATTAAGCCCGCTGGGAGCTGCCGGTCATTTTGTGACTCATAGACACAGTTTGGATAATTCGTTGGTTTTTGTTTCCAGTGTAAAGATGGTGTTGGATATTGTATCCAGGCACCTTTTCGTTTGAAGATTCACTAAAACAGTGACAACTTGTCAAACATTTGAAGTCAAGCTCTGCCGGTATGTTTCGCATGCCGGAATATATTTCGGCCTGAAACACGAATCATCGTAATTTCAAGTCAAATTGATCGTTTTTGAGGAAAAAGGACTTCTTAACATTATAAATCAGTTAGTTCACTTACAAGACTGACTCAGTGTCCCTCCAATCAGGAACAGAACAAGAAATGCCGCAACCATGGCCATCCTCCTCGTGCTACAAGACATGTTGCTGCTGAAGTTTGAACGTGTAAGCGGAGTTTGATCAACAACAAGGAATTATCTAATATGATATTGCTCGTGACGCCTGCAAATGTTGCCTGTGCCAATATAACTTCCCGTTTAAGATAACCTTGGCAATGATATGACTTGTGCTTAGTTAAACCTGGGAGGTAATACTAAAATGTACCATAACTTTAGACTACTGACAAAAGAATGTTACAATAGAGAAATATCTTTAGAAAATTGAGATTGCAGTGTGGGTTTTCAGTGGGACAATTAAATTGTTCCGTTTGAGCAGTTTTCAAATTATTTGTGTCTATAAATCAAAAGTGATTGACCAAAGAAGTTATAAAACGTAGTTCAAATCGTAGAGCCCTGGGTACTTTGTCTACCATAATCTACTGTTATTCGTACCTGTTAATTGTTCCATAAGAGAAAATATATAATTTTTTACTTACAACATTTTTGGTAAGCACTCTTAGTCAATTTAACCCTTATGCCCAAAAGTGATTGACATGGAATTTCTCCTTACAATATCAATACATTGTAAAGCAGAGAGGTGAAGAGAATAAAGAAAATCATCTATTATAATAATTAGGATACAGCATGATGTGTCACCAAATTATCTGCCCTAAAATTAAAATAAATTAATGTATGGAAATATTATTCAAATTTTGAGCTTTGGACTGAAAAAAATGGGAGTTCGAGACTTAGTGCACGTATAAGAGTAATTGTAAGTCTTGTCAGACGAGTAAAGTTCCGTTTGATTAATTTTCTTTGTGTTTAATCAAAAGAAAACCCTCAAGCATATAAGGAAGTCACGTAAAAGTATTTCGTTTTCCAATCTTGTAATAATTTACATTTGATAATGGTGACATGTCGTCGCCGAAACGTCATGTTTTAATATCGCTCATTTTTATTCTAAAATGTTTTCCACATTCCTTTGAAAATATGTTTCTGTCTCATGCTTTCTTTTCAATAACGCTCAGTTAACCTGTTCAGTTATATTCATTGTCAAAACACTGACTTCATATAGACAATTGATCACATGGAATGATAGTTTATCACATCAGTTGATCCGGTATACGTAAATGAAATGCGTCAAATTCCGTTGCGGAAAATGCAACATCATGCTGTTTATTTCCTTGTGGAACTCGTTGTTTGTAACAGGGAAATAAACCAAATCATAATGACGTCATGTCAATTAGTTGCCCGTTAGCGTTTCGCTCCCAAGTCACATAAGACTGCCCAAGATAAAAGTTGAAAAGAGCCGGCCAGTTTATAACGTATTGAAAAACAAGCAGCACTACATCAACGTACTGCTCAATAGCTTTCATTTGAATGGTCACACACTAGGGTTTCATCCACAGACTAAAAAGTTAGAACCACCTTGTACAGCATAATAAACAGAACCACATGAAAGTACTGCTTTTCAATATAGCTTTCATTTGAATGGTCAAACACAACTACGTTTTCATCCACAAACTAACATTAAAATTAAAATCGTTGTTAAACCACAAGCAACAAGAATTATATTTTGGTCAAAATTGTCATAGTTACTTAGTATCTATTGCGGAATTGCGAGCATTTTAAAATCGCGAAGTGTAAGAGGTTGATCGAGGCCTTATGTGCCACTTGGCATATAGAGGATGAGTGAGAGAAGTGTAAGAGGGTTTGTATCCGGGGGGGGGGGGGGGGAATACTGAACAACGTTTCATACGGGGAGGCTCCGCCCGGAGGTCCAAACCCTTACTCTTTTATATACCATTTTTGACAGAAAAGGTAACCCTTTCATATACCTACAGTTGAAACATTGCATCCCTTTTACGACTTTTAGTAAACTTTTCACTTGAGTAGGCCCTTAAAATATTGGATGAATCAGCCGTTAGGTGCGTCTGTTCGAGATATTTTGAAAGGCCCTTTTTAAATAAACACCTAAATGCCAGTTTTTCCTACCTTTTTCTATACTTCCACTCGTGAAATCCCTACCCTTTTATATACCTCGGGCCTGAAAAAGCTACCCCTTTCGGGTGGAGCCTCCCCGTATAGTTCATTATAGGGAGTACCTCCCCCCGGGGGTTTGTATAGTAGGGGTTAGATTATGCCATCTAACCATATTAGTGCTATTAAACTATTAAATTAAGCGATTTCAAAGAAATTATATCCCCTACTTTCGCTGCTTCAAAATTCAAACCTGTGTGCTGAAACGTTGAACTTTATTATTATTCAGTTCTGGATATAGCTTTCTATTAAATGGGTATGTATTTAACGTGACATAATCAATGTATTGCGCGCGGATGTTACTGATATTTTGGCAGTGACCTTTTGAAATCCATACAACAGCATTATGCACGCAAACTTCAAGGTGGCTGGGTAGCTTTTGTATTCGATTTTGCATGTCCAAAAATAGCATTTTCACCCTTCTTCAGGGGCACCCGGATGTGGAAATTTAAGCAAAAGACTTGGAATTTCGTTTTTCTGCTTTTAACTCGTGAATGCGAGAGCAATGAACGAGTTATAGCATTTGGTGGACAAATTTCACTCGCTCGGTCGATGGGCTGTAAACCTCATCGCGCTATTAATTTATGCATATTAATTTATTCATTCACGAGTTGGCTGATTCCAGGGCCGGGCGTGAATTTTGATTTCAGTTTTGTAACTTTTCAGTGAAGTTTTCTGTTGATGTTTTTTTTGTCCTTCAGCTTTGACTTTGACTAATGTCAAACTCTACAAAATATTAACAGTGACAATTGCTTTTTACAAGAAAAATTTAAACCTCGATTAACTTTTAATCCTCGATTAGCGTTAATAGGCTTTCGAACAACTGGGCCCAGAACGTTTTTAGAACCTTGTAAAGGAATATTTATGTAAACTAGACTGAAACTAGACTGATAACAATTTGTTTTGCAGCCGTCAAAACAGGAGGAAATGAACTTTACCAACTGTATGTTAATAAAACAATCAGAGGAGTTCAACAACTCTATAATTAATTCTGTGAGTGGTAGCTGCTTGAAATTTGAGAATTTATTATCTATTTTATTATAAAAGCCATCTCTAATTAATTTATTGATGATTAGACCAAAATGTGCTTTGTAGGTCCATAATCACAATGTACAGTATAAATCTGATATCCGAGTTAGAATTAAGAAGATACATTTATAGCACACACAGTATTTATCCTGTCAAAAATAAGAACCTATTTAAGAACCTCATGTAGACAGCTCTATTTCTCACTAGACATCCAATATATAAGAACCATTTCAGCCTACCTTGGAAAAATAGTGGTTCTCAGTATATACGCGGGTTTTTACTACGGGTTTTTACGGGTTTTCGTTTTGAAGATGAAGAAAAGCGATACGTACGCAATTATTATGCCTAGGTCGAATGAAAGACAAACTGCTTTTTTATCATTATATATAAGCTTATGCTAGGTCGACTGAATGCCGACAAAGCTTTTTTATGTCAAATTGAGACTGGTACTTGAGAATCGCATTAACTGGTCGACCACTTAATAATATTTTATGAAAATAGTAATTATCATTTGTGACTATATCCGTGAAGTACGATATGTGAACATACTGGTCAGTTGATCTCACCGCGTATAACAACAGTATAACACATGCAAGACGGGTTTAGTTGGAAAATAAGTTAGCCAGTTTCCAGAGCGTGAACCGCATCACCCTGATCCGCGATACTAAACCAACCATTTGAAGATATGAGCCTGATTGGTAGGTATAACGATATGTAATATGAATGAACAATACTTAGGCCCAGTTCAGACGCCGTACTTCACATGAGCCGAATTGAATTCGAATTTAGGCCGACCCAAATTAATTTAGATCGACTGAATTGATTCAAACGCCGAGCTTAATTCAGCCGAACTTAAATTAATAGGGGAAAATTGCTGTTATATTGAAAAATACATTATAATAATTCATGCATTTGTTTCGGCTCATGTGAAGTTCGGCGTCTGAATCAAAGCCTGTCCACAGCCGTTATTCTCGGCTGAGCCAGGCGGGAAGAACGGCTGAGCCGATCCGAATTGATTCAGCCGTTCCGAATTGATTCAGACGCCGTACCTCACATGAACCTAATTCATCGAATTCGATTCGGCTCATGTGAAGTACGGCGTCTGAACTGGGCCTTACTTCTACTAAAAATTCAGGTGCACCCCATGTATAAATTTAAGCAAAAGACCTGGAGTGTTTCGTTTCAGTATGTTTTATTTCCCATAACGTTTAGAACCTTGTAAAGGAATACTAGTGTAAACTAACACAGTTTGATATGTTCATATTCTTTAGCTGAACATTAAAGTAGCAGAATGTTTTAGGAAACGAAATCAGAAATCCAATATGGCCTTTTTTCGTACACATAACGGATTTTTTTACTTCTCTTTAAACAACAGGCGTTAATTTGCCCAGATTACGAGAGTTCGAGGTGACATATTACTAAAGAAAAATATGCCAGTTTTTTACTGAACCCGAATATCTGAGCTTCCGAACAGATATTAAATCCACCGAATTGATAAGTTGGGTCATAGGTGCCCCTGAAAATATTCAACTATCCAGAGTGGGCCGATTTGAACTGGAATAAAAAATGGTCGGAAACTTAAACATTTGTACATTAAATTCATGATTAAAGTTTCCGTCTCATTTTCATGAGATCTATTGATATTTCAGGGAAAAGATGACTGCAGAAAACTCCAGCCACTTTCCTTATCAAGCATGTCTGATCCCCAACCTTCCTGGAGAAATTCAGCACCAGGTGCGAGACATCACTGATCACGTGGTTCGACCTCTTGGCATGTTCCTGGCCGTCATGTCATTTATTTGTAACTCGCTTGTCTTGATCACTGTGACGCGAACCAAGTCGCTGCAAAAGGCTGCATTTCTGATCCTGTGTAGCTTGTCAATAACTGATTTAATATTCTCTCTTATCAGAGATATAGAAACATTAGCGCACGAGCACATGTGCCTCAACCAATTCAGCCCCGAACGAAGGAGCGTGGCCGCTCTGGCTCTGTGTAACCTAGCAACACTTGGGAACCTGGCAGTAATCAGCAGAGATCGTTACTTGGCAGTGAGAAAACCTATGTGGTATCGTAGTCACGTGACTAAATCACGTGCTATTAAAACGACATGTGTGCCATGGTTAATCAGCCTAGTGATCGCATTTGTGGTTTACTTGTCTCGGAAGCTAGAAGGCGGATACAAAGTTCTTGGACAAATCATTTCTCTTTCGTCTGTTTTGTTTTGTTTCTTTGTTATTATTTTTTGTTACGTTAGCATATACTGTAAGCCCACTCTTCCTCAGCAATTTCTCCATATACGCGCCATATTGGAAAGAGAAAAGCGAATGGCGAACACTGTCGGGTTGATTCTGTTGGTATTGTTATTGACATTCCTGCCAGCTCTTCTTTTTCCTTTAGTTTTGTACGTGAAAGGAGTAAAATACTTTCAGCCTTATGTTCCTTTTTACTCTTTCCTTCTCCTGCTTAATGGCATTTTAAATCCTTTGTTGAACTTTGGTCGAAACAAAGACATGCGCAAAGCGCTACGAAATTTATTTAAATGTTCTCAGCAAGTACAGCCTTCAGCAAGCACATCTGCTTCACAACAACAACAACAACAACAACAACAACAACAGCAACTACAAAATAGAAATACAACAACATGACTAAAATGACTCTTCAAAGTGAACCTGCAAATATTGAAGTCGCCAATAAGCAAAATAAATAAACTTTCAACTTTTCGAATTAATGCCGGATGATCATGACGTGTAAGTTTGAATAAAGTAGCCTGAGAGCAGGCTCCGAGAGAAAATCGCCGAGCGCGGACTGGGGCGCCCCCGTTCCCGCCCCAGTCCGCGCTCGGCGATTTTCTCTCGGAGCCTGATTCCAGTATTTTTCTATTTTTTCGATTAGTGTTAGAATTGAATAAAATTTATCCGCAATTAACGCTATTCCAGGGATAAATGAATGGTTCAATTCAAATCATTTACTTTCTTTTGCTTCCTTTGGTTTCCACCAAGTCAGGCTGAATTTCATTTTCCGCAGGGGCCGCCATTTCCCCCCCTTCTTTGATGTTTGATTATGAGCATTGTACTCATTAGAGTGTTAAAATATTACCATTAGTGCTTAGTCCTCTGGTCTTAGAGAGAGACGCGGTGGCCTAATGGTTAGCGCGCTGGACTCCGGTTCAAGCCCTGGTCGGGATCATGGTGTTTTGTTCTTGGGCAAGACACTTTACTCTCACAGTGCTTCACTCCACCCAGGAGTATAAATGGGTACCGGCGACAAAATGCTGGGTGTAACCTGCGATGGACTAGCATCCCATCCAGGGGAGTAGCAATACCCCTAGTCGCTTCATTCTACAGAAACCGGGATAAGCTCCGGCAGTTG
Organism: Desmophyllum pertusum; assembly: GCA_029204205.1. Lineage (NCBI taxonomy): Eukaryota > Metazoa > Cnidaria > Anthozoa > Scleractinia > Caryophylliidae > Desmophyllum > Desmophyllum pertusum. The sequence goes on along the minus strand of MU825447.1, from coordinate 290,767 downwards.
TGGGCCACTAGGCTCGTGAAGACTTTACCTTTACCTCTGGTCTTACGTTGTTACGACTCTTGTAATGACATGTTATGAAGTACTCTTACTACTGATTTGTAATTGCTTATCAAGAGCTTTTAGCAAACGTGGACCGAGTCTTGGGCAGTGTTTAAAAAACACGTGAACGGGCATAGGACCCTTGGACGAGGTATGGGGCGAGGTCTGGAAGTCTGGGACGAGGTTGGGTTTTGACAAGCGGAGAGAAAATGGCTGAAGTTGCATGGCCATTGAACCACATAAAAAAAGCGAAATATTCCAATACGCTATTACAAAAATAACAAGAGTCTCAATTTGACTAAACTTTAATTACTATCTGTATAAATCTGTATCTTGAAATCGCTATAAAAATTATTACAATCTTGTCATAGCTCCGATTTCTACCAATTCCATGTTCGACGTAAATGATCACTTTCAGTGAAATATTTTAAATTTTATACAAAAAATCTACGGCACAACCACGTCAAAAAATCACTTGGTCTACTTGAACTTTGTTCATAGTTAATACAGCGGTTTTCAATTGAGTGTCGTAAAACCAAGACCAAAGCAGTTACAATGGCTAAACACAACCAACGAAAAACGACAAAACGAACCAATGAGAACTTGAAGCAAATACACGTAACCGGCGCCGAGCGCGGGAAAACACGTGTGACCAAGTCGTCGTTGGTTTTGGTTTTGCATCTGATTGGTTGAGAAGGTGGCGGGAATTTTTTAAACCAATCACAGAGTGTAATACCAAAGAAACTGAATGATCACTTTCGACACTCAACTGAAAACCGCTCTAATATCGTATTCAATCCTGACAGATAACTGGCGAAGTATAATTTGAGTTCCAGTTCCTCTCGAACACAGCTTGTAACTGCGTGCGCACAGTCTTGCCAGTTTCTGTTTCATTGATGACGTAACCAATGCCACCAGTGTACAGAAAGTAATCCCCTGCCCAGTTAGAAGTGCCGAAGTAAGCTACGCTCTCGGTGACCATGAATTTGTTGTGATTGACGCGGGTGTGTGGGATGTCCATCGTGTAAGGTGGCACAGTGTATAGTTTCTGTAAACAGAAAGACAAAGAAAGTCGATCGTTAGCAACATTTCGCGAGTTTTCTGATTGGTTAATAAGAATCGGAAACTCTTCGGGTGAGCTTCGGGTGGTTTTACGAGGATTTACCAAAAACGGAGCCAGCCAGTAACATTGAAATGGTTTTTGGACAACTTGCGTCCACCGTTTTAGGGGTCACGTTCATTACAAAACATTATATTATAGGCTATACAGAAATGAAAAGAGCATGATGAAATTAGCAAGATGGCCAATTTTGAGCCCCCTGGCGTTTCAGAGTAAAATTTAACCGTGGTTTGAAGTTTTGAAAAATTTAGAGGATATTTGTATGTAAAAAGTGACTGGAGAGGAAGACCTTGCTTTCCAGTACTGAGTCACAAGGTTAAAATTTCATACATCACAACGAGGAATGGGGAAGTCCCTATGAGTTGTATGTCACGCAAAATATTTGAAAAGTAGTTGTAACAGATTGCCTTGTTCTATAGCGCCATCGCTAAACGACTTGTTAGTAAACTTGCAAGTCCATTTGGCCACCCAGCGCATGTAACAATCGACAGACTGTATTACTGGTGCATTCTTACCGTACCAATCTGGGCACAAATTCACATACAGCACTTGTGAGCTTTGGGAGAAATATTCCCGTTAAGAATCGTAATAAATCACGAATATAACACTTCTAATAAGACAAGATTTGGGAAAACATTTTATGAGAAATATTAACGCGGATAAAGACGTTTCGACGACTCCATGTCATCATTTTCAAATGCAAATTTTGGAAGTTTTACAGGTATATATATAAGCGATTAAAGTGTGAAAATGTGAATAATACAATGCAGCGAAATTAAGAGTAAATAATACAAGAAAGATTGTTCATAGATTAAAACAAAAAACAAAGGCAAAAACACTTCATTGATCAAAGTATGGTTTATGGACGTTTTAGGTACTGGCGTTTGGCAGGAGCCTGCATTTGGCTAAATTAAATAACCCCCCTCTATTAAGCCCCCCTCCCCTCCTCTCTCTATTACGCACCCCTTTGAATGTGCTTGAAATAAATAAGCTCCCCCAGGGGGAGGGGGGGGGGGGGGCTTAATAGAGGATTTACGGTACACAAGTTCAAATTTCAATACTTGTGACTACTTGCGACTTTGTTTGACCAGGGATTAAAGGGACACTGTCCCAGCGTATTTGCTCAAAACTGTTATAAATGCATGAAAATTAATGGTCCCTAAATCTATGAAATAAGAACTTAATAAACTCTAACTAAATGATAAAAAGCAATTTCTTCAAGAAATTCCATACTGCAACAAAATGTTTGCAAAATTTCAAAGATTTCCAAGCCAAATTTGAAACTTTGAAAAACTGACATCCTGACAGTTTTTCAAAAATCCATATTGCAATCCATTTCCATCCTTGCTGTCGTTTGTCATCCTCACTTCCTAATGGGTTCCTGTCATTTGTCGAGTGCTATTCTACAGAATAAAACCATTATTGTTCAACTTACTATGATCTAGATATGTTTCTGAGCTTCCCAAAATCATGCTAAAATCAGGACAGTGTCCCTTTAAGGAAGTACATACCACGTGAACTGAAGCATCATTAGCCCCATTCAGCGCAGCAAGAGATCGTAGGTAATACTTCATATCAGGGCGAGTGTATTTCCATAAGCTGGCCAGCAATCGCACCTCTACTTTACGATCAAACGCTGCTCGTCTTAAAGCATCATCTATATCAGGCCAATACCTGGTGAAAAACAAGTTCTGAAATGTCAAAGCTACAATCATGGACAAGCGTCTTGGGACGGTTTGTACTTTTAAGGTATTTCCTACCTGTTTTAACAAACTACCAATATTTTTCAACTACGTACCCCCCCCCCCCCCCCCCCAGACAATGAGTTTAAAACTTCATTTTCGTGGTGGACAACTGCAATTACCATGATACGATAGTAATTGTGCCTTCCAATAACACGCGAAAATCTGAAGTTCAAAAATTCATTTTCACTGCTGTCAATCATTATTATGATGGCAACCAACAGACCCTGGAAAATAAATGGATCAAAATCTACCAATCACAACCAATGGACGTGACCTTTTGAACCCGTTGAAGTGAACTTCTTGTTTCCAGATAAGTCTGCTAAGAGGAGATTGACGGCAAGACCCGGCAGCGAAAACCAAACCGTTGATTGAGCAGAGTTCGCGCAGAGGCAAGGTAACATGATTATACTTACGTTCTGTGTGGTGTATACAGGGTTGTTGGAAAGTAATCCATCACAGATACATAGACAAACTTTGTTGCACTGTTAATGACTTGTAAGATGGCTGACAGATCATCTGTGCGACCAGGAGGACACAATTGCGGTGGAGATGATGACAAAAATATTGCAGCTGAATTAGATCCGTTGATTTTGATTTGTGCCGGAGAATCTTTAAAGAAAACAAATGATTCATTGCTCAACAAACATTAAAATCAATAGAAGGCCCGAGCCTGTCTTGTGGAAGAGAGACTTGCAATCAAGACAGGAGGAGATCCAGGATTTTGGAAGAGGGGGTGGCTGTTAGCAAAATTCTAACTAAAAACAACAACAATCTTGACACCTGTTGAGTGTGCATGTATTTATTTTCTATTTTGATGTGTTTAATTTTTTTTTTTTGGGGGGGGGCGGGGGTTTACAGGGATGGCTTCCACCCTATCCACCCCCCCCCCCCCCCCCGGATCCGCCCCTGCAAGACTATTGCTCAGTTACAATTTTTGATAACCTGTTTATTTAAATAATAATGACGAAGCCAGTCAAATGAGCAGTAAAGTCGTGAGAAGAATTGTTGCAGCTTCAATGCTTGTTTTCCGGCTTCACTGGCATTGCATGAGAAGAACCTCCAGCAGGTGTAATGAACATGATTTAATCACTTGTGGTGCTGCCATGGCAACCAATTATGATGTCAATATATCAATCAATAATTAAAGTACTTTTTGAGCATACCAGCTGAAGTAAATATGCCAAAAGACAAAATGGTCCAACTTATAGGGAGCCACCTTAAACAATGATTTAGTTTTGGGGGATCCTACACTTAATCGCATGGTGCATCGCCATGGACCAACATTTATTTAGGGTTATGGAAACAGTATCAAAACTAATGCTGCATTAGACGACAACTAAAGAAATACGGCAGCACTATTTTAGTTCCCAGTGCACTAACCAGCATTGATGGTTGTTTTGTACTTATCCGGCCAGGGATCTGGTATCTTAGAGTCTGGTTGTGCTAGGTCCCAGTACACCTCAAATAACTTGCTCATATCATCAGCCATACAGCTGCAGTTGTAGGACATGAGGCCAATCTCTTGAACCTAAATAATGACGCAAAAGTTGATCTCTGGTTAGCCTGAGTAAACACAAGTCTCTCTTCGTGCACTCACTTCTTCTCTCCTCCTCCCCCCACTCCCTCTGAGATTTGACCTGAAAAATTTCATACTAATGACGTAGCTCTACAGTTCTGTGTTGTGTCTTGGGTTGGTTGTTACTCATCACAAAAATACAAAACCGAGCAACAACCAAACTAGCCTGCGTAGCAAGCGTTCCTGTACGAACGAAAAGCTTTTTCCGCGATCGAAGAACTTTTTCTGCATTTTGGCCGCGCGAAAATTGGGGCGAGAGCAAAAAAAGACGGAGGCGGGGAGGGGGTAGGGAAGGGGTTGGCGCTGAGGGAACGGCTTGCAAGCGAACCCCATGATTCTCAAAAAACCCGTTCGTGGGCGAACGGGGCTTCTGATTGGTGCGGCGTGGTCACGTTGATTGACAAGTTTGACAAGTAGTTGTCAAATGTCAAATGTTCGCGCAAAAAGGTTCGAGCGTGACTTGAGATCAAAGCACAGGGGGCATACAAGTTGAGAGGATTAATAAAGAATAATGAATAAATGAATCATTACCTCGTTAATTCTTGTGTTTCTTTTGTATTCCCTTGCGCGAACTTATAGGAATGACCGCTACCCACATTTTCTGCGCCAGCATTAAACTCGCACCCAGACCTTCTCGCTTTCCTGAAAAAAATTTTTCCTATATAATATATTCTTAACAAGGGAGGCAGCTCCGAGCGCAAAACATTTGAACCAAAATCCGAAACTCGCTTGAATCACAACTTTCCTTTGCTTCCATACAACCAGACAAACAAAATGTGAAGTCGATAGACCGAAGTACAACTTGCCCGAATTTTTTTTCGATTACGTTCGCCACAGTCGGAGAATGTGAACGTCTTTTCCAAAGTTTTCTTGAACTTTTTTTTCGCTACATGATCGTACCGTAAGACCTGTCCCAGTACGCGCCATCACTCGCCATCCAGCGCGCGCGCGCCTCCCTTCCCTCTCCCACACGTGTTTTTTGACGCGACAAATCTTTACAAACCCCTCCCCCTGCTCGCAGCAAAATCAATTCACTGCGCTTGGTGATTACGCTAAAATGTAGGGCGACATTTTTGTTTTCGATCGATCGGAAGGAAATCCGACACGCGCAAACTGCTGCGAGCAGGGGGAGGGGTTTGTAAAGATTTGTCGCGTCAAAAAACACGTGTGGGAGAGGGAAGGGAGGCGCGCGCGCGCTGGATGGCGAGTGATGGCGCGTACTGGGACAGGTCTTACGGTACGATCATGTAGCGAAAAAAAAGTTCAAGAAAAACTTTGGAAAAGACGTTCACATTCTCCGACTGTGGCGAACGTAATCGAAAAAAAATTCGGGCAAGTTGTACTTCGGTCTATCGACTTCACATTTTGTTTGTCTGGTTGTATGGAAGCAAAGGAAAGTTGTGATTCAAGCGAGTTTCGGATTTTGGTTCAAATGTTTTGCGCTCGGAGCTGCCTCCCTTGTTAAGAATATATTATATAGGAAAAAATTTTTTCAGGAAAGCGAGAAGGTCTGGGTGCGAGTTTAATGCTGGCGCAGAAAATGTGGGTAGCGGTCATTCCTATAAGTTCGCGCAAGGGAATACAAAAGAAACACAAGAATTAACCAGGTAATGATTCATTTATTCATTATTCTTTATTAATCCTCTCAACTTGTATGCCCCCTGTGATCAAAGTAATAAAAGATCAAAATGTCGGATGTCGTAGATTTCGAATCGTGCTTGAGCGAAGTTCTTTCAGAGCTGAGCGCAGCGGGGCTCGCTTTTACTCTGAAAACCGAACAAGAAAGGGCACTGCGTCATCTGTTTAACGGTAAAGATGTAATGGCCGTATTGCCAACAGGATTCGGCAAGAGCGGTCTAATTTTTCAGTTGTTTGTTTTAATGTGCGGAGTGCGAAGTAAAAGGCAAGGTGGAACGGGCTTCGCGAGTATAATTGTTATTTCTCCATTACAAAGCATCATCCGTGGTCATCAAGTAGTAAGAGGTTAATTCTATGGGGATGACGGCGTGAGATTTAAATGAAAAACTGGACTGTTTGGACGATAATACACCAAGGGAAATTCAACATTGTTTACGCGTCAGTTGGAAGCCGCCATGGATAAGCGTTTTATCAATTCAAGATTCCTTATTTAACGAAAATTTGGCTGCGTATATTGTAGACGAAAGCCGTCATACCGTGTAAACCTGGACGGGGCTGAGGTAAGCTTGTTCGCCGCTGTTTAACATTGTATTTAAAACTAAATATGGTTTGCCCTGTGAATTGCTCTGTGAATTAATTATACTATTGATAGTAGCCTGATAGTAGTAAGTTGTGATACTACAATATTTTAATAAAGTAGATAACATGAAACCTGGTCTCGTTTACTAGTATGTCTGTCTGCAGAAGTTCAGCGCCATTTGAATGGGTTTTAGAAACACTTTTAGTCACGTTTTTTGTTGCAATTTGCGGCCGCTTGCCAATATTTCCTCCTCGTGAGGAATTGTTGTTGTCACTGTGCCGGAAGAATCATCTACACTACTTTAGAAGTGTCCCATCAGTTGGTTAATCGTCCATTTGCTGTGACTGTTCTGTGGTTGCAAATTGTACTGAAACGTCTTCCGAGAAGCTTTTGTGAGACGGAGAATAGACACGAACAGTTTTGCGACAAAGACTGCTGCCCAGCCGGTGGCGTTTCGAGCAGCCGCTTGGAGACGTTATGATGATGCTCTGCTTCGGTGGAGTTTTGCAAGCAGCAGCCTGGCTACCTATCGAACTATGTGCGAGTTCGTAGTGTCCCCAAATTTAAATTTCTAATTTTGCGAGCGCAAGGATTATTTGTGTTTTTAAACAAAGTCAACACAACTTCAGTATCGGCAAGGATTTCTCCTTTTCTTTTCGATGGTTTGAAAATATTTTCTGAACTGAAAATATAACCAGGTTTTCCTGGCTGAGATGCAGTTCCAAATTTTACTTTGAAATGACACCGACAAACTCTGCAGCGATCGATATCGCTTAGAGTTCCAACTGTCGCGGCTCCGACATCGCGGACTTCCCGACCTGGAGCATTTTTCCAGACATTTTATTTTGAAGGGTGTAATTTTACATCCGTAATCTGTTATTGGCTAATTTGTTGACAAGCTGTCAATCAACGAATGAAATCAACCGTGAAAAATCGGTGGGCGTTTTTGAGAATCATGGGGTTCGCTTGCAAGCGTTCCCTCAGCGCCAACCCCCACCCCCTCCCCACCCACCCGAGCGACTTTTTTGCTCTCGCCCCAATTTTCGCGCGGCCAAAATGCAGAAAAAGCTCTTCGATCGCGGAAAAAGCTCTTCGTTCGTACAGGAACGCTTGCTACGCAGGCTACAACCAAACAAAAACACTACAGTTAAGGATAACTGGTAACTACATGTAGGCCCTGGGGGGGGGGGTACTCCCAAATCAAAGTGACGGGGATTGATGCTTGTCCAAAAGTTTGAAAAATACCCTAAAAGGTATCAGGCAGTGGCCTAATGGTTAGCGTGTCGGACTCTGGATCGAGCGGTCCGGGTTTGTCACTTTGAGCGTTGGCCGGGGTCATTGTGTTGACTGTTCTTGGACAAGACATTTCAACACGAAGACGCACTATAAAAGGCTAAGCTCCTCCTACTTTCCTCATACTTTCCATTTAATTTGCATTTTAGTATTGCACGTGGAGGCTAGAGCTTTGTAATGTTCTTGTATTCCTTTACAATTTGTGTATCCACTATGAACATAAACCTTATAATGTCTCAAATTTTCTCGTTTGTTCTCGGTAAGATGTGAATTAAAACTTTTAGAACAGATAATTCAAAATTATGTACTTCAAATATGAAACTTTCATGACCGAGTTTGAATTTCGCGGGTTGTGTCTGCGTAAACACGCACGTTAGTTATGATAATATTCTATGTTCTTTTGCTGTTTCTTGCACACCGAAATATTTCAAGAAACTAGTCATTATTCCGTGGGATTTAGAATGATTTATAGAAAGAAAAACGAAACATTATTTATTCTCTACTGACGACTAATTTTCAGCTATTGTCTCGTTCGCTGTTGATTGACAAATGAACTTGAGGTACCTTAGGTACCTCTCCTTTTATAGCGCGTCTTCGTGTTTAACTCTCACAGTGCCTCTCGCCACCCAGGAGTAGAAAATGGGTAGCGGTGACAAAATGCTGGGGTGTAACTAACGACGGACTAGCTAGCAGAAGTACCAATACTCCTAGTCGGCTTCATGCTACGTACAGAAACCAGGATAAGCTCTGGCAGTGTGGGCCAGTTTGGCCTTCGACTTTACCTTACCTGTTTTTACCCCTAAGAGGTACAAGACCAAAGAGATTTTTAAATGTGAATTTCATTTCTTCTTGAAAAGAGGTACTATAATATGTAGTACAGTTGTAATAGTGAAAAAAGTTGAAATGGAACACCTTTAGCAGTACCAAACACAATTCCCTAAAATGTACAACAAGCATCCCATTCAGCTTGCCAAATAGAGGCCCCCCACCCCAGGGGGAACTACATGTACTATCACCTGTGTGAGTGCTTTCCAATCCTGATTTGCGCTGCCAACATAAAAATGTTTTCCATCAACAAGCCACATCTTAGTGTGCAGAATTCCACTACCCACTAAGCGTTTGATGTCTAGCAAGCGTACATCAGCAAGTCCTTGCTTGGAAAGATCGATTGTGTCCAAGCTTGGGAATGTTTTAGTTGGAGGTGTCAGAACAATACGGATTTTGACACCTTGTAAACAAAAAGAGTGATAGAGATGGGATTAAAGAATATAAAGCATTGACAGAGATTCAAATAGCCTGCATACACTGAGGGGGGGGGGGGGGGGGGAGGGGATAGGGGGGCAGGAAGTCAACAGGAGGCTGGAGAAGAGAGGGTGTTGAGGACAGGAAGCGGGATTCCCAAGGTCACAGGAACCAAGAGAAATAGGAATTGTTTTTGCAACATTGCATTTTATTTTGCAATAGAAAAAGCACAAAGATGCAGAAACCATGACGGAATGGACGGGAACTGGGTGTACAAGATACAGGAAGTGGAAAGTTCCGATCACCCTGCCCCCCCCCCCCCCCCCAGCCATACAGCATCAAGCTACCCTGTTATTATTCCAGGATCAGCATCAACTTCAAGTTATGTTTTACGAGTTCAGACCTGCTACCTCTCTCCTCCAGGGATATTATCTGGAAATCTCCCAATATATTGCCAATTCTGCCAGTTTCCCAAATTGAATGGATAATCTCCCGCATACAAAGGAAATTGTTTTAAGTAACTACTTTCACGCCTATTTCTGTGGATGTTGTTAATGCTCAATCAGAGGAATTTTAGGACGTCTGTTTATAGAGGTGAACAAGAGAAAAAGAAAACTGGAGTCGCAAGTACATGTAGTCACAAATTTTGAAATATGAACTTACTTACAGACTTCAGAGTCGAGGGGCAAAATGGACATGCACGTTCACTCAAAAGGCACACAGTTGTAAAAAAGCCAGAGTAGTAGTGGCTGTCTCCCACAGGCACTACTACTCAGTACTCGAAATACGTATGTAATAAGCAAAACTTGCATTGACTTGTGTTGGGCGGTCCAATGGTGAAAAACGTCTGTTGACTTGCGTGCAAATTTGATCTAGATCAAAGTGAACACAAGTCATCGCAAGTGTGCACAAGTTGGAAACTTGCGCCTACTTGAAATCATGTTTGGCCAGGGCTTCAGCCTGGTTTTCATATGTTGGCAAAATCCCAGACCATCGGGATATTTTTGTTATTTCCTGACTGCCCCAGACATTCCCAACTCAGGGAGACAATGAGAGACATCTACCTCATTGTGTCGGGAATATCTGGGACAGCCATGAAATAACAAAATCCCTGATAGTCTGGGATTTTCCCGACATATGAAAACCAGGCTTTAACAGCTAGTAGTTGGCTAGCTAGTAAGCCTAATTAATAACAAAAACAACATTTAACCCTTTCACTCCCAGAGTCAAACCTTGAGTCAATAAATATGGTTGTAACTTTTGAGTCTGTGGATGAAACCCTAGTGTGTGACCATTCAAATGAAAGCTATTGAGCAGTACTTTCAAGAGGTATTGTTTGTTTTTGACAATTTTGCAAAATTAAATTCAAGATTTCCCCCTTAGTTTTGAACTTAGCACTCTTGGGAATGGAAGGCCAGGTTAATTAATGTACAATGTACATTTATACCTCTCTTAGCAATAGCCTGTAACTCCTCAAACACATGATCTCCCTGCTCGGTACTGGGGTCAGACGTATTGGTATCACTCCCTCGAAGTGTCCAGTAAAACGACGCTATGTCCAGCTGCTTCTTTGCAATCTTCATAAGATGCATCCATCCATCGTACGTACTTGGATTGTGAATGGACCCTGCGGGGAACTTCACTCCCCGCGGGATGCTCTCCACCATCGTGATTGTACAATCGCCTGTACAGGGCAACTTCGTAGTCGGTACCCTCGTAGTCCTTGCTTCTTCACTTGGATTCGATCTTTTGATGTAGAATTGTAGTATGACCACAGTGGTCGCTATTACTCCCATCAAAACAACCAAAGCGATCACGCGTTTACTGGCCCGATGCAACGATGCATTTGGTTTAGCGGGCACAAACGCCTCTGATTTGGCCTCCATCTCCATCATTGGCACATAGGAAGCACTGCGGGCTGCCATAGGATATTGGATCTCTGGATCTGCTCCAGAAAGTTAAATATTAAACGCTAATTAAAGATTAGCCGTAAGTTAAGCTATATATAAGCTTAAAATTCGTCACGAAAAAGAGCAACCAGTTAGGTAGTGCGTCGTGTAAGCCTTCACAAAACGTCCCTAGCCTCGTGTAAGCCTTCACAAAACGTCCCCAGCCTTGTTCAAGATGGCCGTCCAACGAAAGTTTTTAGACAAGGGTCTGTTGAAGAATGTAATTCGCCACACAGACGCTCATAACAAGGTACAGATATCATATATGTTACGATTTAATATGTGTTATAATTCATATCAACAATATTTAGAAAAAGAGGAGAAATTGCAACGAAAATTCGTTAATTTGACTTGTGGGAAAATAAATATTTGGATCAGCATGTATTCAACATACCGTTAATAGAAAACGTTTTCCGTATTTCCATAAAGTTTATATGGTAACACGAGTGAAGTTTGGGAGAACGAGAAATGTTGTGGAAACACGAGCCGCAAGCGAGTGTTTCCACAGAAATTTCAAGCACAAAGGAATTTTTATGTTTTCATAGAGTTAATAGGGTAAATGGTTTTGAGCCAATCAGAGCATGCGTAGTATCTAATTTCTTTCATCAAAGTTAATGCAAGTCGATTTACATCTGGTCGAGTGGATCCAAGTTGTTTCATCTCACTCGGATACATCCATGCATTGTTTATACCGTCCATCTCAAGAGACAATAGAGTTAAACTGTGCCATGAACCAGTCTGTTGTTTGGTTATCGGTCAGTATAAAATGCAGACTGCAGATTGCAGACTGCAGACTGGGTATAAAATGCAGACTAGGTATAAAATGCAGACTGCAGATTGCAGACTGGGTATAAAATGCAGACTGATACCAAAACTGTCAATTTGTGTTATTCACGATTTATTTTCAATTTTTAACTTACCGTCAGTCATGCAATCGCCTTCTGAGTTGAAAACTGTCACTTTGTCTTTAAATATGGGATGTATTTTCAATGTTTAACTCGTACATTTTGTATTAAATACGTTTCACAGCTTACCATAAATTATAAGTTCAAAAGTCTATAAAATAACGACAACAAGATGGATTACTTGCACATGGTCTGTCGTGTCAACAAACTGAAAGGCACTTTGGGTAGCCCTTCACAATAGTGTCACGCAAGCGCTTTTTCGAGTTTGTTTGCCGAGAAAAGTTTCCTTCTTGGCCCATTCTTTAAAAAACTCATCAACATTGAAAGGCTATACATTATTTGTTTTCTTTGGCTCGATTTGTTTGCTTTCTTTTCCTTTCCTTTCGCTCAGTTTTCCATAGAGGGGACTGGCTGGTGTGTTAATGTATAACAACATTCAATTCGTTTTGATTTGACCCCGGGTTTGATCTATTTTCACAATATGTTTTTGTCACTAACTCAAAGCGATGATTACACAAGACCTGTACTAACCAGGCACAGACGTCTATTTCTGAATGTTCCGGATTAAATATTTCGCGAACGATATAAACTGAACACCGGGCATGGGCCAAGAGGGAAACTTTTCATAGAAGATGAACGTGTGACTCTGAGGTAAGTTAAAAATTGAAAATAAATTGTGAATAACATGAATTGACAGTTTTGGTATCAGTCTGCATTTTATACCCAGTCTGCAATCTGCAGTCTGCATTTTATACCTAGTCTGCATTTTTATACCCAGTCTGCAATCTGCAGTCTGCATTTTATACTGACCGGTTTGGTTATACAGAGCCTGCGGTGACTATGAAGACCAATTTATTCTCGAGTGACAGGACTTGCTACAATTGCTGCAGATAAAGTTGTTACATGTATAATAAATAAAACAAAAGACTTATTCTTGGTTTGCAAGTGACGACGTCATCGCCGCCAGGTTGTCAGTCATTAACATAAAATTTCTAATTACCAGAAGCTTCTATTGTTTGTTCCACCAACATGGCTTCCATGTCTGTATCATTCGAATCTCAGGATTGGTTACAAACCAGCAATAATGATTACTATCAGGCAGCTATGGTGTTATTAAGAGACCTAGACTGTTCACAGCCTCTCTATTTTCTCGACGCTAACAGCGAGCGCGAGGGGTGGGGGGTGGGGAGCAGGTGAACTCCTTCCCGCCCCCTACCCCCACGCTCGCGCTTTGCTCTCAGTTCCAGTTCGCTCGCGGCTACAACGATCTGAGTAAATAGAGAGGCTGTGAACAGTCTATAAGAGACCATACCTGCATGTCAATAACATCTTGGACATTGTTTGTAACTGATTGATTGTTATTTTATTACCAAGATCCAAGAGGAAAGTGAAATGTGGAAACAGCGTGAATTAATGAATGATAAAAAGAACGAGAAGAATACATCATCATCAAAGGAGTCTAAGAGGTACATTGTATAAACTGTAAAGAGTTTAATAACTACATTGGAACTCTGCCCTATGACCCACTAATGGGAAAAAGTGAAGAGGTACATTGTATAAACTGTAAAGAGTTTAATAACTACAGTGGAACTCTGCCCTATGACCCACTAATGGGAAAAAGTGAAGAGGTACATTGTATAAACTGTATAAAGAGTTTATAAATTAATAACTACTTTGGAACTCTGCCCTATGACCCACTAATGGGTAAAAGTGAAGAACAGCTCCCCAAAAAACTCTTGTTCTACTGTTGGCCATCTATTGGTCAACTGTTGACCGCTGTTGGCCATTTGACGGCTGGCAAACAGCCAACTGTCAGCCAACACTTTTGCCTCAAACTGTTGGCTGATTGTCGGTCTCAGACAGTCTGCCAACTGTTGGTGATCTGTCGGTAATATTTCGGTAAGTTGTCGGTTAAAATGTTTTGTAACCATTACCTTATTTAGTGCCTAAACTGCAATGCACTAAACTCATTGTTTACACGATTGTTGCTATGAGAGAATTCTGTCCATCATATATCTCCCATGAGATATATCTCTTCTGAGCTCCAGTGAACAAAGTGTCCGGTAATACCATATTTAGTAAGCTACAGTGAACAAAGTGTCCGGTAATAACATATTTAGTAAGCTACATAATCATAACAGAAAAAATAAAACTTTGAGGTGAGTACAAACCCTCATTGTTTTTACCAAGCATTATAAGGGGTGGCGAATGGTAAATCCGAGACTTGCCGAGACGCCGAGACCCTAGTTTAAAAATCCGAGCCCGAGACTTAGAGCTGCAAAAATCCGAGCCCGACACGCAGTGATCCAAAACTCTGAGAAAATAGAGTACACAAGAAGCTGCATTTGCGAGATTCAAAATTTGAGTCTCCGAGATCGTCCTATTTCTGGCGAGGCCGAGATTCCGAGACGCTTTTTTTAAGCGCCGAGATTCCGAGACTCGGCTTAAATTTGTCGAGATTCGTTATTTTTTATAGACCATTCGCCACCCCTATTATACAGTCGAACCTCCTCTAATGGCCACCTCTCTATATAGTGGCCACCTCTCCACAACGACCAGGATTTTTCGTCCCAATCATATGTCTATCCATACTTTTCACTCTTATTGAAACCTCCCTGCAACGGCCACCTCTCTACAACGGCCAGTTAAGACAGTTAATTCCGCCCCAGGGTGGCCATTGTAGAGAGGTTCATCTGTATATCCAAAGCAAAGAAGGCAAGAGAGTTGTGCAGGAGAAGAAGGAGGTTGAAGAAGAGGTTGAGGTGGAGAAGAGTAGGAGGAGGTCTCTTAGAAATGGAAGGGGTCAATTTTGTCTTCCACCCTAAAAAAGACACTACCTCCTCTCTGTAAGTGAGAGACGCAGTGGCCTAATGGTTAACACGTTGGACTCTGGATTGAGCCCGGCGTGGGTCACTGTGTTGTGTTCTTGGGCAAGACACTTTACTCTCACAGTGCCTCTCTCCACCCAGGAGTATAAATGTGTCCCATCAACAAAATGCTGGGGGGTAACCTGTGATGAACTAGCATCCCATGCTAAGGAAACTGGGATAAGTTCCGGCAGTGTGGGCCAGTTTGGCCTGGGTGCGGCTTTACCTACCGGTACCCCCTCTGTAAGAAAATAAACCCAAAAATGTTTTTATGCTAACTCATCACTGCCCATCAAACTAAAACCTGACCAAATTTCCTGATGAGCAGAATCTTTTGATGTTAATACTTTTGTGGATAAACAATGTCACAATTCTCATGAATACTGAATTTTTGGATGCCCTTTGGACCAAAGACAGTGCAAAGAAGTAGTAGTAAATCTTTATTTAAGCAGGGTGGCCCATTCAGCTCTAGGCTGGTATCCATAGGGGCCCTGCATGTCTGCTTAGGAGAGTTGTCTGCTTATGGGGAGAGGAGTTCATTTACGAAAGATGTTCATTGAAGGGTCAACTGCATTGGAATTTAGTGACACTGACTGATTTATAACCCTTTCACCAATTTTAAACCCCAGCTGAAAATTCCCTCAGACATGAGGAAAAAACAGCAATGTCAAATTTTCAGCGTAAAATAATGTACGCAAATTTTTAAACCATGTTTTTTGCACTTTTGTATTGTCAAAATGAAATGACATAACCATGAAGGGAAATGCATGACAAACAGCTTTTTGAACACTATTTTATTTATTCCACTAAAAAAAACAACTGAATACACTCAATTTAGCAGAAACAGTGCATAACGCTTGCTGCTTTGTTCACACAATAAATGCTATTAGCTTTTTGATCTTATACTTAAAGGGACTCAGAATAAACACTTCTGTGATCATCAGTTGCCTAAGTATGACCACCACTAATCTACTTCACAGCCGTTCCGTTTCTTGGATTGTCAGTTAGTGGGTACTGAAAAGCGTTGCGTGACGACCCAGACCACCACTATCCTATCAAACAATTTGATGTTTACAAACACTTCAACACACACTATACCTAATGGCAACGTTTTTAAAAGTGCAATCAAAAAAGGTAAACAAGGCCAGGACGTTTTTATCCTAGGAGACAACTATAAACTACAGTTCTTCCTTTGTTTCTTCTCCCTTCTTCTCTGTCATGCGCATGCCGCCGCGGTTCAGTGCGCTGAACAGGGCATCTTTGTTGTCTCCTGACCAGACCACCTGCCACACATGCGGCTCATAACAGATGCATTTGAAGCCAGCCGCCCATTTTTTCCAGCCGCATCCATGCCAGCCCCAGTCCTCATCGGTGTTTGCATAAGCCACCACCTTGTTGCCCCCAGTACTCAGCTTTTTGTGGTCGTAGTGTATACAGGACGAGCCTCGGCACGAGCACCAGATTGGCTTGTAGTGGCAGTCGTCGTCGCTATGGCAACCTTCCGGTCCCAGGGAACACTGGTACTGTGGCGATTCTGGAGTAGAGGTGCTAGTCAGGTCGAATCTTTGAAGGACAACTCCAGTGCCAGTAACACGATAATCACAGCCATAATTCAGGTAGCCAAGGTAGTAATACTCCAAGTTTATAGCTCGCGTGAGATTGTCTCGATCAATCCCAGCGAAAGCTACCTGCAGAATATCCCAAACTGATTTAAAGCCGTATTTGATGGTTGAGTTGGTCGTATTCGCTTCATTCATGAACTTGGTAATCAGTTCAGCTGTACGCGTCTGCATCAGTTGGTTACGGGTCTCTGGAGTTCCCCCCCTGACTACCAGTTGATTACTCATGGTCATGGAAGTGACTCGACTTATTTCGGATTGATCAATACCACCGCACAAACTAACGTTCAGTTTTCCAACTTCGGTCGGTCCAGCTAAGGAAAGGCAGCTTTTAACTTGGAAATCTCTCTCGCTGTAGTTTTCGCTGGTTTCCGCGAATGCCATCTGGTTAATCATTGAGCCATATGTCATGGATGTCACCACATGGGAACCATATTTGGCAAGAAAGAGATTGTATGGGGTCCACGAATTTTTCAGCCATGGAGATTTGATCGTGATTGGCAAATTTGCAAAGTCGGCCAGGAACGTTTTATCCAGATTCCGTGGATTGTTAATACAGTCTTTATTTAGCAAGGTCTGGTGTGTCGATGCTACCATCAATAGGCTGTTACCAGTCACGGTATGCTCAAACCCGGATATGCCCTTTGAAGCGCTGTCGAGCGTGAAACTCAAGGAGTAGTCTGCCTGTAAGGAGGTGGACAGCCCTGCAGAAGTCGTCAGGCTTGAGTACAACGATTTGGTGTCCTTATAATAGTTGAAGTTTCGAGATGAAACAGGCTCCGGCTTCACAACAGAGCATTTTTGCAGCATGCCTGGATTAAAAATCTGATGGGCAGAGAAAAACAAAATTAGTGCTCTGATGGTTATTATTTTTTACTGTAAAATTCCGATAAGCCCCCCTCCCTGCCCCCTCCCTGCCCCCCTCCCGAATATAAGCTCTCCAAATCTCAGACGCAAAAATCCTTCCGATAATAAGCCCCTCCCCCCCCCCCCCCCCAACACACACACACCCTCCCACCCCCGGAATCTTATGTTAGCTTCTAAAGAAAGATATACATTATCTTATAAGCCCCTACTGTATAACTTGTATTTTATGCCCTTACAGTATGCTAAAAGACTTGTGATGCTCATTTGACTACTGTTAGACTGTCGGTCCGTTTTCCTCAGATCTTTGGCGCGAGCGGAAATGTAATAATTATGCAAATATATCGCACGCGTAAATGTAATAATTATGCAAATATCTCGCGCGCGTAAATATAATAATTATTCAGATATCTCGCGCCCAAG
This sequence comes from Desmophyllum pertusum, assembly GCA_029204205.1. NCBI lineage: Eukaryota > Metazoa > Cnidaria > Anthozoa > Scleractinia > Caryophylliidae > Desmophyllum > Desmophyllum pertusum. Next base: position 272,907 of record MU825447.1, on the reverse strand, counting down.
AAAGATTAGGAAAGAAAGAGCAGTCTAGACGACAGCACAACTTGCTTTGTGTTTCATATTAATGCAATATTCTTGTACACACCTAACAAAAATTTCAAACACAAAATCCCTTCAAAACACTCTATCCGATAATGACAAATATATGCCCAGGACGTGTTCTCGGGATTTTACGGTATTTCATAGTTTTGTAATAAAAAACCTGATATTTGCAAACAAAAACCTCAAAGCCACCGCTCTGGGCAATTGTCTTTTTTACGCCCACTTCTAGATAGCGGCGTTAACCCTTTCACTCCCAGAGTCAAACCTTGAGTCAATAAATGTGGTTCTAACGTTTAAGTCTGTGGATGAAACCCTAGTGTGTGACCATTCATATGAAAGCTATTGAGCAGCATTTTCAAGTGGTGCTGTTTGTTTTTGACAATTTTGCAAACGAAATTCAAGATTTTTTCCACAGTTTTGAATTTAGCACTCTTGGGAGTGAAAGGGTTAAGACTTTTTCTACATAAATAGAACATAATTTACAAATAGAGTCAATTCAAACTCGCAGTAACCTGATTTCCTAGCAGAACACAATCGAGCCACTAGCTTCCCAAACGACTAATTCAGTTTTAAGGCAAATAATGCGCTCCCATAACAATACATGCGCTCCCATAACAATACGTCAATACTAACCGGTTTACGAAGAAGAAATCATAAAATCGTTGATTAACAACATAATTCTAACCACTTTTTAACTCCAGACAGTGAATCGCTAATTAACTTCAAATTCTAAACTGAAGTGGACGTAAAAAGAAATTTGGCTCGGTCTGGGTGTGGCTGTAGCTTTTACAGTTTTAATTGCTGTTAGGGCTGAGAACGAAATGTGAAAAAATCGCTTTAGACGGAGAAATGTCGTCAATGGCTAAAAGAAGGCTGTAAAGTAGCTGTTTTCATTTAAATATCAGGAGCTCCTGGTAAAATTAAGTTATAAAACATCGGCTTATGCAGGACGGAATTCAGACAGAGACACAGCCTAGCGCCACCTCCCTGCACTTCATTCGACAATAAACCATCATACCTGTGTTCCAGTTTCTTGCAAAATTCCCAATATGTCGTAGGAAGGCAGATCTATTGCTCGTCCAAGTGGGTTGAATTCTGCAGCCTTGGCCGTGAGGCAAACGGACAACACCAACAGAGCCAACATGGCTGTAGATCTGTGCAGATGATCTGTGGGTTTCGTGCTAGTCTGGGATTTATGTAGGAATTGTTGTATATGCATGGTCACGTCTTGGTTTCCATGCTCGCAGATTATTGGACAATTAATCAAAACTATAACAAAATTCTGGAATCTGATAGGTTATTAGTATGCCTAATGTAAGCACTAATCAGACAGTTTTCGCATCATGTCTGAGTAACTGGACAATAGGCCCGGGGTGGGGGGGGGGGGGGGGGGCACTCCCTTATATACGCTATATGGGTACGTGCCGCTGGCCAGGGTATGGTTTTAAGGCATTTTGGTCTGGAACAGGGTATAACAAAAGGCATTTTTTGGCCTGGAACAGGGTATCAGTTTTCCAGAAGTTGGCACAAAGATCGCTAATTGATACTCTGGAATAGGATTATGTTAGTCAGACGAAACGAAACGCGTAGGAAAGAAGCTTTACAACTGCTGCTTACATCTACATTTATTTAGTAAATGATTTACTAAATAAAAAACTGATTTACTAGTTTACTAGTTTATTTACTGGAAAACTGATTTACTAGTTTAACCTTTTCGGTTAGAAAAAATCGTTAAAAATCGTCTGGAACAGGGTGTCTTTTTTTAACATTTTAGTCTGGAACAGGGTCGCAAAATTAGCGTTTTGTGGTCTGGTACAGGGTAAGGGTTTTTATAGCCCAGTGGCACACCCCAAGCCAAATTTTTGGGATCATGTCGACATTAAATACCAGAATAAAGTGTTGGCCCGAAGGATTTATTCTGGTAATTTATTCTGGTATTCAATGTCGACAATTCTCGGTGTGATCCGTTGAAATTTTTTGTGAAGTTTAGTCATTCGTCGTTTTTCTTGGACTAAATAGTATGTGATTACTGAGGTATCGACAAGTACATGTGAGTGGGGTTTTTCAACGGATAAAGTTGATAAGTCGGCACATGCGCCGAACCGTGAAACACTCCCTTAAACAATGATTCTTTTGATGTATTCTTTGAATTCACACCTTCGTCTAGTTGTGATTATGCAAGTGTTCTACGTTTAACTTATCTTGTAATTTCTCAGTCACGTTTCAGTTTGATGTTGTTTGTAATTTATGAAAAGATTCTTTGTAAAGTTTAGATCGCTCCCGCTCTATTTGTATGTCTGGACGCTTTGGGTTTGAGTCCGAGACTTCTTGGAAAGTGTTTTATCGCATTACGTAGTAAAATCGTGCAGATGATTTATTTTGGATTTGATGGACGCCGGGTTTCCATAGTTTTCTCTGTTGTAAGCTTCAAGTCTTATAAAACTAAGCGGGGCCTTTGAAGGTGTACTATAAACGTGTTTATTAAATACAAGTAAGCAGTTAAAAGTTGATTGATTCTTTACTGGATAGAAGAACAAGCTAATCCCGACAATAGGAACCCTATTGTCCAGGCACTCAGACGAAACGCCTATACTGTCTAATTAGGGCCTAAATAGGGCATACTTATAACTAATCATAAAAAGACATTTCTGTGGCAAGGTCTAACAAACACACAAGAATTCTACACAAATCACAGACTTGCATGAAATCCACAGATCATCTGCACACTTCTGCAACGATGTTAATCCTGCTGACTGATTCTGCACGAGAATAGGAACCCTATTGTCCCGGCGAACCCTGTTCCAGACTAAATGTTAAAAAAAGATACCAATGTTCTAGACGATTTTTTTCTAACCCAAAAGGCGTTTCGTTTCGTATGACTAACGTGGACTTCGTCTACCCTATTCCCTATTCCCTAAAAAGCTGTTTTAGTCTTCGGAATAGATCAGACAGCAGATTTGAGCTACTTGACCGTAGTAAACGCTGAGGCGTGTAATAAAGGAGTACCCCGGCCCCCGGGTAAAAATGCCAATTCCTTTAACAGTTCATGATGTGTCCATTTTGTTGTGTTAAGGTTTATAGGACGGATGAGATGTGACGATGAAGATTCTGATCAGAAACCCAAAAGTAGTTATTGGACACAACAATTGTTTAATTATGAAGCAAATGATTCTGCAAGGTTTGTCTTTATTTGTCTTTTTTGATAAGAACCCCTCCTCCTTTTCATCACAGTGGTAATTACGCCCGTAATCCTGAAATCCGACTGAGGACGAGATCAGGAACTAACACGAGATATTAGATCGACAACCAGTTTGAATGAATGAATAACTTTATTTTTGTGTCAAGTCATCTAACGTATGGGAAACCCTACGCAAATTGGGGACACCTAATTATATCTAATACATTAAAATATCTATCAATCTATCTTGATGGTCTAAAAATCTATACATCGTATTAAGTAAGTATTTTGTAATACAAAAAGTGAAAACATGTCCTTCCAATAATCAGAGTTGTTTCGCATAATTGTATCACATTTTTACACACTAACTGTTTTGATAGAAGTTTGTAAAGGCATTGAACATTGCTATGTAAGCGTTATATGTGCGCCCAGTGGCCCCTTCACTGGATACCCCGCGTGACTTGTTATTCTTGTATATTTGTTTTATAAGAAATGTTTAATAATTTATTCTTAGATGGGGACACAGTGGTTTCAAAGAACTTTATCCAGACGAGTTTGAGAATAAAACTAGCGAAGAGACAATTCAAAAATCCAACAAGAGAGAAATGAAAAGAGAAAAAAGGTGAGGTTGGTGGTAGTTCAGGTCAACTCGTTATAGCAGTGCTTGTTTGCTCCTTTGAAGTTTGCCGGGCTTCATAACCATTTCCCTCTATTAACTATGGTTATATTTCCACAAGATGTTACATTGTAAAATACAGTCGAAGCTCTCGCAAGCGACCACCTCGGGAATTCGAAAAAGTGGTCGTAACCAGAGCTGGTCACTTAAAGGAATGGGCTGTCGTAAGTGACCACGCGCTGAAACAATAGAGGCTGGCCACTTACGAAATGTACGAAAGCGAATGTACAGGTCACGCATCTACAGAGATTGAAAACTTGTCTTACTCAGATGATTACAAATAATACAATGTCTCATAAATGTGTAGCACAACAAGTGGTCGCTTACGAGAGCTTAAAAACAAAGGAGATGACCAGTTGGTAATTCCCAAAAATGGTCGCGGTCGCTTAAGGATGCCGGGAGCGGTCGCTTATGAGAGCTTTTAATTGCAGAGTCTGAGTGACAATTCAAACGGGGTTTCACAATTGTGGTCGTAACTAGAGCTTGGTCGCTTACGAGAGTGGTCGCAACGAGAGATTCGACTGTAGGATGGTAAAGGGTGTTCCTTTTTTTTCTTAGCTGTGAATTGACACACTATTTTTGTGGCTTGAAATATGAAATGACTGTTTATACCCTCATGAAACGTGATAGGTTAACCCGAGATATTAGATTGACTACAGTGGAACCCCGATATAACTAAGTACCAAGGCACCGGGAAAATGTGTTCGTTATAACGGAGGTTCGTTATATCGGGGTTCTGTTCCATACATTTTACTGTAACATCGGCCGGGCAGGCTGAAGAATATCGTTCGTTATAGCGGGGACTTCGTTGCAAAGGGGTTTGTTATACCAGTTTGTAATACTAAAAGTGAAAACATGTCCTTCCAATCATCAGAGTTGTTTTACATGAATTTTATCACAGTTTTACACACTAACTGTTATGAAAAAGTTTGTAAGGCGCAATAGCTGTTATTACAGTTGAGCCCGCAGTCAAATATTCTTTTGTTTTTAAAAAGTATGCAAACAAGTTAGGCTCGATTTCCGCCACTCTCTCGAGTCCGGTCTTCGTTCTGGGTCATTTTCCCGAACAGCGGCTGGTAATCGAGCCTACAAATGAGGCTAATGGGCCAATTCAATACCAGATTGACCCTTTCGCCTCGTTTGCATGTCAAACCGCTGACCGTATGTAATAACTGCTATTGAACACTGCTATCTGACTATGTAAGCGTTAATGTGCGTCCAGTGGCCCATTAACTGAATACCCCGAGTGACTTGTTGTTCTTGCATATTTGTTTTATAAGAACTGTTAAATAATTTAATCTTAGATGGGGACACAGTGGTTTCAGAGAACTTTATCCAGAAGAGTTGGAGAATAAAACTAGTGAAGAGACAATCAGTCAAAAATCCAACAAGAGAAAAATGAAAACAGATAAAAGGTGAGGGTGGTAACTATTCAGATCAACTTGTTACAGCAGCTAGTTATAGCTCTTTTAAAAAATAACTCAGCTATGGACTGAAAGTTAAAAATAGATTTAAAAAATTAGCTTTGGAAAAGACCCATATATGGGGGAATGCTTCTCTTAGATCATCCTCTCTTAAGAGTAGCAATAATCCTAGTAGGCTTCATGCTACAGAAACCGGGATAAGTTTTTGGCATAGTGGGCCAGTCTGGGGCCCGAGTGCGGCTTTACCTTCACGCGGCGACTGCTGAGCTGTTATATAAAACTATAATCGTTTATGAATAGAATTGATAATAGTAGCAACTTCTCTTTATTATAGAGTTCACTCAAAAAGCAGAAAACACAGGAAAAGAAAGAGGGAAGAGAAGACAAGTGAATGCGACTCTGAGAGATCACGTGATGAGAGTGAAGACACTAAAGAATCTATAACAAAACAGAAGAGGACTAGCAGAACCAGCGACATTGAGAGAACTTCATCAGATACATGGCAAAATAATCACGAGAAAAGGAAGAGAAAATCTGCATCGACACTTGATGAAAATTCAGAGATGCGTTCCAGCAAAGACAGAAGAAAACGGAATAAAACAACACAGCACAGTCAAAGGACAAAAAGAGAAAAGAAAAATGGAGAGAAACGTTTCACTGCGAAAAACAGTGATGAAAGTGACAGCGAAGACTCGTATAATACAACTAAAAACACGACTCAACCCACTCAAAGGACAAAAACGCGAGGAGAAAAGAGAAATGGAGGGAAACGTTTCACTACGAAAAGCAGTGATGAAAGTGACAACGAGGCTGACTCGTATAAAAGAACTAAAGAGAAAAAGAAACAAAAACGGAAGGGAAAAGAGAAAGAAACAAGAGGAATGCAAGAAGAGTTTGAGTGGGTTGAGAAAAAACACTGAAAAAATTTATGGATGAAGTTGTCTTCTATCACAACAAATGATGCTATTTTTATTTAACCGTAAAATTCCGTATTAAAAGTTCCAACTCCCTCCACCTCAAAACTAAGCAATGAGCCCATGAGTTTATATTCAGATTTACTCTCTAATATATAACTTATTCCGATTTTAAGCCCCTATTGTACAGCTTATTTTATCAATATATGTCGCTACAATTTGCTCAAAGACTTGTGATGTTCATTTTACAAGCGTATCACGTGTTTTGTGTTTCATATTATCGTTCTGTTTTATGGAGTCTTTGTCAAGTAAATCGAGAAAGCAATAAAATTTTTGAATGTCTGAAATATGGCTCTATCCCTAAAATTTAATTTATTCATGCTTAATACTTTAAAATTCAAAACCTTGTATTTTTAAGCCCCTTCCACACGAGCAAGTTTTCCTTGACAAGTTTTCCTTGAAAAGTTTTCCTTACTCGTGTGGATAAACAACAAATTTAATTTGACAAGTTTTTCCTTGACAAATTTTATTTGCTCGTGTGGACGATAAACAATTTTCTTTCACAATTTTTCTTTGTAACAACAATAATATTGTACAGCGGATTATCGTCTTTAATAGGATCCAGGTCGCGAGCAACAAGATAAGGCCGCTGGGCACCAGGGATTCCTTGTCAAGTTTTCCTTGTTGCACGTCCACACGAACAAGTTTCGCAACTTGGCAATTTTTCCTTGACAAGTGTCCTTGTTCAAAAACTGGCACGCTTGTTTTTGAACAAGGACACTTGTCAAGGAAAAAAATGCCAAATTTCCCTTTCCACACGAGCAAGGAAAACTTGCTCGTGTGGAAGGGGCTTTAGATTCTCAGTTTGATGTTGGCGCTGACCAAAAGGATCGCGGCCTATGGGGTCAGAGCTATTATGGTTCTTTCGCGAGTTCCGTTTCGTTTCACTTTGCGTTCCATTTTTCTTCATTTCGTTTCGCAAAATGCAAAAAGACCAGAATCAAAAGTAGTGTACGTGTTGCATGTTTCCTTTAAGTTTCGATTCATGTTTGATCAGTCTCAAGGAATACCTTCCATCTGGGTGTGGTAATCATCCCATTAAGTTATATACCTCTTTATAAAGCTTGTTTGTATTTAAACTGCTACGAATAACAAAAACTTCTGACCCGAACATGCGATAGTCAATGAGATAAACAAGAAATGGATTCAGTTTATTGAGTAAAACAATTCTATAAATACCTTCTGGATGTCATGCTGAAAGAAGTTCAACAGCGGAAGATATATATATACCACTAATACAATGCATTTCACGTACGAATGAGCGAGATTTACTTCCCTGTTTGATTGTTAAGTAAATAAACTACGTTATTTATAACGTTAAATTATTAAGTACATGATACTTTTATCGATATTTTTGCGGTAAAAATTCGCGCGCTGAATTCTCAGGAAAATGGGTACTATATTTACGCTAAATTGATAGTTTTAGAAAAAATCTCCGGACCTAACTTGACAAACATAAACTGAAAAGAGCTGGAGATTGTTTTTCGATTGTCCTATTTTCGTCCAGGTTGTAAGTATTTTTGGACTGCCGAATATAAATCATCTGTTTTCTTCCGTTTTGGTGCTTTGCATGTTATGTAAAACAGGCGAGGAAGAGTAAAGCGACTTTCAATCAAGTTTGAATGATCTTATAATAGGAATAAGAATTAAGGAAGCTTTTAAAACCGTCATAAAATTTACTTCCGAGTACTTTTAGGATGTTGGAATTCAAATCGTCTTTCGGTTTAAGTTTTTAAAGCAACCGATGACACTTGTTAGCTATTGTTTTATAAGGCGTTTTAGTCATATTTTCACCGAAAAGGGTTAGTTTATACTTTGTTTATTTTTCACGGAAGAACTGCGTAAATCTGATTGTACGCTCCAGAACGGGCTTGCCCGCGAAATATTTAACATATTGTTTACTTATGTTGCCGTTTGACGTAACTGAATTTCCGGTGTTTTGCTGAGAAATTTTCCGCTTTCCGTCTTGGACGAACACGCTTTTTCTGGGAAGGGGTAAGTACGTTGGATGTGTTTACCACGCGGGAAACAAATATATTATTTTCCGCTCAAGTTTGAGCGATTTTATATTTATAGATTGCTTTAAAATTCACTCAGTAGAAACTGTATGTGGTTCTAAGCATCTAAGTTTAAAATATCGGCGATTTTTATCAAGCGATATCAGCCCTCCCCTAGTTGGTAGCAGTTTTGACGTATCCGGATTGCCAATCACGTGACTTGATCTATAAAGTCGCTAGTCAGCAAAACATGTGGGAGTTTTTCACGCGGTTGTTCGAGCGAGGAGGTTGTGGCTGCTTTCATAAGTTATTGGACGTTTTTGCAGGATTTTAACACTTTATTTGGACTACTAAGAGACAAGAATGACACAAGAAACCACTGAGAGTGAAACAGACGAGTTTCGTGAAGAGAACATGGGGTAAGTACATCAGAAGTCTTGTTTTATGTCGCTAGGGTGACGTAAGTTCTCGTTAGAAGCCGGTAACATTTTCCCGGGAATCGTTGATCTTCACAGAAACTCTTTCTATCTGTTTGATTGTCAGCCACAACATAACATAGGCAGCAAATATCTATTAATATTACTTTAGGTATATCAAATTCGACACAAAAATCATGAAAACGTGATATATCTGCAAGCTTTGGTTGTACTTTGTGTTCGCATATGTTCAATCTCGTGACTGACACAAATCTCTCAGTGAAAGTTGTACTCGTACAAAGTCAAACAATTCTGCGAAAAGGGCAGTTCCAGGCGTTGCCATTTGTAAATTCTATTTCAATATTTCCAAATTGCATTTAGGTACTATTTCTGCTAGTATTTTTAAACCAATACATGTGTTAAAGTCGACACGTACTGTCAACTTTAATAGTTGTAAACTGCCCTTTAAAACGTGAGCTAAAAATCTCTCAGAACGGTAAGCGTCGATCTGTAGTTTTCGTTTGTAGATAATTTTTTCAAATGGATGAAATTTAGCTCAATGAAAGATTATATTTTCAACTGAAAACGAAATATATTCTGCAAACTACAACATACAACAACAAGATGACGTGTATAAAATATTTCGCTTTGCATCAATTATCGAGGTCACGAGACGGTGCTGTGGTATATTGTTTTTTGTTATATTTTTGCTTTAAACTTGCGTATTTTTCGCTTTTTACATTTAAATAACTTCGGAACTGTATTGCAATAGATCTGTATTATTAGATTTTTCTGTTTCACTCACATTCAGTAGTATGTTTCTGAAAGCGTGATGCAAATTAATTATTAATTAATTCAACTTGCTGACTAAATTTTGCTGACGGTTTCATCAGGTGAATAAATAATTAATGTATCTCATTGTGTTCTTATTATCTACAGTGATATGGTTCATAGACTCAAAGTACGTTGGGCATTACAAGAAGTTCTTCACCAAGCGCAAGTTAATGGCCATTTAGTGTATGGTGTACATGATGCCGCTAATGAACTTGCAGTGTAAGTTTTACTTTCTGTTTTATCCATGATTCAAGGTTTAGTGGTCAGTACACATGAGGGGAATTGTCCCCGGGTCTAGTCCCTGTGACAAGTCCCTTGTGTGTACAAGCCTTTTATAAAGGACACTTTCAAAATAATGATCACATCAATCGTAAAATAATATTATGATGATGCCAGAGAAAAATGGTTGCCAGAAGCCAAAATAGCAGCAAATTTTATTTTTAGTGATGTACGACATGACACACACAAAAAGTACTGTAAGCTTAATCCTACCATGGCTAAAATATAAAATATATTTTATTGTTGGGAAATTCTTTAGAGGGCCCAAATTAAATAATTTTTCTTCTATGCTGGCAACAAAGGCACAAATGTTCTGTTGGATAATTTGTACACTGAATCAGTCTGATTACTCACCAGAAATATTTTAAACAAAAATAGGATACTTTCTGCAACACAATTCTGCACTAGATGTCAACATTCTTTTTCTAACACAATTCTGCTTACTTACTATAGGGACCTGGGTACAATAGGACTGTGCTTGCTGGTAGAAAATCCAAGGGCAGACCCTGGAATCCAGGTTCACTGTCGACTGATTGAGGCGTACTGCTGGGAATGTGCAATTCCTGTTGTTAAGGTGAGGATCAATAAATTTAATTGGTTGCATTTTTGGGATAACATAGTAATGTATTTCTTTTAGTTGTTAATTAGCTTGTATTATAAACCCATAGGGGCAATCAGACCCTTTATAACCACTCCTTGTTAATGTCACACCACTTGACGCCGACCAGTTTACTCGAGGCTATTTTTCATTTCATTTACCTTTGTTATTTTGTTTATTGTATTATTTCAGGTTACTTTCGACTGCTTCTTCCTGTTTTTGTATCTTGTATTTACTACTATTTATCACGATCCTTGTATTTAGCACTATTCAAATCCTTGTTAATAAACTCAATAATTGCTGGCGGCTTCCTCCACAAACTGTTGTGTTGTTTGCGTCATTACTTATAATAGAAATGTTTTCTATTCGACTCTGGACTGAGCAGTCCGGGGTCAAGCCCTGACCAGGGTAATTGTGTTGTGTTCTTGAGCATGAGCAAGGCATGGGGGATAACCTGCAATGGACTAGTATCCCATCTAGGGGAGTAGCAATACTTCTAGTCACTTCATGCTACAGAAACTGGGATAAGCTCTGGCTGTCATGGGCCACTAGGCTCGTGAAGACTTTAGTTTACCATAGTAAAGTTGTATTTTTTATTTTCCCATAGTTTAGACTAATTTTTTCTCTCTGTTTCCAGGTGAACAGCAGCCATAAGCTGTATGAGATGACAAAACACCATGGGGCATTAAGGGAGCCATTGCATTGTGTTCTTGTCAAGGTACTAAATGTTTCAGTTATATTATTTTTGTTATGCTATATTTACCTTTAAAAAAATTAATTAATCAATAAAATATTCTGTCAGTTTAATCTTCCCAGTATATATATTGTTATTGATAGTTTTGTTTTTATCTTGTAGAACCTACCAGCGCAGGTGGAATCTGTTTCCACTCTGTTACAGTTTGCGCGGCATTCACCAGCTCCATTACTCAAGATCACATAAAGTTACAAGACATTTGTGGCAAGACGACTAGCAAGATATTGAACTGTCATGATTAGTTAATGAGAAGTAGCAGTTGGCCAGGGGGAGATGGCTGTGCCAGCAATCGACTAGTGACATTCAAGACACAAGACTTTGCAAAATGCAAAGTGTTACAAAGAAGAAGAACGAAGACATCATGGCCTTACAGTTCTAATGTTAAAACCTAAGAAAAATAAAAGGGCACCCTATTGCTCAGGCCAAGAATTAATTAAATAACAAATATTTGGAGCAAAAAAAAAAAATGAAACCTGTAATAGGCTTATTTATTGCTCAGAAAAAAAAATCAAAATGTTGGTTTGCAAGTTTGCAAAGCAGAAAAATGTGCAAACAAAAAAGTTGTAAGGGCTTGTGTATTGCCCGAGTTATAGCTTTTGTTGTATGTTTTGAGTTTTATGATATTTTATCATTTATTCGACATCAGATCTGTTTTGTAGAGAGTGGACAATAATGTTATTTCCACTCAGATAGACGTAGCTTTGTTTATAAAGCATTTTATATTGTATCCTCCAAAGAGGAACCTTATTACCATAAATTATTATTGCTTGTATATAGCTTTATTATAATCAATTTAAAAACGCGATGAAAAGATACAAGCCAGATGATTACGTCTGTTTTATTTATACCATAGTTTGAAATGTACAGTAATTGAAAATATGGAAGAATTTCAAATAATAATTTTATAAGGAAAATAATAATTTAAAACAGTTACTATATTAAGGCCGGGACACACTAGGTGACAGGTCGCAGCGACAATTCCCTTCATGTGACATGTCCGTTTTAATTAAAAATCCTTGTCACTGCAACATAATTTTGCCAGCGCGACAGGTCGCACAAATTCTAACTGGTTTGAATTTGTGTGTCAGGTCGCAGCAACAAAATGACACAAATTTTCACTGTCGCTGATACAGCGCACACTAGGCAACAGGTTGCAGAGACCTGTAGCCTAGTGTGTCCTGGCCTTTAGGATTTTATGCATTTTGTAGGAAGAACTATTTCAGCATGCCAGGGAAGCATGTGAACTTATACTGCAGGTCAGTTAGTCTTCCAACTTTAAGAGTGTGGACACAGTAGGTGTTGTATCACTTTGTAAATCCTGGGGCTTAAGTCAACAACAACACTTTAATTTTATTAGATTGAAAATAGCAACATCCACTGAAAGAAAAGACTCAATAAACAACACAATTTTAAACGTTCTTGTTTTATTTTGTTGCTCAATTTTTACATTACTGATGTTTTACTTAGAAGCTGAGCTTGCCGTCACAGTGCCACTTCATGCCTTTTCCCAGCTCAGATTATCTTAGTTGTCGTGTCAGCAAATGCTCATAATAAATTAGAAGAATTCATGTGCACGATAAATAAATTAAATGGCTGCCACTCTTATTTACCCCTTAGCAACCATTTGAGTGCTGCTGAAAACACTTGTTACCTAGTCTCCTACGCAGCCGTTATTTGGCTTGTCACGCAACACAATGGAGGAGAGCGTTGTGTGACAAGCCAAAACCGGCTGTGTAGAAGACTAACTAATCTTGTTACCAGCAAAGTTACATTCTTTGCCCCAGTCCTCCAACAGGGCCAGTTACCAGACCCACCCCACACAACAAGCATGTAGATATTTGTAATTTTTCCTCCACTGGTTATTCATTAAGTCAGTTGGAGCATTATTCAATTTGGCTTGGGTCAACTTTTCCTCTCCACTCGTTGAAACCTCCCTGTAAATATAGAAAGAAATATACAAAATATTAATTAAAATGTAACTTTTATTTTTGAATGAGCCCTTCCATCAGATCACCTGATACCATTACCTTGAAACATTGATATCAACATAAAAATTCTCATCACTTGTCTATACAATATTTATAGATTAGTTGGGAGAATTTGATCACAGCTTGTCTAGCACCTTAGGACTTATGTCCTAGATCATGGGGGAATACTACTACTTCGACTGGCCACTTGAGTCGGTCAGGCAAGATGTTGCGAGCATGGGTGTTCTTAGTTCTGCGGAATAGAACTGAGGGCACAAAACCAAGCTCGGCTCTATCTGTCAATTCTGCACTGTCATTCACATGGTATCCAAGAAAAGTCATTCAATCTTACTGGATACAGCGCCACATCAGGACATCCACAGACATGAGCCGCGAGAACCAAAGTACAAGATGACATGCCGCTACCGCACATGGTAATCACTGGTTTACTGAGATCAATTCCAACATCAGCATAAACTGTGGGGCAATAAAAATCTTGCATAAATGAAAGAGTTACTAGCTGTAATCCACCTTGATTTTATTTAATTTTTGTTGACTGTTGTCACACTGGCTCACATTGTATTGGGAATACCCCGGGAACTCCAATATAAACTCACAGGGGAGATTGTCAGAAATTTTGAAAGGAACCCCTTAAAAAGTACCAGAATCCTGTTTGATGGGTGTGGCTAGAATTAGTTTTCACCCCTAAGAGGTACCATTATTCTAAGACAAAACTAGTAACAAAATAGCTGGAAAAAATATGACAGGAATTGGTTACCTGGTACCTTACAGCCAGTGAGGATAACTCTAACAGTGAGCCTGGTGATGAATTGCTTGAAGTGTTGTGTCACGTTAGATTTAAACACCCTAAGTGGTACCAAACCTCTTGCTCTTGGGGGGGAGAGTGAGACCCTGGGAAAGGTTGTCTTAACCCTAAAAGGTATGACAATCATCCCACAGTTTTATAAGGGAGTCCCAGGGGGGAATACTCTACCTTTCTTCAGCTCATCAACAGTCTTGAGAATCTTGGTGTCAGGATTAAACAGGCTCGGAATGGAATGTTCACTGCACCAGGCAAGTGGCCAGTCTTGGGATCTGAGTAAACACATTTTCAGAACAAATTAGAAAAGTCACTGAATTTTGGTTGGCCAACATTATGCAGTTAAATTTGATACCCCATCATGTGTACAGACTGCGTAATGTTTTAGACCCATGTAAATTATGGCCAATGAATTACATAAAACTGCCATTTACCCACAGGCATGCAGCCCTGGCTCTCTAGATGAATTTCAATCTATTTTAGTGCTACGAGATGTACATGACACTCTGATGTGGGTGGTGTTGTGTGATTAGAGCAGTGATTTTAATATTTAAGACAATGTATTAGAATGTGTGATAGGATCTTTACCTTGTGTCTGTGTTAGAATCATAGGCACGTAATGCGTGCAGACACCTATATGTAGCTGAATGCCTTTGCATACCTATGGTCCTAGACATTATTTGCATAATATATTCCAAATTTATTGCCATAAAGAACAGCCTATACCCAAATAAATGCAGACAAAAATAAGTAAAATTTTTAATTGCCATATTAGTTCTAATTTATCCACAGTACCATCTGCTGAACGGTTAAATGAGGCAGGGACACGGCTGTCACAAACTTGTGCTTTTGTGACTTGACATTTTCTTCCATGTCTTCAAACTTTCTCATCCATTTCGGGTTGAACTTTGCTGTAAAATCGCCTTCCTGTGATATGAAAACAAATATAACATTAATAATGATTAACTCCGCCTGGGTGGGTCCTTTGGTCCCACCTTGCCGGTCCCAAGCCCGGATAAAGGAGGAGGGTTGGGTATGGGGCTAGCAACCCCATCCCACAAAAAAAAGTAGTGCTACAGAAATTGAAGTAAGATAAATCAGACATCAATGATTAAATAAAAACCCTCATCAGGGAGCCTTTAAATTATATGACACAGTACATGGTATGAACAGGAGTAAGTGAGTAAGAAAGACATGATGATCAGACCACAATCAAAGAGAACATTTACATGACAGTCTGACTACAGAGCATACCCTTTTCTTGGCCATCATATTTGTCGTTTCATAACCGTCCGCAATCCACCTTTCTAGTCCTCCATCCAGCACTGAAACATTTTCATGCCAAACAGCTGTGAAGATTAATTTAAAACAAATTTGAAGAAATCCCACAGTCCTAATTTCAGATATTAGACTTAAATTGTAACCAAAAACAGCCAGGTAATAGACATCACGAGACAGATGTAATCAAAAGCACCGAGGATAAAAACCAATATTGCAATGATTTGAACTGTTAACAAACAGATCTTTTATATATTACAGTCCCAGTTAACATTTAAATACTGTTGGCATGGTTACATTGACCATAGGAGCTGAATAATGCAACTGCAACAAGCAATTAATGAATTATCAAGTCTTCTCATGGCCATTTATAGAGCTGCATTTGCTTGCTGGCAATATATTTCCAGGATTTTGGGAACTCGTACTATGTCCAAGATCCTGGAAACCCAAGTACCCCTAATATGAATATTGTTCAGGTTATTTATACTGGCCAAGATCAGGACAATCAGATGACAATGTACAATATCACCTTAAATGTCCACCAAGCTCTTGCACCCATGGAAAATCCAAATCTCCCAACGTTTTCATAAATGACAACATGGTCGCCATTATTTACTGCACTGCCTCTTGCATTCATTTGAAAGGTTGTAGCATCTGGAATATTCCGAGGAAGCAAAGCAGTATTTTCTACTCCAAAGAACATGTCCATGTATGAAGCATGCATAATATGTTGCCTGGAAATAAATAATTTATTATCAAGCTCATGCAGTCACTATAATAAATTATATCAATTCTATATCGTAATTTTTTGTTCAAAATGTTTATACTGATCTGTCGGAGAGTTGGACATCTAGTTTTCGATTGTGTATAAATCTAAGTGCAATGTTTGACAGACATAACTTTTATATCATATTTATCTAGAATTATGTTTGTGGTGTCCAAAAACTTAGCCATGGGTCAATAGTGAGTCTGACTTCTGACTTTCAAGACCTTTATTAAACCAACAGTGTACAAGCCTGGAGGAACCAGACACCCCACCCCACCCAGGTTGTTACAATTTTTGACCCCCCCCCCCCACCCCCTTTCCCTGAAAGTCGGTATCCGCCACTGCTACTGTCAGACAAACCAGCTGATTGGCTGATTTATAATGTGGGGGTGGAGGAACTGGGAGTAAAGGGGGCAGTAGGTCTACAGGGGGCAAGAGAAGAGAGGGCGGAAGCGGAATTCCTAAGGTGGTAGGAACCAGGAGAAATGATTATAAAATTTTTACAACATTGCATAATATTTTGCAAATGATCAAAAGCACAAAGAGGCAGGAACCACAATGGCAGGGGTGGGAGCTGGGAGTAAATGGTACAGAAAGTGGGAAGTTCAGAACCCCTGCCCCCCCCCCCCCCCCCCCCCCCAAACTATAAAGCCCTTCCACGGCTTTCCACCAGTCTCAACTCACGCAGGGTAAATGACAGCTCTGATCATACCGGATGAAAATTGACCAAGAAGTGGGGGGGGGGGGGGGGGGGGGGTGCACGGGGGCAGGATACCCGGAGTATTGGGCGTGAAGTCGCTACGGGAGGCGGGAGAAGAAAGGGCCGGCGGGAAGTGGGATTCTCAAGGTGGCGGGAACTGGGAACCACAACGAAACGGGCGGGAAGCGGGACGTTCAGGATTTAAAACCACCTGCAGTCAATCAAGTTCTTCCCTGAAACTGAAAGATACCTTACTTTGAAAAACCGCTGCAAGCGTCCTTGTCACTGAACCATGTCACGTCTAAAACTGCTAAGCCACCCTTGCGGTCTTTGAGCTCTTTGTTCAGCCACTCTGTGGACACCACAGGGCGATAAAGTTGTGAAGACATGCGGATGACAAGTGTTCGAAGTCGACAAGCGTTCGAAGCTGAAGATATCTTCGAAAATATTAGCATAAACATTTACGGCCTGTATGAATTCGAAGTAAAATAAAGTTTTCCATACTTTCAGCATTCTTTTATACTCCCCTTACCCAGCCCCCGACATGAGGTCTTGACCCAGAGGGAGTTTGGAACTAGATCGTTGACGATGTCCGTAAACCCGGGGTCGACGTACTCACGTTAGGTATTTGTTTTGTTTTTCTTTTAAGTTGAGGTTGTATTTATCATATGGGTATTTTAGGGTGCTGTTGTTAAATCACGGCTTTTTTCCTTCTGGGCATAGTTAATAGAGGGAAATGGTTATGAAGCCCGGCAAAGTTCTTTGTTATATGTTTTTGTCCGCTATTTTGGGGTTAACCGTGCACAAAACCTGACAAAATACAATAGGTGGTTACGTGTGTTCAAGCAACTAACCAATAGAAACGTCGCGATTACGTAATTCATGCATAGTGTATGAGCTCAAAACAAAAGATGGGCACGGTCATGGACCTTCCAACATAAATCTTGGCTTCTTTGTTTGCTCCTTTGAAGTTTGCCGGGCTTCATAACCATTTCCCTCTATTAACTATGTTCTGGGTAAACCCCTCCTGCCCCCTCCCCTGAGATGATACCAGTCAACAGTCCCGTGATTCCTCAGGACGGCGATCAATTGCTTGGCAAAATTAACGCTCATCCTCTATTTAGGGGACACTTCTCCTGGGTTTCACTGTAGTTTATCTACCTTAGGTGAGTATCGGAAGAAAGTACCCTGCTGAAGGGCAGTTGGGCAGTTTTTCAATGGACCCCTGAAGTCTGAATGCATTAGGGTAGTCGACTTCAAAATTGACAGGGTCTCTCTCGCTCCAGGGGGTAATATGAAGAGAGACATGGGAATGAGGTTGGGGTCTGAGGCAGGTAATATTCTCTTTTGTCTCCTCTACAGAGGCTCCCTTGTGAGTGTGCGCGGGGGATGATGGGCAGGTATATTTTGCAGTTTGCTGGTTGAGACTACTTTTAGAAACATTACACACGCAGTTAGGTACAACTGAAGATTAGCCTAGTTGTTGGGGTTTGGGTTAGCAGTTGACCTGCAACCTGCAAAATATCCCTGCCAGGGGATGATGGGATTCTCCTCTCTGGAGGAGAGAGGTATTTTGTACTCTCCATAATTACCGTAAAAGCTCTATTTAACCCCCCTTTGGAAGTCAGATTTTGTAATAAGCCCCCCCCCCCCCCCCGCCTCTCTATTAAGCCCCCCCCCCTTCCGTCAGGCTGATGTAAATGACTTTTTAGTCACTTTGTATTGAAACGTGGTCTTTAATTTCCAGAACTATCATCGAGTTAGGGTATAAATGGCATTTCCTTTGTAAGACGGTCATACATAACCCATTTCTTGTTCTGTTTTAGTTATTTTAGTGGTGTAATAGTTAAGTTTGAAAAATTAATGTACGTGAATTTTCTTGAAAATTTATGATTTGAAATAAGCCCCCCTCCCCCTCTATTAAGCCCCCTCTCTAATAAGCCCCCCCCCCCCCCCCTTCTTGAGGCCTGAAATTAAATAAGTCCCCCGGGGGCTTAATAGAGCTTTTACAGTAATTACAGCTATAAACAAAGCCAGATTCTTGCATTACCAGCTTTTTTATTCCACAGAAAACATTTTCATTGAACTAAAATTATACTGAGTTTGTATCCCAATATATTTATTTCTCCAGTTTTCACAAATCTGGAAAACAACTACTGAGGTTAGCTTATAACATTGTATAAATCATCCTCCACTCAGTGTAAATGAGCTGGAACATTTATTCAATTTGACTTGGGTCAGCTCTTCCTTTCCACTCTGTGAAACCTCCCTGTAAAGATCAAAAGAAAGTGAAACCTCAGTCAAAGATTTGTCAACTAATTCCCTGTGCAAGTGGCATTATTGAGCAAAAAGAGTGCTACTGATTTTAATAATCTCATCAATATTAATTCTAGGGGTGGCGAATGGTAAAATCCGAGACTTGTCGAGATGCCGAGACCCTGGTTTAAAAATCCGAGCCTGAGACACAGTGATCCAAAACTCCGAGAAAATAGAGTATAAATGAAAGAAGCTGCATTTACGAGATTCAAAATCCTTCCTGTTTCTGGTGATCCTGAGATTCTGAGAGGCTTTTTTTAAGCACCGAGATTCTGAGACTCATGTTAAATTTGCCGAGATTCATTATTTTTGATAGACCATTCGCCACCCCTAATATATAATATAATTCTATAGCTGACAACTTTTTTTGATTATGCATGAAATTTATATTCTGGGAGTGACTGAAGGAAACCTGTCGGTGACCGCTAGAGTCCAACGATTTCCAAAGAATTCAAAATACGAGTGTCATTTAAACGATCTGCAGCTGTTGGTTCAATTTTGCATTGCGCCCTAGCTACAGGCGATGATTTTACACTAGATGTATCCCTCCTAATAATTCTGTCAACAAGTATCTCGCACATCAAGTTATCATGTTTTATTAATCTTACATGATAGAGCGCAACATCTGGACAGCCGCACATATGAGCAGTGAGTACCAATGTGCAGGATGACATGCCGCCAATACACATGCCAATCACTGGTTTCTTCAGATCAATTCCAGCATCAGCATAGACTGTGGAGAAAAAACTATATTCAGTTAAGAAAGAGAAATTAAAGTTCCAATAATTATTAAAAAATTAGTTTACTGTTCCAGGTGCGTTTCCAGGAAAAATCTTGACTGGTTTCCAAGGGGTCAGTCTGCATACTCTGCCCAGAAATTGTTTTAGATTTTCACTCTCTAAAATGCTATATTTCCCATGATTTTCAATCATTCAGAAAATCTAACCTGTCTAGGAGTATTGGTACTTAATACCCTCCAGCATTTATGTCAGGTCACCCTAACAGTTCACCAGTACTCATTTGTGCTGCTGGGTGCTCAGCCTTGGCCACTAGTCATTGTCATGTGTTGTGTCCAACGTCAAACCCCCAGGGGGTACTCCCTTATATGCGCTATATAGGTACGTGCCGCTGGCAGGGTATGATTTTTAAGTATTTTGGTCTGGAACAGGGTATAACAAAAGGCATTGATAAAAAAGGCATGAGTTTCCCAGAAGTTGGCATGAAGATCGGTAATTGATACTCTGACATAAGGTAGACGAAGTCTAGTCGTTAGTCAAACGAAACATGTAGGAGTATTAAAAAGAAGCTTTACAACTACAAATTCCTGGTTCAAACCCGGACTGCTCAATCCATAGCCCAGTGCACTGTGCCTCCCATGTTACCTTACATACATACATACACTTTATTGAGACTCCCTTATATAGGGCTATTCTGTCACAATGTAAAAATAAACTAAATAAATAGATTATTTAACTATTTAATACCTTAATTATTATGGTGGTTTATTTAAGACTGAGAAATATGTTACTCTACCTTTCTTGAGCTCGTCAACAGTCTTAAGAGTCTTGGTATCTGGATTAAACAGGCTTGGATATGGAATGTTCACTGCACCAGGGTAGTGGCCAGTCTTGGGATCTGAAAGAAAAAAAAAACACTTCAACTAACAATGTGTGGTTCCAGAAAATATCCATACCCCCTCCCCCCATTGGTGTATAATGTTGTGATGGTATAACACAAACACTAATATTCATTTATGAAAAAAATATAATAGTCCCGAGGGGGGGGGGGGGGGGGGGGGGGGGGGGGGGGACTTTGATATAAAAGGGACGGGAATGATCATCGTACCTTTTACTTAGGGGTTAAAATTTGTGGTTTGTTAGGGGTGTTAAGATCTAAAATGACTACCGTTAGAGTTATTCCGGTGACAAGAACTAGTTTTGTCTTAGAATGGTACCTCTTAGGGTCTAGCCACGCCCACAAAACAAGATTTTGGTACCTTTCAGGGGTTATTTTCCAAATTCCGAAGATCACCCCCATCACTTTTATATGGGAGCCCCCCCCCCCCCCCCCCCAGGATAATAGTCGTTAAATATTTAAATTTATACCATCCTTTGAGTGGTTAAACAAAGCAGGCCCACGGCTGTCGCAAACTTGTGCTTTGTGTGATGTAAGGTTTTCTTTCATGTCTTCAAACTTTCTGATCCATTTTGGAGTGTACTTTGCTGTAAAATCTCCTTCCTGAAAAAAATTATTATTTAAAATTATCTACAGAGTAGAAGAGTGGAAGCCTGCCTTATACAATGTAACAGGATAATAAACAGTACTACATGAGAGTTTGGCTCAATAGCTTTCATTTGAACATAAAAGTATTTAGTTATAACGTTACCATAATTATAATCAATTATAAAGCTTTGAACAGCGTCTGACTGAGTGTAAAAGGAGCAAATTAAGTTTTAAGATGAAATGACAATTATTCCTCTTGACTTCATACTTATCAATATTTAAAAAATTAAATTAAATTGTTTTTTTTATTCTTGAGAGAGCCAAAATTTCAATGGATTTCATTGAACAAAATATGATTGTTGATAGCTATATTTAATACAAAGAATGAATAAAAATTTGATTTGAAAGATGTATGTTATTTATTTATTTACACAATTCGCCAATGGCGGGTAAATAGACAATAGGACATTACGTCCCTTGCTAGGCCTATCAACCCAACCCAGCCCCAGTAAGAATCCAACCCAAACCCAACCCACCACTAAGTTATATATATGATATTAAAAATTAAAAAAAATTATAATGCTAATGCTAGTATTAGTATGGTTATTATATTATTTTTAAATACCTTTTTCTTGGCCATCATATCGGTTGTTTCTTTACCATCACCAATCCACCTTGCTAGTCCTCCATCCAGCACTGAGACATTTTCATGCCCAAACAGCTGTGAAAATGAATTAAAAAAAAAAAATTGAAGAAATCCTACTGACAGGCTGTGTTTGCAAGAACTGGATAGACCCAAGTAGTGAAATTGCTGTTATTAGATATAGGGGGTGCAAAAAAACCAGAGACATCCATGAGTTCACCCACCCCCACCCCCACCCACTCCACTCCACCCCCCCCCCCCAAAAAAAAGGATACCCCTGTAACAAATTTAAAAAAAAAATGTTAACTCACATTAAATGTTTTCAAACCACAAAAAAATACCCTGTGTGAAACAAATACATAACCTCCCAGAACACAATAATTATACCCCACCTCCCCTATTGCATAGGCTAACAAAAAGAAATACACATGCACTTGATATCCTTCGATCGTCACGGTAGCTGGTGGTTTCATTGACGCTCAATGACAAAATACACATTTTTGCAGCTTGCGTTTGCATATATAGTTGCCATTGTGCGTCAACAGAACTGCCACCTATGCAGGCTACATACCAGTACTTGAAAACTGCACAAATGGAAGAAGTCCCCTTTGCCCAGGGAGTAAAGTATGTGTATTGTTATAATTTTCCGGGGGAGTGGGGTGATCTGCATCATTTAAAGTCGAGTGGTGTGTATCAACTACTCCCCCTGGGTTGATACGTATGTCCAGCACCTCCCTTATAAATACAGACCTTGAACATCCACCAAGCTCTTGCACCCATGAAGTATCCAAAAAATCCAGGGACGTTTTCATAGATGACAACATGGTTGCTGTTATTTACTGCACTGCCTCTTGCATTCATCTGAAAGGTTGGAACATCTGGAATATTCCGAGGAAGCAAAGGAGTATTCTGTACTCCAAGGAACATGTCCATGTATGAAGCATGCATGATATGTTGCCTGGAAGTATAATCACAAATTAATGCATCTATTCAAGTTCTTAACAATCCTGAATTCCAAGACAGATAAACATACATCGGGTTGATAAAAATCGGCTCCCTAGGGGGGGGGGGGGGGGGGGGGGGTGCGGGTACTCCCTTATTGCTGCCCGCACAGGGCAGCCTCCTAATTCTGTCCTGAGACTCGATTTCAGGATTTCCGTCTGCATGCTGGAAAGATGTTTGTTAGCAGTACCCAGTCCCCTCCGCGTGAAAAGTCTGATTGGTGACGACCATTGCACGCTCAAATTTGCACGAGAAGAGACGATTGTTGTTTTCGGGATTTCTTTTGCGCGCCCGAGGAGACGCTGTTTTGAGACGCTCTGATGCTTGATTATAGCCGATTTCGGCTGTTTTGAGACGCTGTTGCACACGCTCCTGCACGAAAGGATCTTGCGTGACATTGTTTTAGATCCGAGTCGCGTGCACGCACGCACGTTGTATTGGTTTACTTGAATCACATCGACAATTAAATATTTGGACACGTTGCATTGTGTTCACAATTGGTTTACATATACTTGAATTGTCTCGAAAATTAAATATTTGAAAGCAAAGACGAATCTGGCTGTGACATTGTAACAAATGTGTCTGTCACTACCAGACGTTGGCTTTGAGCTTTGTTATTATAAGGTTATTTCGAGGCGCAATTGCACGAAAGGATTTTGCGTGACATTGTCTTATTATAAAACCAACGATGATAATGAAATTACAAATGTGGCAGCACTTCACTTCCAATATGGTACCCCTAGTATAAGCTATATAGGTATGTGGGGCATTCTCTGACTTCTCGATTTTATGCGGAGAAAAGAGGGACTTTTGTTTCGTTTCCTCAGAAACGAAACGGTATTGTTTTTGATCCGATGTGAACTATTTACACAGTAGCTTGCAATGTAAACATGTTCTAGCCAAGACAAACAAACTGGCGAACACATGTTGTTCAAGTATCGATAAAATGATCGCCACGGAGACAATAAGAAATTCAAATGTATTACAAATAGAAATATTTGACGACTGAAATGCTTCAAAGTTCGATTAAAGCGATGTATTGGCGAAAAATACAAAGATATCTGTTTCCGTGTTTAATTGTAATGTAAATATTCTAGCTGTATTTTCAACTTTGTTATTGACTTAATATCTTGGCTATTTCTAAAACAGGGAACCGAGAATGGGGAAACGGGGAACGAGGAACGGAAAGTTGAGGGAAAGATGTTTACGGGTTAATTGCTCGGGCCGCACCGAGCTTTATTCGGATGTTTTTCGGGCCTCTCGGCTGGAATCGGTCGTCTTCAACGTCCCATACGAAAATAACGCCTAGCCAACGAGTACATGTATGAGCTGACGCAAGTTTTCACTAGGTAATTTCAAAAGTTTAAAGACTAGGGGAGGCAACTGCTAGACTTTGATTGTCGATTGTGAGCCAATTCCACACTCGCGACCGTGAAGCCGTGGACCCATAATACTCACCCTTGCCCCAGGATATTCTCAGCAAGTACTAAAACCCAGGTCTCCCCAAAGTTTCCCGACCTTCCAATCGTTCCGGAAACGAAACACTATTTCTTTTTGAAATAGCTCCTTGTTGGGGTTACGTTCTGGCCGTTGAACTTTTTGAGGGTCTAGTTTTAGCCTAATAGGACTTTTTGGGGTCTAAAAATCTTTACTACGAGCAGTCCCTCATTTTTCTCAGGGATATTTTCGCGCGCGAACCGGACGTGCACCGCACGTTATCGTTTTAAAATAGCCTTTTCTATGTTTTAGGCAAAGAAAAGTTTTCGTAGGAAAAAAATGAGCCTGCACACGTTCTGTTTAACGCTTTCTCGAACTCAAACCCATTCCCCTTGCCCTTGTTTTTCAGTCCTTTGCTATTCAGTAGTCTATATCGGCTAACTCGAACCCTAGTCGTTTTGTCCAGTTCTGGCCCTCTCTCTCGTTGCGTGACAGAGAGAGGGAACTCGAACCCCCGCTGTCTAGAACTATTTTTTGGTTCGAGTTAGCGGAGTTCTCCTGTATTTTTTTTAAATATATTTCAATTGTTTTAAATTCGTTACTCTTGTCACGGTTGTATAGACTTTTGTGCCTGAAATGTGTGTTCATTTTGTATCGCAGTATCGTTGAATTTTAAAATTCGGACGATCGTCACAGAAAGGGTTCGATATCAATATAATGTCGGCTTAGAAACATCGAGAAGGAAACTGAATCCGTGTATAAATTAAATTCGACAACGCAGAAAGCTACTGAAGATATAAAAGTCTATCCATAGATAGAAGAGACGACGGGAAAGAAGTACAATTCAAACGGCCACTTACTTTGCGAAATCCTCTGAAGCATTCTTGTCAGGGAACCAGGTCGCGTCTAAAACTTGCAAGTCACTCTTGTTTGCCTTAAGCTCCTTGTCCAGCCAGTCAGTGGACACGATCTCCGGCCGAGAAGATTGGAACGACATGTTCAGAGCGTGTGAAGGTTTTGTCGGAAATTATCTTTTTATATATGGGTATTAAGGATTGCGTGCAAGTGATCACGTACTGTAGGAGCGGGCATGGGTGTGGTTTGAGTGACCTGTCTGGTGATTGATATCATGGTTCAGTGCGGCAGAGATAATAGTATTATATATTTCTGGCATTCTTTATCGGGATTTTGTGATGGTTGCTATCCACAATAAATCTACGTGAAGCGATACTGTGAAAGTGTGGACCTTTCTTGTGATAGACGGTGAACAAGCTTGGTGTTTCAAAACGACATTAGTTTCTCAGTGCTCGGGGCAGTTTTATAATGCATGCAAGGCGCCAGTTTATAACCACTGTCTCAGCGAATTTACATGACAAACATAGATCTGCTGTTTTATGGCGATAATTGTATTAAAAACGCTTCACTGCACGCAAGCAGATTACATGCATTTTGCCTCCCACCAGTTGGGATTCTAAAGAAGTCAGTATACACTCTTTTTCTTTTATAAGAACCTTTTTTTTATAAGAACCTTTTTTTATAAGAACCTTTTTTTGAGGCTGAGATTGACCAAAATTTTAAGAACATGCTAAGAACATAGCCAGGATGAGACTTAGCTAAGAACATTTTTATTCACTTGTTTCTTGCATCGAGCTCTAAATACAATATTCCAGTATCCTTTCAAAAAATTAACAAAATGTAACATTTCAAATATCTCAGTGAATATAAGCAGTTCATATCAGCTCAAAATACTTGAATGCACATTTTTTATAGTAACAACATGAGTTTGGTCACGTTCTAATCTTTTTTGTGAAATTATATACCATGTAACATATAAGAACATGGGGTAAGAAACGTTTTCAGGCTGAAATCGCCCAGAAAATAAGAACTTTCGGTCTTGGTTCAGCCTCAGCTCGAAAATTAGACGTTCTTATTCCTCGCGAAGCGAGGCCGAAGGCCTCGCGTAGCGGGGTTTATAATTCTGTCCCCAAGAGCTGACGCGAGAGCAATTCTCGTGTGGCCTTTACGGTCATATTTATTTATTTATTTGTTTATTTATTTATTTATTTATTTATTTAATTGTTTGTTTGTGGAGTTGGGGGTTGACATGACGTCACACGGCTCGTGGCCTAATGGCTTAAGGCGCTAACTTTTAAATCTGATCTTCGGGATTGAGGGCGTGAGTTCAAATCCGACATGGTCCTTCTTTTTTTTTTTTTTTTTTTTTTTTTTTTTTTTCTGGTTCAAATCCAGGCCGTTCTTTTTTTAACCCCTTTTCTTTGCTTAATAACATTGACTTCGACGTAATCTTTGTACACGTAAATATAGAAACAGGAACGGCTGCTGAAGAATAACAATTTTTACTCCAAGTTTGTTTATCGAATAAATTTATATACGGGTCATTTGTGAAAAAAAAACCCGGCTTTATTAAATCCATTATCAACAACAGGAAAAGGAAAGACGACTCAGGAATTTCTCAAAGTACGATCAACATATGGCTTAGTTTTCATTGTAGACGCGAAGACTTGTGTCTAAAAATAATTCGCCGATCCGATATTGCGAAGAAGATTTTACCTACGAAAGCGAGGTGGTTTCAGATCATTCGGACGGAAAAGTGGGGAAAACAGTACAAGAGCGCTACAATTTATTACAGATATCGAGAGACGAGCGAACTCCAATCGAAACCAAAATCCGGTGGCATAGCAAACACACGGCGTTCTCCGGCGATTCTCAGAAACCTTGCAGCGATTCTTGGAAACCTTGCAGATCAAATCGCAGGCGTGCCCGTTACTAGGCAACAAAAGCTTCGCGAGGGCCTGCGAGTCACGTATTACTAGTAAAAATAAAAATAAAAGAGTGTATGTCCAATTTGCGATTCTCGTGAGGCTCCCGCGTGCACCTCGAGCTCTTTGTGGTTTTCCCGCTAATCAGTTTTTGCTGCCCGCATAAGGGCCCAAGGGCAGCCTCCTAGAAGGTGGATATTTGTTAGCAGTACCCAGTCCCCTCGTGAAAAGTCTGATTGGTGACGACTCGACTACTACCGTAAAAGCTCCATTAGTATGGCGTTCCAACACCGCCACAATTCAAACTTTGCGACATGCAAACATTCAATTCGAACATTCAAACTTTCAATTCAAACATACAAACTTCAAATTCAAACATTCAAGTCCGACATTCAAAATTCACGTCAACATTTAAACATACACTCCAAAGATACGAATATTCATATTCATATGCGTTTACAATCCTAAATTTACGCCTCCCACCCACATGTCTTTAAATACCTTTGAGTTTCCTATAGTTTTACCTTACCTTACCTTACCTTACCTTACCTTACCTTACCTTACCTTACCTTACCTTACCTTACCTTACCTTACCTTACCTTACCTTACCTTACCTTACCTTACTCAGTAACTACTGGATTGTAATGAAGCGTTTCTAACCCAGTAACTACTGGATTGTAATGGGGCGTTTGTAACGCCAGTAACTACTGGATTGTAATGGAGCGTTTGTAACCCAGTAACTACTGGATTGTAATGACGAGTTTGTAACCCATTAACTACTGGATTGTAATGGAGCGTTTGTAACCCAGTATTAAACTACTGGATGGTAATAGAAAATTTGTAACCCAGTAACTACTGGATTGTAATAGAAAGTTTGTAACCCAGTAACTACTGGATTGTAATAGAGCGTTTGTAACCCAGTAACTACTGGATTGTAATGGAGCGTTTGTAACGCAGTAACTACTGGATTGTAATGGCGAGTTTGTAACCCAGTAACTACTGGATTGTAATGGCGAGTTTGTAACCCAGTAACTACTGGATTGTAATGGAGCGTTTGTAACCCAGTAACGACATCATTTCTGCTCGGGGGCCCTGTTATACACATACATGTTTTACAATTCATTACCGAACACAGATAATCAGTGTAATCGAATTGTGCATCTGCCGTTTGGTGCGTCTTAAAATACCCCTTGCGAGAAATATATTTTGAAAAAAAAATTCTGCAGGCAAATTCCTGTATTTATCCTCCCAGCAGTTGGGATCAACAAGTTTATGTTCAATTTTAGCCTGCGAGTAGGCTCACGTTTGGAGTCACTTTCTCGCCGGCTCATGAGGCTGATTATTTTCACGTTTCCTTCCAACCTCGTTCCAGGGTGGGGGATGAGAGACCCTGGGAACGAGGTTGGTTTCCTTCGACAAGCGTACGCGTGCTAAACGGAGAGACCCTGGGGATGAGACTCGCTGACTCGTGCCAGGCTCGGGAATGGCTCGGGAATGGCTCGGCCGAGAAAGGTCGGGAACGCGATGACCGATTGAGCCATTGCGGAAGTGAAACTATGTAGGAGGGAGAATCAGAGGGTTTTATGGCTGTAGCTGCCATTATGCTCGATAAACACGTTATAATGTTTATGCTGATCGTCTTCTCGCTTGTTGCTGTCAGCGATGGTCGTGGTGTGTGTAATCCCCCGTGCAAAATGGGCTCTGTCTGTTGTTACATCAATTTCTGTGCTGTCACAAGCTGCCAGGGTCGGTACTGTCGTACCACCAGTGATTGCTCCTGGGGTGAAACTTGCTGTAGCCATAAATGTGCACGCGGTTCAGGATGTGTCGGTCGGGGCTGTACTAAAGATAACCAATGTGACGTGGGTGAATCGTGTTGTAAAGATGTGTGCATAGACGACCTGAAATGCAACTGCAAACACGACTACGATTGTCCGATTGGGGAAATCTGTTGTGACGACGGATATTATTCAAAAAGTCATGGCAACTGCTCTACCTCAACTGGGCCGGCTATGAGCACCAAGGAACTGACTCTTATAATAGTTGGAACGGTACTTGGTACACTCCTTCTGATTGGTTTGATTTTGGGCTTTATTTGCTTCATGTACCGACGTAGTTGGAAGGTACCTCGTAAAGGAAGTGGACAAAGCATATTCACTATCCCAAATAACACAGCACCGGCCTCTCAAAACGTCTATGGGACTATACAAACACGGCATACGGTATGAAGCCTCTACGTTTTTAGCAGCCTTGCTTTGGGCACTGACAGTACAGGGAAACCCAACCTTATTGATTGTAAGTAACCGTAGAATCCGGAAGTAGCGAGGGTCGTATTTTACTTTCAGTTTAGCCAAGCGCAAGGATAAGCGCAAGCACATTTCGCCGTGAAACGGCTTGAATTGACGCAAGCATAAGCGCAAGCACAAGGATCAAATTATTTTGATAGTTATGCTTGCGCTTCTGCTTGCCACATACGTGAAAAAGTGACATAACAAAAGGAAAAGGCAGTTATTTTGATATTATTTTGAAGGAATTTTTGAACAAAACAAAACCGTAAGGTTAACCCGCAGTTCAAATATATTCATTTTCAAAACAACTGGTTAGTTCAGAAAATCATTTTGCTTGCCTTGATTCTCCGAATTTTAGCCTGGTTAAAAACGTCGCTATCGTGAAAATTGTTCGTTTCACTGCGTTCGTTTTCATTTGTGCAAAAGACGAGGATAAAAAGAGACGACTGGGGATGAGTCGGGTTAACATATATACATATGTAATATATAAGAGGGAACTGATTGGGTTTAACTGATAGCTGAGAATTGGCCAACATTTTAACTGTTAGCTGAGAAATGACCAAATTTTAACTGATAACTGAGAATCCAGGCCCCTCATATAACAGGATAGATAAACGAAACCATTATAAAGAGAAGCACTTGTAACAAATCAATTATTTTATTAGGTAAAGATATATTTTACATCACCACAGAGCGTGAGTTTCTTGTTGTCTGTTCGATCAGTTTGTACATTGTAGTCAGCCTAGTACCCAGGCGTTCCCTTCCCGCTTACTCGATTTGGCGCGAAATTTCATGACGTCACCAAATGATCACGCCAACCCGTTCCCAGGTCCTTACGTGTACTTCGCGCTCGCTCGAGATAGAAAAAGAGCGACTAGGGACTAGGCTGCATTCTAGTCTCGTCGGATCTTATAAGAGAAAAGCAAGGGGACTATAAGCAGTCTAGCATTAATGAGCTTGTGTCATTTGCTAATAATGACATACAAAACACCACCACAAATCTCACTTCTGTTTCAATCAATTGTTGTTTGTTCTGTTCATTCCCAGAGTAAAACTTTGAGTCAATAATAAATGCAGTTGAACCTTTTAAGTCTGTGGATGAAACCCTAGTGTGTGACCATTCAAATGAAAGCTATTGAGCAGTACTTTCATGTGGTACTGTTTATTATGCTGTACAAGGTGGTTCTAACTTTTGAGTCTGTGGATGAAACCCTAGTGTGTGACCATTCAAATGAAAGCTATTGAGCAGTACTTTCATGTGGTACTGTTTATTATGCTGTACAAGGTGGTTCTAACTTTTGAGTCTGTGGACGAAACCCTAGTGTGTGACCATTCAAATGAAAACTATTGAACAGTACTTTCAAGTGGTGCTGTTCGTTTTTGACAATTTTTCAACATGAAATTCAAGAGATATTTTCCTCAGTTTTGAACTTAGCACTCTTGGGAGTGAAAGGGTTATATTAAAAAGGAACATAACTATAAAACATTACATTTATTTTATCAGGAGCCATTATCACCCCTGCATCCATACTGGAAAGTTTGTATGTCACGCCGAAGATCTTTCGGCGTGGAGCTAGGCTTTTACGCCAACTTTTGGCGTATTTCACAGGGCTTTTTTTCTTGCTTCTTGCTGGCGTGGCGTAAATCCGAAACATTCTAAACATTCAACACTAACCTGAACAAATGGTACATAAAAAGTGGCGGATCCAGACCTGTTTATAAGGAGGGGGCCAGAAATATTTTCCGGCTCTTCGGGCCTTAAATGTAGTGAGAGGGGACAGGTTATAAGAGCACTGGCGAGTGCTGGCGTTGGCCGGCGTGTGGCGTGTTAGAAAAAAAATTTTACGGCAGGCTGGCGGAAAAATTTTTTCGGCAAAAACCTTGGCGTAAAACTTCGGCGTATAAAATACGAACTTTCCAGTATGGCCCTGCATTTATTCAAGCTGTATCAAAGCTCGTCATCCATTCATCAATATCCGGGACTTCAAATCCAAGCCTTTCCATCTGCAAAGCAACAGTATGTCAGTCAAATACAACGAACATTAATTCGCTTTACAGATTTTTCACTGGAAAAAACCTTCCGTTGCTGTTCAACTATTAGTTGCAATGTATCTGCGCGTGCGTTACCCAAACCTTAAGAAAACGATTTTCTTTTAAATGGAAACATTTTTCCTTCATGTCTGGTGGGCATTACGCAGCAACGCAAGACAGTTGCATTTTAAAATATAGCACCGAATTTCCTGCACTTTTTATATTTCGCGCAACAATTCGACTTTTTCCAGCATACCTGTTTCGATGTAACGAAAAACTCCTTTGCTGTCTTCGCGTTGTGTTGTCCTCGGCCACGTCTCACGTACCGACAGTGAATAGGGCACGTGTTGAGAATATATGTAGCCATGGCAACCACGTTGTGATTTAGCCAACAATTACTTTCAATTGGTTGACCATTCTCGATCACGTGATCTCGATTGCTATTGACGTCACCGTCCATATCCTCACCCAAAGACAGCAAACTTTGCACAAACAACTTTCCTGAAAGAACAAATTAATCGCGACCTTTAAATAGGAGTACGAGTACGAGATTGACTACGAGTACGACTTTCAAATTTCAAAATCAGTCACGTTCCCAGAGCCCTCGCTCCTCCCTGTTGCTGACCAGTAGAGAAGGAGGCTCTAGGAACAAGATTGCGGGGTGTTAGACCTGTTGATATAAGCCCTGCGAACTAGGTTTGAAAAGTCGTACTCGTACTCCGATCTAAAGGTCGCTAATAGGTTACTACAGGAGCATATAGGGAACTAGGAACGAACTGGGGACAAGCTGCCCTGAAAGCAAGGGATCGTCAGGAGTGGAAAAAGCTTGTTGCCGCTCTATGTGCTACCAGGCATGCATAAAGGATCAACACAGGAGCATATGCTTCTTGTTACTATACTATCGACCATAATCTGACGAGAAGATTTATAAACTGAAGCCACTGAAAGTTCAGCACGACGTCCTTCCTTTTAAAAAAACTTCTTGGCGCGAGTTGCAGGACGCGCACGCGATGAAAATAATATTGCGACCAGCGGCAAAGAACGAGTTTGATTCTCACCTTGTTCGTTCACCATAATCACAGAATTGAGGCTGGTGGAGCGGAACCTGGGCCCTAGATAGTCAACCACCTGACGCATGGTTGAACAGACATCACGTGACCCATCATTCGGCGTCATAGCAACTGACGTGACTGGTAAACATTTAGGAATAATCATTTCAGCTTCACACTTGACCAGAAACTTTTGCCACACTGCAGCACTGCCCTTTGTTGCAAGAATTGTGACTTCTTTCTCTTGTGCAAGAAGTGCTTTTACAATACAGACAACGGCAGCAAACTGTTCTTCGGGAACTTCCACTGCGTCGTGTTTCCCGGGAGACCATGTTACTATAGCAACAGATGACGCATGGGAAAGTGTCATCGCTGATTTCAAAAGATAATCATCTTGGTTTTTGAAACCATTCGTTGATTCTGCGGTTTTGTGCGATGTAAATTCACTTTCTTTCTTGAAGATTTGATTGATGGCTTCTTGAGACACTAACGAGGCGAACTGCGGCGACTCGGATAGAAAAATCACCTTAGGAGACAGATGGGCGTGTTGTGAAGGATGCTGTTTGTAATAATCTGTTACTTGAAAGTCGGTGATGAATAGTGAGCCAACACATGTTTGTGACAGGCTCACTGCAATGGGAGGTTCTAGAAAAGTCATGAAAAACGCGTAGTTAGTTGACAATAGAGAGATAAGCAACACGTTCTATGGCAAACGTCAACTTGCGGTTAATTCTCTTTACTTCCTCAAATCGTTAAACAGAAAAATCGACAATAATCCACACGTTCATGACAAACTACTCACTTTCACATAAAAACGGCAAACGGTCGGAGTCCAAAAGTGGGATTTTTGCATTGCCGTTCGCGGGAAAAACAAACATAGCTAAACATGATGCTTATAATTAATCTTAGCTCAAGAAAAACGAGCAATTCGGGAACATCGGTAACACATCACACCAGAGGTCTATAACCAGTTATAGACCTCTGATGATGAGTCTGATCACACCCGTGACCATTCATTTATTTAACAAATAAAGAAGCCAAAACCATGTATTATACTGTCATAAAACACGACGGAAATTTGAGAACACGAGAGAAATTTAGAAAACACTCGCCTGCATCCTCGGAGACCCAGGGGCAGTTAGTGGGGGCGAGCGAAAAAATCGGCAAAGAAAAGTAGGAGCGAACGAAAATAGCTATTTTCGTTCGCTCCTACTTTTCTTTGCCGATTTTTTTCGCTCGCCCCCACTAACTGCCCCTGGTCTCCGAGGATGCAGGCGAGTGTTTTCTAAATTTCTCTCGTGTTCTCAAATTCCGTGAGTGTTTTATGACAGTATAATACATGGTTTTGGCTTCTTTATGTGCTTTAAAATATAGATTTACGCGCGCGAAACGATAAAACACGCTTTTCTATGTTATATACTCTGATAAAACATGGTTTTTAACCAATCAGAGCGCACGCAGTTTTCAGTCTATATTTTAAATTTGATTATTTTCTGTCCAGTTTCCGTCAGTCATTACATAAGCATTCTAAGGACTGAACCATCTCATCATCATCATGTAATTTATTTATGTAATTGAGAATTTTCTCAATTTCTGACTCAAGAAGAATTTTTATCTAGGTTCTATTACTATACATTCTGAAAAGCTAATATTTAACTTTAATTTAATTTTAGTATTGCTGTACGCATGATTAGTTTAGTACATATCTTACCCATTATTATACCCTTAAAACTATAATATTTGTATATTTTTATATATTTATATATATATTTATATATATTTTTTATCTTGAATGCTCTATATAGTGTCCCCAATTAGTTTTTTTAGCTAAATACCATTGACACTTAAATAAAGTTATTCAATTAATCAGACAGACATAAAAAAAATATAAAAAAATATTCATCATCATACATAAAATCAATCTTGTATACGTACTAGCAGATGCAATAACTTCAGTAGCAGATATTCCACAGCCCGTGAAAACAAGAACATCGTGTTCATCAACAGTGGGACAGTCACCGATGGCAGGATGATGAACGTCCTCTATTCCGATAATTGTGGGATCCCCGATATGAACTGGAGCCCCGTGTGCAAACTCCAGTGGTACGCAGACCTCCGCCACTTTTTGTATAAACTCCCGTGGGATTACCCGCAAGGATACCACCATATCCCCCAAAAAAGGCCCCTGGGGGAGAAACGGTATTTTACTAAGGAACACCGCGGGATCTTTTTCTTGATCATGTGACGAACAGGAACTTGTGCGGCGACAAGCATGTGATCGAATGAAAAACTGCAGCCAAAATAAAAGGTGACCATGGCCTCCCAAGGAATATCCATCAAATCACCGACGTGTCTGGTTAGGATGCCATCTTCACTGACTGCATAGAGTGGAAGGTCTGATCTAAAAGAAGTTAAAATACAAAGAAAGATCGTCTAGAGCTAAACGGTAGCTAGGTAGTGAAGGTAAAGACGCACTCGGGCCAACCCGGAGCTTATCCCGGTTTCCGTGGCATGAAGCCGACTGGGAGTATTGCTACTCCCCCTGGATGGGATGCTAGTCCATGGCAGGTTACCCCCCAGAATTTTGTCGCCGGGACCCATTTATCAGTACTCCTGGGTCGGTGGGGAGAGGTACTGCGCGAGCTTAGTGTCTTGCCCAAGAACATAACACAGTGGCCCCGATCACCGCTTGATCCGGAGTCCAAGGCGCTAACTATTAGGTCACCGCTCCTCCCACAAAGCGAAAAGGGTTGGTGTATTTTGCAGGTGAAGACCATTTTTAAAAGAACTATTACACGCGGTCAGTCAGAGAATAGCCTCTGATTCAAGAACGTTAGCCTAATATCAAGCAGCCGCACGATATATGTACAAGAGCGAAAACATCACTTTAGCAGCATTGTTATTTCGAAGTTCTTTTTGCCTCTGTCGGCAATCCTGAAATTTTTTCCATGCGCAGTATCAGCTACTATCATCACCCTCTTTCCATTTCTGACACGTGACTGTGTTAACGTTGCGCAAAGGCCCTTATTAATGATTAATGAAACTTACCTCACATCTGAATCCGAGGCCAAGGGTGGGGCCGAGACCTCTCCCGGTTGACTGCGGTAGAGCAGAGGGAAAGGAGAGCTGTTGTTGATACACAGTCTTTCGAAGTCATCCGCCATATTAGATGGCAAACAGGCGATGTTGGATTGAAGATAACCAGCACAAAACTGGCTACACGAGATATGTGTCAAGTTGTTCTTTCGAAACTGTTCACGTGCTTCTTTGGGAAGAAACTGACTGGGGTCACGTGAGAGTGACGTCATCTCTACGGATTCTTGACCAGTCCTCTCTCTTTTGAAGACAAAATAAACAACAGAGCACTGAATACGAGGGCAAGGGTTTCAAAAGATTAAAGCCTGGTAACAAGAGACAGCGTGGGGGAAGGATTCAATATCAACAAACAAATTCTTATCACTGTTTTCCATATATTTGTTATAGTCCTAGTTGGGAGAAAATAAAGTAAGTAAAGTAAATAAAATACAGATGCAACGAGAGGAAGATGAACAAAACATTCCATATTTTGTTTATATTGTCAGTAGACTACGAGCAGTACCTCATTTTTCTCAGGGATAGTCGAGTGGCCGAACGCGCGCGAAAATCACCGCGCGTCGTGTCTCCTCTCCTCGCATGCTGTCCCACTCGACTATTCCTGAGAAAAATGCTCCAAGGGACTGCTCGTGGTCTATTCATTCCCAGAGATTCAAATGACAATGACCCTGGCGCCCATATTGGATATAATAGTCACGAACATGGCGGCGATGACGTCAGTTGTATAGGTAGTGTCTTCTCACTAAGGGCCAGCGTTGTGTGACGAGTTAAATTTTATTGAG
Source organism: Desmophyllum pertusum (assembly GCA_029204205.1). NCBI lineage: Eukaryota > Metazoa > Cnidaria > Anthozoa > Scleractinia > Caryophylliidae > Desmophyllum > Desmophyllum pertusum. The sequence goes on along the minus strand of MU825447.1, from coordinate 236,563 downwards.
TTTCCACGATGAAAAAGTATGCTACGCACCTGAAACACTGTAGAAAGAAGGACTATTTTGATCTCGTTACTGATTTCTCAAACAGTATTAAATTTGCCTTGCAAATTTGTGTCTGCCCTTCGTCTGCAAATGAAATTACATGTAATCTTCACTGCCTGTACTTACGTGCATAACGTATCCGTAAAGGCCAATTTAGACGGTACGATTTTGTCGCATGCGACTTTTGTAGCGCGCGCTGCTGGCGTCATGTAAAAATCGTATACGACTTTCATCTTTAATATTGTTTGTAGCTACGACGTGTCGCAGGGTTTTAAAACATGTTCAAAATCCTACGACATTTTTCGTGTCGTATACGACAATCGTAAGCGAGTTGTAGGTTTGATTTACACGACACAATTCGTGTCGTAGGCTTGTCGTAAAGGCCAATTTAGACGGTGCGATTTTGTCGCATGCGACTTTTGTAGCACGCGCTGCTCGCGTCATGTAAAAGTCGTATACGATTTAAATCTTTTAATATTGTTTGTAGCTACGACATGTCGTAGGGTTTTAAAAACATGTTTCAAAATCGTAAGCGAGTTGTAGGTTTGATTTACACGACACAATTCGTGTCGTAGGCTTGTCGTAAGCATGTCGCATGCGACAAAATCGTACCGTCTAAATCGACCTTAAGTGAGATATAGTAGTAGAGCGAAAAGAAAATCGGCAAGTGTGCCTAGACGTCCTGGGGAGTCTGCCATTCCCAATTCTCGTTTAGGTTATGCATAGCTTCGCGCGCTATACCAAGTTTAAAATACATGTATTGCTCAATAATTGGTATTTGTATTACTCAATATATTATTCAGTCATCTAACCAGCAGCGAGTATCATGATCAAGAAGCTCACAAAATAAATCAGAGGGTCTTGTCGAATGGGGTCGATTTAGGGCTATATTCCCGACATAAAAGTAATGAAAAAGCCAACTTACTGTCACCTAAATTCTATTGACCGCTGTTGCAGACGTGGAGACTGACAGACCAGAGCTGACAGACTGCACTTAACGTTGGGTTCGTCATGCAATACTGCGTCTTCACAATATGCAGACTATTGAGAGTCTATTAATGCATGATGGACCATTTTATTTTTGAGAGGGGGGGGGGGGGGGGTGGTTTGGCAATTACCCCCAAAAAATCCTGCAATTGCTAGACAAGTTGCAGTAAAAATTGCCTAGTGTAACATCGCCTTACTATATGGAACGTCGTAAGTCCGCGCAGAAGGCTATGTAAACACGCTATCTCGACCCCAGACCTTCGCTGCTTTCTTGACTACGCAACTATCGCGACCCCAGACCTTCGCTGCTGCGCAAAAGGGAAGGGCTCTGGGGTCGAGATTGTGTAAACACGGTAGTATAGCCTGCGTGCAGACGTCTCGTATTTCCTTGCTGCGTGCGGGACGTCTACACGCAGGCTATTGTTGTCATCACGGCAACTCTGACAAAACAAATCCACTGTATCTCCCGCAGCCTGAGCCCAATTGCACTTCACGTCAAAACGTGTAGCAAGGTGGTGGACTAGCCTGTTCCAGGCGTTCGGATAAGGGGTGAGCGACGCGAAAAGACGCGCGAAGAGCATGAAGAGTGGCGAGTGAATAATAGGCGTGGGAATTGGGGAGAGGGGGTGAATGAATTTCGCGCCCTCTCCTCGCACTTTGCGCGTCTTTTCGCGTCTCTCCTCCACTATCCGAACGCCTGGAACAGGCTAGGGGTGGACAGGGTCAAGATGGAGGTAGTTACGTGCTCTCCCTTTTTCGCTCGCCGCCATCCCATATTAATTCGTTGTGAATGGCAGTAGCCTGGACTAAATACAAACACCAGGGACGTTTCTGTGCTTGCAAATATTTTAAATTTTACATAATAAAAAACACTGCAGCTTGATGATGTAAAAAAGTATATTTCAATAAAAACTGACTTCAAACTACATAAATTGATCGGAACAAGTTCGGGAAAAATCCTCGTACGACTCGAGGAGTTTCCGATTCTTATTATCCAATCCGATAACAGCACGAGCACTCGAGAGAATTCCAAAAATTGTCATGTTAGACGACGTCACGTTGCTTAGCAACTTCTCAAACGAACTGCTACTGCAGATTTTAAAATATTACTCGTCCATGTAAAAGAAAAGAAATTGCGGAATTTATTTACAAACGCGTTTACATATAATCTTTTCAAATTCCATCATTAGTGCCCCCAAAAACTGCTTTACTCACAGAGTTCTATCATGTAAATACAGTGAACTCTCTCTAAGGCGGACACCCTTGGGACCAGCTCTAGCTCTCCGCCTTAAAAAGGTGTCCGCCTTAATTATAGAGAGTTTTGTTACAGAAAAATAAGAGAAACTTGATTCGGTTGGGACCAGCCAACCACGTACGCCTTAGAGAGGTGTCCGCCTTACAGTGGTGTCCCGCTTTGAGAGAGTTGACTGTATACTAATTTCTAACACTAGACTTCTATAAGAATTGATGAGTTTATTTCAGCTATGAGTGATCTCTATGCCAGACTCGTACCCAGTCGCTATTTATGTATTTTGGAGATGAGAGAAGATGGGATACGAGAGTAGATCGAGGCGCGCGGGGAGTTATGGGAAGGGTCCTTTGTCCCTTCCCAGAACGCCCCACGCGCCGCATAATTAATCTCGCTCCAGATTTCCCCGGCTAAATTGTTTCTAATCAGATAAATAGCGACTGGTACGAGTCTGTCTCTATGCTATATCCTAGCGATCCTAGCTTAAATTTGCTCTACTGTGCTAGCCTGCGTAGCTGGTGGTTTCGTTATGCGAGTAGCGAAGCTGCGAAAATGAGCGGCGACTCCGCCCCATTCCTCTTGCGGCTTAGTCATTCACGAATTTTAAAGGAGCTACGTCACGGATGGCGCATCTTGAATCGCCGTTCGCAATCCGTCTTAATCTTCTCCATCCTCAACCATCCTTGTTCCTGTTTGGTTTATTATCATCTCTTTGATGTTTTTCTACCTTAGTAAACTATTATTTTGAGGATTTCTTCAATTTGAAGGTGATTTTGCACTTAGCTAGCTCGTTTAACAGCGCGCGCCAGCTAAGCGGGCTATGCTGTGTGAGATCGCTATGTTGGGGTAGCACTGTAGTCAGGTCTTCTGGGTGGTCATCGAGAAGTTGAATACTCCACAAGATAAACTGGAATGGCCTGAAAAATAGGAGGAAAACATGAATGAAAAAAAGAAAAGCAATGTATTACACGACACGGAGAAACTGACTCGTTACACATGAAGTCTTACCTGTAAAGGGTCGAACACCACATACTCCTGCTGCGGAGGGCCTGGGGAGACAGGCGAGGGAGTGCGACCACCAGTCTAATAAGATAGAAATAAAGAACCTCTCAGCACTAAGATCGAAATATGAATTCTCCTTACTGGTCGCCATACATTTCGTGTATTGTTAGTTATGAGAATTTGGTGTTACATCAGGACAATATTGCTTTCTTCCTTCCTGTTTGTTTGACGAGTTTTAGTTTAGTATTACGTACACCTGAGAACGGAAAATTAGGCTTCGCTGAGAATGTCGAACACACGTCCATGAAATGTTTATGCAATCTCCCACCCACCCACCCACCCTCCACCCCCAGCTTTGCCGTCATTATTGTACTATGTCCGCGAAAACCGCGAACTTTACAGTAAGCACCGCTATGTCCTTATCTCACACACATTCTCGACCCCAGAGCCTTCGGGTTTCTTTTACTGCGCAAAAGAGAAGAGCTATGGGGTCGAGAGCAGGCGCGGTGGCCTAATGGTTCTGGATCGAGCGGTCCGGGTTCGAGAGCTGGCCGGGGTCATTGTGTTGTGTTCTTGGTCAAGACATTTAACTAGCATGCCATCTAGGGGGAGTAGCAATACTCCTAGTCGGTTTCATGCTACGGAAACCAGGATAAGCTCCGCAGTGTGGGCCAGTTGGCCCGAGTGCGGCTTTACCTCTGGGGTCGAAAATGTCTCGCATACATGAGTCACTACTCACCAAAATGGAGTCATATCCTGGAGGAGGGAGAGTCCTGGAAGCAACACAATGGAAAAAAGTTAGCACGTTTACGTATGTTCGACAACAAGACAACAACAGTGCAGATTTTCAACCAACCCAGACTTTATGTCACAATTTCAAAGTAATTAGCGGTACAATTTTACCTTCCACGATCCTGAACAACGATAGATTCAGTCAAACCAAGTCCAACATTACACAACAGCAGCTTACCGGGCTGTATAAACAGAGAAAAGATCATAAAATATGTTTACTGTCCAGAAACAAGAGAGGATGATCTAAGAGAAGCATTCCCCCATATATATGGGTCTCTTCCAATGATATCTTTTAAAATCAGCTCCGGATTCCCTTTCAGTCAGTGGTAATCTCGAGAAGACAAAGGAATAAACGATAACATGATTCTACAAGAGCTCTATAACGAGAAAAAATAAACTTCTACCATTTGAAAAAAAAATCATTTTTTTACAAATGCTATTTTAGAAAACACAAGAAAAAAATACTTTACCGCTGAAAATGACGCCGCTTGACTGGCTTGCATAGAAAAATAGAGACCTTTACCATACGGACCCCGAGTGAAATCTGAAAAGAAATGTAAAATTTGGTGAAAAGAAAATTCCAGTAAAACATAACAATCGAAGAATTTGAGGCATAGAGCGATTTTCATCTGAATGTTGTAAAACCAAAACCAAGGCAATCGCGATGGCCATCAAAACAAACAACAAAACGGACCAATGAAACCTGGAAGCAAATACACGTAACCGGCGCCAAGCGCGGGAAAACGCGTGCGACAAAGTCGCGATTGGTTTTGGTTTTGCATCTGATTGGTTGATTATGTGGCGCGAGTTTTCTTTAACCAATCACAGGACGCAGTAATGCAAAACCAAAGCAATTATTGGTTAGTTTCGACAATAGATTGAAAACCGCTCTATGTCGCATATGACTTGTTTTATAACACAGTACAGTACCTTCTTTGCTAAAGCCTCGTTTCATAATTTTTTCGATTTGTTCATCACTGACGCCTCCACAAAGGTACAGCTGTGTACAGATTACAGGATCACCTAGTCTTTGAGTTCTGGAATCAAAACCTGTTTCCATGAAAGCGATGTGGCAGGACTCGACCTATAAAAATTTATCACAAACAATTAATTTCGTTCGTTACGTGGATTCTACATTTTATTACCTTTAGTGTCTGATATACAGTTTACCGTGATTTCATCGAAAATAACGCCCATACAAAAGATTTCTCGGAAGGCACCCCAAAAGGTTATCAGTAACGTCAAGGCGGGCATCCTTGGGACCAGCTCTAGCTGTCCTCCTTAGAGACAGGTCTTGCCTAGTTCCTAGGCCTCTATATTTCGCCGCGGTAAATCCGTTTCGAGCCGTTCGTCTCGGATACGTCACCGAAACGAATTGACCGTGAAGGCCTGGGAAAAAGCCTTACAGGAACTAGGCAAAGACATGTCCACCTTAAAGTGATTTTAGCTATAGACAAACAAGTGAAGTTCGGTCGAGACCAGCCAGCCAACCATGTCTTCCTTAAAGAGAGTTTAGTTAAAGACAAACGAGAAATGTGGACGTAACCAGCTAGTCAACCATGTCCATCTTAGAGAGGTGTCCGCCTTACAGTTGTGTCCCGCGTCTTGTACATTTTACTTCCGGTTTGTGCCACCTTGGGAATCCCACTTCCTGTCCTCTCTTTTCCCGCCTCCCGTAGACTTCCCGCCCCCTGTACTCCCGGGTTCCCGCCTCCCTGTCCCCCTACTGTTACCAGAATTTGACATGTTTTGTGTGTGTTACCTTCCTCACACTGTTCACAGTGATATCTGTGTAGTTCTTAGTGGCTATTAAGCTGCGTTTGATCTGTTGAACAAGATGCTTTTCACTGCGACTTGTGATGAACGAGGAAACTAATTCTTCATCCTCTGAAAGAACAAAAAAAGGCAGTTTAAATAAAGCGGGTTTCAATTGAGTGTCGCAAGTAATCACTGAATTGCTTTGGTTTTGCTTTGCTACGCTCAGTGATTGGTTTAAAAAAACTCGTGCCACCTTCTCAACCAATCAGATACAAAACCAATCGCGACTTGGTCGCACGCGTTTTCCCGCGCTTGGCGCCGTTACGTGTATTTGCTTTGAGCTATCATTGGTTCATTGTGTTGTTAACGTTTGTTGTGATTGGCTATTGTAATTGCTTTGGTTTTGCGACACTCAATTGAAAACCGCTCTAAGATCTATGAGCTTGTCTTCGTCTCAGAAACATTTATGAATGGCACAAGACTGTTTTAAAACCTTCAGGCACGTCACGAAAGTCTCCATGGGAAATCGCGTCCAGGTCCAAGTCTAACTCGGTGTCGGTCACGTGTTTTTTGCTGAGCATGTCAGCGAGTGCTTCATATACGTCATCATCACCTAGGACAGAAAAAACATCGAAAATTATGAAAAAGAGAAAAGTCAGTCAGATTTCGAGCAGAATACCGTGAAATCTCCCTCGAGAGACTTGATTATTCCTTTCCTGCTGTCACGGACGTGCTACATTATCGCTAGAAAACACTGTTGAACATAACCCGTGTGATACTGCCGAATATTTAATTCTGATTGGTTGTATCAGCATGCGATTTCCATAGAGTTATGGTAACACGCGGCTCGTGTTTCCACAGCATTTCTCCTTCTCCCAAACTTTGACGAGTGTTACCATAACTCTATGGAAACACAGGGAAAACGTTTTCTATTGTTTTTATGAAATAAAACACTAAGCAATTTTCTATTCTTTTTAAATGGCTTTTAGCCAATCAGAGCGCGCGTAGTATCTTGTTTATTTCATAAAATATATTATGTTTCGCTTACCATCAGATTCGTCATCAGCTAAGAAGCCATCTTTTCCCTTCATCTTATAAGCAAGTAATTCTTTCTCTAAACAGGAAACAAAAATGGCTCATGGTTTGAAATACCTTGCCTAGTTTAGAGTGTTTCAGGTTACAAGTTAATTGTTCTAAAGACAGTTTATCAGCTACACGGTCTCGTACAAGACAACTGACTTACCCAACTTGTATTTCTCTTTTCCAATTCGTTCCTTAGCGCTTGTCAAGGTTTTAATGGCTTCGTCTTGCGTGTCAACCTTGAAATAAAGTCAAGTATTTGTTAAATTCAATTTTTAACGTTTTGTGCACAGTTTCTCGAAAACTAGTCTGCATAGCAGACGCTGGAGTAAACTAGAGCGCACGCGCCCCTCCATCTCATGCACTCGGCTATATTACTCCAACTCCAAACTACACTAAAATCAAACTCAGGTGTAAGGTGAATTACAATGATAGAACGTATAGTTTTATCACAATATGATATCAAGACAATTGGTGAACTGTTTCAAAATTATTTGTCCAGTTATGTTAATAACAGGGGCTGCTTTAGTCCAGTTCTGGCCCCTCTCTGTCACGCTACGCTCGCGCGAGCATAGCGTTGCGTAACAGAGAGGGGCCAGAACTGGACTAGGGCTGCTTCTGCTTAGTGTACTGTAGGGCATGTAGCCTGTGTCGCTGGAGGGGAGAAGAGCGTGAGTATTGGGTCGTCAAAATCTACGGTGTGTGTTTCTTTTTACATCAAAAGGTTTGACAAAAAGGGTCCGTTGTCTACTTAGTGTAGACAGGTGTCATGTAGTTATACCTTCTATAACGGCCACTATGGGGCAGAATTAACAGGCCGTTGTAGGGAGGGTCAGTCAAAGTGTATATGCGGATTGGCGCACGGTCGGGACGAAAACTCCTGGCCATTGTAGAGAGGAGCCGTTAGTGGAGACTTCGACTGTTGTTAAATTACTGAACAACAGCCTGGACCAGCTGATTCAATTGGCTCCACATATCTTCTTACATATCTTCTTCGTATTTAGATCATACACCATACTCCTAGCTTTGTACCTGAGATTTTTAGATATTCAGTACTCAACCTACCATAGCTTTAAGAGTCTTTATTTCGTGCTGCATTCTAACCATACATGTAGCCTGAGCTTGGTAAGCTTCAAGGCTTTTCTCTCTCCTATGAAAAAATAGCTTGCTTGTTAGTATTAAACGACAGACTCATAGGTACTTACAGTGATCAAAGAGATGCTTGAAAAGAACACGACTAAATCCTTAATATTAATGGCACTGTGTCACAGTTTCCGCTTCTTGAAAAATTTAGCCTAAATTTTTCAAGTTCGTCATTCACAATCCATCTTAATATTCTCCATCCTTAACCATCCTTGTTCTTTTTTGGTTGCTTGCTACATCTTTGTTGTTTCTCTACCTTAGTAAATTAGTATTTTGAGGTTTCCTTCAATTTGAAAGTAGTTTTGTACATCACAAAAAAATGAATTTATATATTGTGACATAGCTTCTTAAAATGGATGCAGTCAAAGGGGGAGGTTGAATTAAATCCTTTTACAAAATGTTACTTTTACCATTTTCTTATATCATCATCCATAGCTTTCAGATCTTCCTCACTTCTGAAAGCACCAGAGAAATCAGAACCTAAAAATAAAATACTATCATGATTTGCATCATCATTAGCCTCCTACGCAGAAGGTCTTTGGGCTCGTCATGCGATCTTTCCTGACAAGCCCAAAGACCATCTGTAGGAGGCTACATCACCATAGGACTACCAATATCTAGTCAATGATGCAGACGGCAGTAGTTCAGTTGGGTGACAGTCCCAGTTTTAATCTGTCCTTTTATATCAAGACATAGAGTAGCAACCCTTTCAAGATGCAAATCTCTCTCCAATAATAAACCATCCCCCCACAGAAAATATGCCTGAGGATTAAAACCTTTTGAACATTACAAGCCCATTAATTTTGATTAGTAGATATATGCTTCTGCCTCTCCCTTCAAGAAAAATCAGGAAGAGGATGAAGTTGGCCACTCCATATTTTTTCTTGGGGGGAAGGGTGGATGTAGTATACAGCTGGCTAAATTAGCTTAATTTTAGTTATTAATTTATGGAGTGAGTTTATATTTCATCATGAAAATGATTCACCTGTGAATGGAGGAAGGTAGCACATCAAAGTGCTGTTGATCCAGTTATCTGTCAACTCACTGATAAAAAAATAATTTGGTTGATGAGTAAACACTGTTCTGTAACACGAGAGAAGCGCAGTAGCCTCATGGTTAGTGCGCTGGACTCGGATCATGATCTGGGTTCGAGCACTGGCCTGGGTCACTGTGTTGTGTTCTTGGGCAAGACACTTTACTCTCACAGTGCCTTTCTCTACCCAGGAGTATAAATGGGTACCGGCATCAAAATGCTGGGGGAAACCTGTGACAGGCTAGCATCCCACCCAGTCGCTTCATTCTACAGAAACCAGAGAGATAAGTGCCGGAGTGCCGGCCTGTTCCAAAAAGACTTAAGCATGAAGTGGCTAATAAGGGGGGGGGGGGGGATGTGAGTTCCTTCACCTTACCTGAATCTGCTGCAAAGAACAACATCATCAGTGAAGCCATTTCTCTTGAAGAAATCAATAGCGTCATTATCAGCATACACAGCAATAGTATCGTACGAACCAATGATGGTTGGATCTTTTAGAGTCTGCAGTATTTAATAAACAATGCCATATTAGATTCTTCATTACAAACGTATCTTCTGTACATGACTGTATTTCATTGCCCTAGGGACAAATGTGAGAGATGTGGTGGCCTAATGGTTAGCGTGATGGACTCCAGATCGAGTGGTCCAGGTTTGAGCCCTGGCTGGGATCTTTATGTTGTGTTCTTGGGCAGTACTCTCTCCACTGGCAAACTGTTAGGGAAACCAGGATGAAAATGCTTGGGAGTAACCTATGTTGGACTTGCATCCCATCCAAGGGAATAGCTGGCTTCATGCTATAGAATAAGCTCCAGTAGTGTGAGCCGGTTTGGCTTGGATACGACTTTACCTTACGTAGTAAGTAAGGAATTATTCCAACAATACAGCACTAAAGAGACTTGTTCAAAAAATCATATCCAATTTTTAAACAGTCCTTGTTCTTAAAAATCTACACAGCAATGAAAATAAGACATTTACAATGTATGCGACTTACTTCAAGGAGAAACTTGCCAACTCCTGATTTCCGACACCTTCTTCTTACACCTAATAAGTTCAGCTGCATAACTTTCTCTGATGGCTTGTGACGTGTTATGCTGATAAAAAGATTACATGCATGAGTAACGTCCTTGTACAGAAGTAAATAAATTTGTATTGAATTATTTCAAACTTGAAATAAACATGCATGGTTATTGTTGACCTCACCTATATGAGCGTTCAAAAGTCGCAGCTCCAATGATCAAAGATTCAATGCCCAGAGAGGTCTCTGAAACTAAACCAAACAACTTTTTATATTAAAGTACCCCACAGTTTTAGAGCTTTCATTACACTGTATTAATATAATTATTTAATTTCATATTTAAATATTTTTTAATAATAATAATAATAATTTATAATAACTTTATTTAGCTATATAAAAACTAATTTTTAATCAGAAACAATCTCGTTCCCTGAGTCCTCATTACCCTTGTCCAGCAGTGGAGCGGCCAGCAAGGACCTCTGGGGGAAAGCAATCTGCCTGACTTGCGCAGTAAGACCGGAAGTCCAAGAATCCTGTCATGGCAGATAGCTTCCCCCCAGAGCCCTTGTTGGCCGCTCCACCGCTGGACAAGGGTAACGGGGACTCTGGGAACGAGATTGAATCAGAAATTGTCAAAATTGTCTAATCACTCAAGGGTTATTACCATCATCACTCTGCCTCTCTACTCTCCTTTGTTTAGCTGCTTCAACAAAACCCTCTGCTCCTTTTGAGAAATCCTCTCCTTCATCTTCACTAATCAAACAACCAAATAACACAAAAGGGTCAGCTACAATAGTTATGTGTTTAATATTCTGTCCTCTAATTGTTTTAGTTACAATCTTAAAATTCAATGACCCAGCTACCCATAACCTGTGATCAGGCATTATTTTCCCTAAGGAGAGAAAGGGGAGCAGGGCAAGGAAGAGGAGGGCCAGATCACAGGTTATTAGCCACACACAAACAGTTCATTTGCACCCACAAATACAATATTTCAGCCTGGGTCTGAAATAGGGTAAGGGTTTCAAGAAGCGTGCCGCACACCCATACCCAAATTTTGGGGAGTACCCCCCCCCCCCCCCCCTCCCCGGATTTTGTACCTTTCAGCAGAAGCTTCACTATCATCTGTGTCACTGAACACTCCATCAAATTTTCCAGGTTCAACATCCTTCTCTTTCCCATTGGACTCATCCTCCATCTCCTCTGATTTGCCATCTTTTTCTACACACTGATCAAGTGCCACTCCACTGTCACAATTACAACACTTAATCTCCAACGAGCACTTATCACAAACAATATTCAACTTTTCCGTGTTTTTCATCTTCTTGTGAACTTTCATCGTCAGAGTCTGTATTTTCATTTTTTGCATCCTGTGTATCATGCCACGACACTTGCTTGTTTAGCTTTTTTGTTTGTTTATTATCAGTTGAAGTTTGTTGTTTGTTGACGTCAGGTAAAGTTCCTGATTGAGTTTCCAGCGATCTATCCTGGAAAATATCCTTCAGTGATTCATCATGGATAAATGATGTGAAACTCTCCTCCGGCACATCTGGGTAGTCATCATTTTCTGGGCTGAGACCTTTCATCTCAAGTAAAACATCTAAAATTTGAATTAGCCAAGAAAATCAAAATATAAATTAAATTGTAATCTGTAAAGATACAATGACATAAATGAACAAGTTTATTTTATTTGAGTGCACAGGAGGCGGCGAGAATAAAGAAAATAATCCAATTAACAAGTAGCCGGAGATCAGCTGCCCCTCGCCCTGCGGGAGTCCAATAGTTTTCAAACGGGAAAGAAATCGGCCAAATTAGGTTAATCGACTTGGAGATATGATCTTGATGTACCACCAAATTCTCAGAACTAGCATTGAAAGAAATATATAGCAATCATTAAGGGGAATTTATACTTTGAGCTTGCGAGTGAAAGGATTTAATTATGTGACATGTACTTGTAGCTGGGGACAGAGAATTTGTAAACAACCTTGGAAATCTCTGAGTAGAACCAATGTTTTCGCCCATTTTCCGCAAACCGTTGGATACAAGACTTCAGGTGTGATCTCAGGAAGGCAGTTATCGTACAACGCTACCACTGCATGAAGCAGATCTTGATTCGAAACCTGAAAATAAGCATCAAATGACATGTAAACAATAGCTCTGGGCCTTAGTAACGAAACATCTGTTCACTGTCAAAAGCCATGTCGCTGACGAAAATTGATTTACCCCTTCGACTGCAGTGACACTTGATTCCAGTAACCTTTTAAATTCTATTAAATATGGGTAAACTCGGATTTTTCGTTTCGATTTTGAGGAATAGAAACGAAACTTTGAAGGCATCTTCCAAGAAATCGAATTGACCGCCATCTTGATTTTGACAAGGTATCCGCTGAAAATATCTACCGCAGTCCACGTTTTTGCATTGAAATCCCGCTGTACATAATGACTGACAGACTAATTTGAGGCGATCATGCGCATTGCGTTCGAGTTCATGTGATGGAAAATGGCGACTTTTGATTACTTTGCGAATTGTGTTGATATTGGATTGTGCCCAAGATTCGATCCGTTATCGTAAAAAATGCGGGTATGAATAGAAACTACAAAGAAATTAAGTCCTTCTTCTAACAATTCGTTGTCTTAAATTCAACTGACACGTAAAAATGGCGGAGATATTTCGCTCAGCATTAAACTACATCAGCCAAACAGGGAAGTCGGAAAATGACTTCGTCGGACAGTATGTGGAGTTAGGACCTGTACAGCTAAGAGTTCGACGAGTTATCGCAGAAGGTAAAGCTGTCGTCTTATCTATAAGATGCTATTTAAGCTTACTGTCTTCTTCGTAGACGTAATACCATATTTTTAATTTCCAATTTCAATTTACCGATATTGCTGGATATAATTTTGTTATTAACATAATTTTTAGGAGGCTACGGGTTCGTATTTGTCGCTCAGGATACTTCAACAGGAAAAGAATATGCACTTAAGGTATAATTTAATTCTTACTTACTATTTATAGATTAATTTAAAGTTTTAAACTGTCTGTTTGGTATCCACGAGAACATTAAACGATTGCTGGTGATTCTATTTTTACGTAATAGCATGACAATGTGATTAATCATGCGAGGGATCGATAGATCACCATGATATTTTACTAACGTGTTAAAATTCAAGAGTTGTCACTTTTACTTCTATTGTTTTTGTTGTTAACAAAACGCAACCAAACATGATCGGAAAGTGAATGTTGGTTGTACAACATTGACAAACATACATTACTTTTTCATCAGAGGATATTTTCTTACTAATAAATAAATAAATAAAAATTTCATGTGGTATTTTACAAATCTGTGAATTTGATTTGTTCTTACTTTATTGGAGTTCAAGTTTTCTACAAGTGTAGAAAATGAGAGTTAGTAGTCTAATAAATTATTGTTTTAGTAGAAACTTTCCTTGTTCAATACAAACAACAAAAATCACTTTATTTTAGTGTAAATGTAGCACTGCAGCACATACCCACCCAAAACATAGCCGAGTAACCCCTCCCCAGGATATTTCAAAGGAAGCTAGCGCACATGGTAAAGATCCTGGTTGTAGTAGTAGTTGCACTGACTTAAGATTACAGCTGTACTTGATGTGTGTTTTTTTCTCTTTTTTTCAGCGACTTATGGCAGGTGATGAAGCAGCAAATAAATCTATTCTGAATGAAATTACAATCCTTGTATCCTTTCACACGAAAAAGTACTCATAATAATAATAATAATGTCAGACCATAACATGTTATAGTAAGTTACTGTATTTAGTTTGTCGCGAGCATGGGACAAAGAAAAAATCTGAGTCCCTGCTGGGAGTCGAACCTACATGTACATGTATGACCGGATTGTGCTGTCCAGGTTTGAGCGCTGGCTGGGGTCATTGTGTTGTGTTCTTGGGCAAGACCAAGACATTAATTTAACTCTCACAATGCCTCTCTCCACCCAGGAGTATAAATGGGTACTAAGCAATACTCCTAGTCAGCTTCATGCTACAGAAACTGGGATAAACTCCAGCATTGTGAGCCAGTTTGGCACCAGTGCAGCTTTACCTTTTTTACCTTAATAGCATGAAGAAACGTCTCCGTGGGCATCCCAATATAGTACAGTTCTATTCTGCGGCATCTTTGAGTGAAAAGGAAACAGACCATGGCATGTCTGAGTATCTTATCCTAACTGAGCTCTGTAGTGGTAAGATTTTGTTGTTGTTGTTCTTTGTTACTGGGAAAGAAATAAAAACAAAGAGGTTGCAGATAAATTCATAATGGGGATTTAGAACATACACGTAAAAGATTATATTATTATTTAACTACCA